>CM022769.1:24329788-24852288 GCA_012411365.1 Ameiurus melas | reverse complement strand
CATCGTCCCTTTGATGCGGTGAAGTTGTCCTGTCCCCTTATCAGAAAAACACCGCCAAAGCATAATGTTTCCACCTCCATGTTTGACGGTGAGGATGGTGTTGTTGGGGTCATAGGCAGCATTCCTCCTCCTCCAAACACGGCGAGTTGAGTCGATGCCAAAGAGCTCCATTTTGGTCTCATCTGACCACCAGAGGACAACTGGGTGAAAGTGTTGTGGTCAGATGAGACCAAAATGGAGCTCTTTGGCATTACACTGGATTTTTTTTTGTTGTTATTCTGTCTCTCTCTGTTCAAATAAATCTACCATTAAAATTATAGACTGATCATTTCTATGTTAGTGGGCAAACGTACAAAATCAGCAGGGGATCAAATACTTTTTTCCCCCCACTGTAGGAAGTAAATAAGCAAGCAATTATAGAAGTAAGTAGGTACAGAGTAAGAAGTAAGTAAATAGTAACGAAGGAAGGAAATTGGTATGTGGTAAGGAAGTAAGGAGGATGTGTGTAGGATGTGTGTGTGTGTGTGTGTTTGAGCTGCACAATTGAGGACGATGAATGGGGAAAGATTACTGGAAACTAGGAAATGTCTAAAGTAGAGATCGACCGATACTGATTTTTTTTTTATAACCCATACCAATTATTCGCATGTTTATGCGCTCGGTAACCGATATGCAGAGCCGATATTTATTTATCGGTTTACTTCTGTTTTCGACACAATAACAACGTCACCACTGAACTGAACAACTTATGAACTTACATATAACAATTTAGTCAATTTCACTTCCTCCTCGCATACAAAACAAAACAACTCTTATTTATACACCAGTAAATAGAGGGGGTCTGAAAGAGTGCAAAAAATAATAAAGTGCACCGTTACTAGAGTCTTTTTTAAATTTAAATAAAAGCTTCGATGAGGTAAACAAGATTACGTGACTCTGGGAGTTTGTCTATATTTCTTAGCGCCAAGCTGCTTAAACTACAAATCAAGTGTTTATGTAACACATCTCAACTGGTTAGCACGTTCGACTCACACCTCCAGGGTCCGGGGTTCGATTCCCGCCGTGGCCCTGTGGGGGCGGAGTTTGCATGTTCTCCCCGTGCTGCAGGGGTTTCCTCAGGGTACTCCGGTTTCCTCCAACAGTCCAAAGACATGCATGGTAGGTTGATTGGTGTGTCTAAAGTGTCCATAGTGTATGAATGGGTGTGTCAGTGTGTATGTGATTGTGCCCTGCGATGGACTAGCACCCTGTCCAGGGTGTACCCCGCCTTGTGCCCGATGCTCCAGGTTCCCCCGCGACCCTGAAGAAGGAGTAAGCGGTAGAAGATGGATGGATGGAAGTCTACTTTACCTGTGCACACCGTTTTTTGACTCGTCTTCCCTTAGATTCAGTGCTGCGATGGCGTTCCTGCGAGAAATTCTCAAAACGCTCACAAGATGGCGTCATTTATTGGTGGACCCGATATTACAAAATATCAAGACAAAATATCGGTAAAACAGATTATCGGTCGATCTCTAGTCTAAAGATATTAGATTGTGTCTTCTACAGTAAAATTTTATGCACATATTTCACTGGATTCCAGCCAGCTGTTTAAAGCAGGTTTGATGGACAGTCCAGATGTTGGCAATGCCAGAGGGAAGAGGGTGAACTGTTTCATGCCCTGTGGTATGTTCAGAATTTCAGAGGTGCACAATTATAATTCAAAGATATCACAGGCCCAGTTATATTTCAGTCCCAGGTTGTATCTTCTTGGTGATCATGTTAGGAAAGCTGAATCACAGTGGATACAGAGAGCTGCATCATGCTGGGCAGACACATCACTGTGAGAGGCTGGAATTCTCCTGGAAAGCCATCAATTTATGAGTGGCTCTCAGATTTAGGGCGTGTGCCAGCCCACGAGAGATACCTACTACTGTATGTGAAGAAAATTTCTAGATTTTTTTCCATTTGCGATAATTATGTGGCGAGGTAGGGAAATGATTGCACTCATGGTCACAGTAACAATGATGTGGTTTCTTGCGGAACCTTATCGATATAGCCCCATCCCCCTCCCCATCCCACACTGTGTGTATGTATATATTAGAATTATTATTTGTATTGATTTGTTTCATTTTGTTTTGTGCGTCTTTGTTTATGGTTTTTTGTTTAAATGATTGAGCATATGTATGTCCTACATTGTGGCCTGTTTGTAAGAATCTATTACATGTAATTTGAGTGGTAGATGTGCTCTCTGTGCCTTGTGATTAGGAAAATGAGCAAACGCGACCTCTTGTGGTGAATTTACACTACTACTACTACTACTACTACTACTACTACTACTACTATAACTACTGTACTGTACACCAGCATTAGACATAGTGTTCCCCAACAAACAAGTAGAGATCACATGGCCTACAACCACCAAGAAAACCACTCTGATGAATACGAAATCAAAGAACACCTTCAGTCTCACCATGGAAAAAAAAAATACTAACCGACTACAGAGCAGTGGGAAATTAGCTGACCATCTGTTAAGTACTCGGGCATGACTCATCACCTATATACATCAACTCATCACCAAATGATGGTGTTGTGCTGTTTTTTTTCATCCATCCATATATTTATTTATCTATCTATCCACCCATCTGTCCATCCGTCGAGATTGAGAGAGAGACTACCAGTGCATCATTAGCATTTTTAATGGAGCAGGATTTTTTGCTATGTTTAAGTAGATCTTTACACATTGATGAAAGAACAGCGTGACACATGACGATGTTTGCTGTTTGTTGCCCGATCTATTGGCTTCCTAGAAACCCCCTTCTAACGGAACTGGCCGGTCGATAGCACACCTGCAAAGGAAAAGAGAAAGAATGTAAATATAAAAAGTATCAAATGATGTATACATCCACAGTAATTACAGGAACATAGCACAATCTTCATAAGTATGATTAATAAATAAAAAAAAAGATTTATTTTACATTCCGATTTGATTGATGCATTACAGTTCCATTGTTCCATTAATATTGTCACCCTCGATAAATATATGAGCAAAGAAAGCGGTGAAAAAGTGTTTTTATTGTTTAACCTTTTGATCAAACAATTCACAAAAATGCTCTGCTTTCATGGATATCAAACAATTCAAACAACACAGGTTTATCCAAATTATCCAATATATATACTTGTTAAATATAAGTGCAACAATTATTGGCACCCAATGTATTAATTTGAGAACAATATATTTGAAGTATATTCCTGAACTGAAAAGGAGAGGACCTCGAAATTTGAAGGATCTGGAGAGATTCTGTATGGAGTCTCAGATCCTTCACCGTGTATTCTCCAACCTCATCAGGCATTATAGGAGAAGACTCAGAGCTGTTATCTTGGCAAAGGGAGCTAGCACAAAATATTGACTAAAAGGGTGCCAATAATTGTTGCACGACCTATATTTAACAAAGCGTTGTTTTGTGGATAAACCTGTGTTGTGTTTGCAATCGTTTGACATTCATGAGAGCAGAGTGTATATATGTGACTTTTGACTATAAATAAAAGATCAAAAGGTTAAACAATAAAAATTATTTCTCACAGCCTTCTTTGCTCATATTTATCAAAGGTGCCAATATTAATGGAGGGAACTGTATATTCACGTGGCTATAGAAGCATTTTGTGAAATAAATTCAGTTGATATGAGACACTGGGCAACAGTTAAAGACTAGCTCCTAGCTATTTATTATTATTATTATTATTATTATTATTGTTATTGTTATTATTCTTATAAATATAAGTTACATGGAAATGAATGATTTCACGCACTGAAAAACAAATCATTATCCTCTGGTATTACTTTATAAACTTTATACACAGATTACCCCCCTAAACAATTCACAAACACACATAAAATAAGTCATAAACTGTGTACATTTTCAAGAATACTGCTATATTTTATATCTAAATGTAAACAATTTTTGTTTATAAAAAACACTGGAATATTAAAATTTTTTTGAATATAATGTTTTTTTTTTCTTTCACTCCAATTATACGGACTATTTGTTTATTTTTGAATATGAGATTTTTTTTTTAATTCACGACGCAATTTTAAGTAGCAAAGTAAAAAATATCTTTAGTAAAAAAATATAAATAAAAATAGGCTCTACAGGTGGAAAGTAAACAAACAGAAAAAATAAATAATCGAAATAGTCCTGTACACATTTAAATAATGCGCCTGTTTGTTTTAGGTTTTTTTTTTTTTTTTAAAACAGGGATTTCGTTTTATAGTTAAATGAGATGCTGACTCTAAAAGGTTTGAGATGCGCTCCCTGGTTTAAGAAACTTGTTTATTTGTGGTGATGAATATGCTAATTTAAATGGAATAAATGACTGTCTCTGCCATTCAGGGCTTTTATACACACTACTGTGATGTGGAGGATCTGCATCATACGAGCTGATTATTTCTCTCTAAGGCTGAGCGATATGATATAATATCAAAACCGTGATGAATTATGTACTAAAACACTTTAAACAGATTTATTAAAAAAAAAAACCTCGTAATGTACTATCTGTATCTTTAGCATTGTTAAATGCTTTTTTTTTTTTTTTTAAATCCTCTTTTTCAATGTTAATTTCTTTTTGTTCATATTTTGAAACGCAACACTTCCGTGACCCGAGTCTCGTGATACATATCGTGGATTGTCGAAATGTCTTGAAATATCACGATGGGATACTTTTTGTCATATCGGTCGTTTCTAAAGTTTATTCTGGGTCCGCAGTAAACATGCTCCAGTAAAAGTTCTAAAATGGAGACCGATTAGTTCCGAGTAACTCACGTGACGCAGCAGAGGAGCGAGATGGCGATGAGGGAGACCGGCAGGGCGTATACTGTAGCGGGAGGAGCGTGGCGTTTGAAATGTTGAATCGTCTTCCTCAAAAATTCCTTCAACCCTCCATTTTGTTTCTGCACAGAACCTGGAGGTGAGACGTGACGCTTTAGCGAGTAGAATGAATAACACGTGAGGACTTTCAGTTCATGCTGTAGTATACAGTAACCCATTAATTGCAGTACAACATACTTTGCTTAGTTCAATGCGTGACTCCAGAAAACTCGGAGCCAATTCAAACACATCACGTTTGATAAACTTCAATAAATTCAATCGTTTTATTCCACAGCAGCGATGGTCTGCGACAGTGAAGACGGATGAGCATCCCTGACCCGATTCATCATGCGAAACTCTTCAACACGATCACGATCTCTTAATTATATCACACGAGTCCGAACACGTGGAGATAACTCACAGTTTCACCGCTCAACATAAAACCTGCAAAAACACGTACAGGTTAGCTGTGAGCTAGCGGAGTGAGCTAGCCTAGCGCTAGTCAGAGCGTTTAGTGTTTTACGGTATGAAAGTAAGCTTAAGATGTCACGTCGAGGTTCAGTAGCGATCGTGTGTTGTGTTAAATATGGTATATCTGAGTGCTGCTTCAGCCTGTGGGCAGGATAAAGGAGAATTAACATGAGCGAGCTAATAAAAACAACAACAACAACAACAAACAACCTAGCAACCCAACAGGATTTGGCTAAGTTAGCTTGTTAGCTAATGTTGATAATGGAGGAGTTCACTTCAGCGTAGCTCACTTGGTTAGTGTACATCTTTGTACTAGACATAATCATCTGTAGCCTCAAGTGTTTTTATTTATTTATTATCATTTTCTTAATCACTACTACTTTTACTCAAGATTATTATTATTATTACTACTTCTACATTAACAGTACTTTTACTTATCTGCCTATTAGCAGGGATGAAATGTGTGTGTGTGTGTGTGTGTGTGTGTTAGGTTGGTGCTCCAGATCTATAAAAGTACCACAGGTACTTTATCACCTCACCTCTATCACCTGTATTCGGTACTCTCTCTGATCCTCGAACAGGCCCAAAGTCTGGGTCTTTCGTCTGAACTCTCACTGGTGTAGACTCTAACCGGTCTACGTCTCTGCGTACACCTGTGGGTCGGCTGCTGACGTCATCAACATTCACCAGCAGCCACAGAACCAGACAAACTGCAAACGCCATTTTAAAAGCCATGGATTATAAACAGTAAGAGCAGAGCAGGATGTCTCTCCAGCTCTGAAATCACCCGATGTTCTGTTAGTGCCGGTATTTTAGACCTTTTTTTTTTTTTTAAACAAGATTCTGTTCTCAGAACCTTTCATTCCACGATTCCTCCCTTTTGTGGTATGATTTGTTTCGCTGCTTTGTGGCACAAACAAAATAGAAGATGCATCAATCAAAACGGTTCTTTAGGAAACCGAGAAGCTGTTCTGGAGCCTTCAGTTTCACACTTGTTTTTAAAAAAAAAACAAAAAAAAAACAACAATGTTATTTATTTTATTTTTTTTAAACGGATGGATAATTGTGAAACTATCAACATGATTTTAAATTTGTGATAGAATTGTTAAGAATGTTATTTAAACAGTTTTAAAGGAAATGGTTCATAATGGTCTTAATGGGTAACAGTGTGTGTTTATTATTTTTATTTTTATTTTTATTATTATTATTATTATTATTATTATTATTATTATTATTATAGATTTCACATTTCAGGGAAATGTACACAGCTTTTCTTCCATGAACAGCCAGAAATGATCTAATCATTACAAATCTCCAGACTAGACCATGAACATCATTAAACCAGAAGCAAGAAAATCTGTCAGATCTGCCCCCTAAAATACGAAATTTAGGTTATACGAAATGGCGCGTCGTGAAACGAAGGCACGCAGACGTCTTGTGTAGTTCTTTAAACTTTGGCAATTCTTTCTCGATGATGTATTTATTATGTATAATACTGTATAATAAATGAATTATAACGTGTAAAGGATAACTCGACTGTATTTTCTTTTACCGCATTGCGTCTATATGGATGACTGTCGTTACTGTAGAAAAGATAACATATTAATAAGAATGAACACATTCAGCCGGATGTACTGTTCCAGAAAATATTCAACCTTCTGATTCGAGACCGAATGAACAGAAAACCTTCGGAAACTTGCGAGGTCGAATCTCGGCGATTCCGAGAGAGCACAATCGGTCGTGTTGTCTGGGTGGGAGGGGCATACTCTGTCTCTCTGCTGTCAATCACAGCGACACTAGCCAATCACGGGTGTCTGTGACGTCAGGTATGTGGAAGATGGCAGATTAATCCGAGCACCGTGTTAACGATTACGCCGCACTGTGATGCAGCAGTTCGGAAAGACGCGATTGTTTTGGCTTCATGTGTCACAGAGGACGCACGTGTTAGCTTTCGCCCGTGCTAGCCGATGTATAATGAGCAGCTCGTACTAAATTAGGGAGAAAATTCAAATCCATGACTGAAAATAAGTCCAGATTAATTTACAGCATGTTCCAAAATCCTTCCAAACAATTGTCGTTAATTAAGGTGTTAGTTTTTTGTTGTAGTTGTTGTTGTTTTTTTTTTTTAAAGTTTAATGAGTGTATTAGCACGGAATTTATTGTCTATTTGTTATCTGAAGCATTAAAATAATGTCGTAAATGAAGGGAAACCTTATGGTAATGATTGCCACAAAACTTCCATCCTTACCTGGAAATGTTCAGAACAATGAGATCAGGAAACAGATATTAAACTCATTAACTTACTGGGAAATTGAATGACATTACAGTCCTTAGTGTTTCTTTTACTGGTAAAGCCAAAAGAGCTTGGTTTTTGGGCGAGATGAGCCGTGCTGATGATGATAGTCAGTGAGTTTAGTGGTGTACCGTTAACATGGGTGGGGAGAAAACACTGAGTAATTTCTCAGACGTCTGATAGGACCATGTTTCTGAGCAAGGCAGCAATTCATATTTATTTACTTACATTTCATTCACATTCGTTTTTTTTTTTGTTTTTTTTTTGGAGGGGAAAACTTTCATTTTCATGCGAAGTCTAGATTTAACTTTGTCTGTTTCAGTAAAGGTGAACACAATAATGATACTGTGTGGTGTTTTTTTTATTTTTATTTTATTTTATTAAAGATGTTTTTTATTCTCTCACTCGTCAGCTTTAAGCTACAATATGATTTTCCTTAAATAGTGTCTGCTTACACTTTAGGAATATCATGAATTAACATTTCTTATGGAGTTCAGATCATCATCATCGTTATTCTCTCTTTCTTTACTTTTACATTTTTTTTTTAAATAAATTCATACAGGGACCTGATTTCTGGTTGAATTGAACTGAAAATATTAATAATAATAATAATAATAATAATAATAAGAAGAAGAAGAAGAAGAAGAATCCTCAGAGCTGTGCAAGATGAGAGAGGAAGGGAAGAACAATAGCTCTTTGTTGTTTAGTTTTTGTCTTTTTCTTTAAAAAAAAAACTCTAATTAAATGTTTATTGTATAAAGTAATCGATAAATTGAAAGATAATCATTTAAAAAAATGAAACTGATGAAATCTGAAGAGAATTTGTGAAATTATGAATCTAGATTTAGGTTTCAAAAATGTACGTATTTATCACATTAGGCTATTTAAAAATAAAAAATAAAATAAAAATATTTTGAAGATCATCTTCAGTTGGAAGCTACGAAGGAAAATGTAAACAATCTTAATAAAACATTTAAACCGACAGGTCCGGTAAAGTGTGGGACTGTTTCAACATTTTCATGATGTTTTAAACATAACCATGTTCACCAAGGCAACATCAACGACAATGTACAAGTAAACAAAGAGAGAGAGAGAGAGAGAGAGAGAGAGATGCCCCGCCCAGGGGTTGCTGGGTAGTGACAGGCATTGCTCTCACTTCCTGTACACTGCACTTGCAAACTTTCCCTCTTTCAGATGGTTGGGTTCTATATGATTCACCAGAAATTTTATGCAAATGCACCCTACGGATGCTTGATTTTGAGATTATGACATCACTATTCGAACCTACATAAGGTCAATGTACACACACACAGGATTGTGAAATGTGATGTAATGCTCTCATGCAGGGGAAATACTTTCATATATGAGAGAGAGAGAGAGAGAGAGAGAGAGTGTTGTAGAGTATTGCAAATCGAAATAAGTTCTTCCAAATATCATGCCCAGACAACACACACACACACACACACACACACACACCAGTTCATTTTCGGTTTGTTCCTCACGTTAATGGAATTTTTCAGAGTAATAATGATGTTGTTGTTAGTTTTGTTTTGTTTATCCAACTCTCACATCATGATCTTTCACAAATAGTCTTGTGTGTGAGTTAATGTGCTTTAATTCGGCATGATATCATTCGTACATGCTTTTGGTTTCTGATTGACCCATAAAAGAATTTTTTGAAATCTACACAAGATTGTTGTTGGTGTGATGGAAAGAACAATGAAATAAAGGTCTCTGGATTTGTTTCTGTGTTTGTAACATTTCTGTATAAAGATATCCAGATATGTAGAAAAACAAAAAAGAAGATAATATTTACATGTAAACAATTTAATATTTGTTATTATTTTTCAGGACTTAAGGAAGCTTTCATCCACATTGTAATCGTCGGACAATATCATAATTAATTTCTATATTATATTACGCAGCTTTATTTAAATATCCAATTGGTTTCAAATCATTTCGATGTAAAAGACACACAACACCGTTGGCTTTCATTTGTTATTGTGATTATTTCATTTTTATTTTTCGAAGGTGATTTAGAAGATTAATTGAAATAAATGTTATACGATTTTGTTTTGATGTTGTTTTTTTTAGTTTTAGGTTTTCTTTTTGTTACGGAGAAAACATTTCATCCGAAAACAACTCGGTTATTGACAGAGCTTTACAGAAAGTAAAAAAAAAAAAGGTTAAAAAGTAAATAGAAAAAAAAAGGTATTCTTCCAAAATATTTCCAACACACTCCCTAGAGAATATGAAGAATAAAAGCATTCATAATGTTACTAATACGTCCTATAGTTACAGTTTGATTCTATTTGCTTTTTCTTTGTCAAAACCTTTGACTTTGAAATTTCTATGGTAAAAAATGTACACGATAAAATTGTATCAATAAAATAATGAACAATGAGAATTTGTTAATGGAAGTAGCTAACGGTGAAAATTAATTCTTAGTCTTTTTTTTTTGTAGACTAAAGAATTTTGTTCATTTAAATAATGTAAAAACAAAAAGATTGAAATTGTTTACATGGACAATAATTTGTTATGGTCAGTAGAAATGTTACTCAAACTAAACCTGAAAGAAAAGATAACTGTTTTCAGAGCAAAACAATAAAAAAAAACATTCATATGAAAATGGTAAGATAAGATGTTCAGAGAAACACACGGTTACTGCTGTAATACAATATCAATCTGTACGACTGTGAGGTTTTATTTATAAACATGTTAAAAACAAACATTTAGTACATTTATTAAAGTATGTAAGGTGGTTTTATGCTGGAGATGGAGATGCGCTGAGCTGTGTGTCGGGAGCCGGCAGAGGGACTGTCCCTTACCAAGGTGACTAACATGCATAATTCCCAGCCAGGTGAGGGGAGAGACCCAGGGGAAATTCATCAACACTCGATAAAACCGTGGCTTTGCAACTTACCCTTGCACACTTGACAAGAAACACGCACAGGAGCAGGAAGGTCTACAGAGCACGCACACTTACACCGTTTTTTTTTTTTTTCTCTTCTTTCTATTCTGCGATCGAGGAAGTCGCTCATTTCTCTCTCTCTCGGATTCTTAGAATTCAGGGCCTAGTAAAGCGGGAGGAAGGATGTGGAGCAACAGTTTGCGTGAAATGCCACACGAGGACTTCAGTGGAAATAGGTATGGTCTGAAGCGTGTTTTTCCGAGTCGACAGACTCATGCTTCGTGCATGACTGGGTTCTACAGGAGAACTTCGAGACATGTGCGTTGGTGATGGAGCGCTGAAGAACCTCTCAGCAGTGTGCAGTAAGTTTTACTCTGAAGACAAATCAATCTAACACGATCTCACATGAGGAAGAAATGTGAATCTGATGTATGATGATGATGATGATGATTGTAAGGTTAATTGTATCTCCAGTTTGAGAAATCGAACATCAACATAAGAAGTAAGAAGTCTTCTCATATAATCCTCATGGAAATAAATAATATTAAGACTTTTTTTTTCTTCTTCTTCTTCTCTTTAACAGTTTCAACAAAGACAGAGACACGGAAGTGTGGACACATGTCGAGTTCAGGTCAGTTCATTCATGTGTGGATGTTTTTTGGGAAATAACCTTCTAAAGCATGTGTATAAAGCATCAAGGCCGTGGTATTCCCCCTAACAAACTCACAAGCAGCGAGAAGTTTCACTTTTATTAGTGCTTTCTTTTGGATCCGGCGTGCAAGTACGGCTTCGACCGCAGCTTTACTTTCAACACTGTCTTCCGCAAGATTGATTGATTTATTTATTACAAATTGCTTTGTGTATTGTAAATATACACAAATAATACACACAGGGTTTCAATACAAGGCACGAACTTGGTTTTAGAAATGTACGAGTGGATTTTTTTTGAGATGCGAGATGGTTTTCTGTTCTTTTTTGGGGGGGTTTGAGTTTGTTTTGGTTCAGTTTAATGCAGAACGAGACGGATCTCTTCCTCGAGATCTCGGCAGACGCAAGTTTGGATGTGTTTCTCTGACCCGGTACTCAGTGTAGGGTCTGTGTGAGATCCAACTACAGCTACATCTGATTACTGGGTCAGGGATGACATCACTACATCACCTGCATCACTGTAAATAATGTTCATTTCTGTCAAATGCATGTTTTCATTTTATGTTAAAGAATGTAAATCAATTTGAAATAAAGATCACAATTCACATCACATTTCGGTGCTTTCGTGATTTCTTCGTTCCTCCTTCCTCTTAGTATTTCACGATTTCACTTCTTTCTTTATATTTAAAAAAAACTTTCCCGCTGAAAAATCCAGCTACTAAACCACAGACGGAGCTCGCCCGTCCAAACTGCTAAATGAAACCAGCGTCCATGTTACAGTTACTAATACAGCGTCGTAGGCAATCTGTGTTAAAGAAACCAATTATAATAACAATTACAACAAAGACAAGTCACGTGGAAGCTCACGAAGCTTGAATCACGCAAAGCTGGATTTTTCAGCAGAGTTTAGCTACAATAGGGATGAAGTGTAATGTTAAAGGATTATAAATCAATCAATCAATCAATCAATATAGGAGAAACTTGAGCATAACACCTTCCTCATCCATGTTAGTAATCTGCCTGTTTTTGGATTTATTTATCACTTTAACTTTCATACACTGTCACGTATATACACATTAACTTCACTGCTTTCTTTCATGAAAGTCATACACAGCCCGTAAATCAGCCATAAAAGCTATAATATAATAAAAGTTAACACTAAAATGTAAGCAAGCAGCCTATAACGAGTCCTGACGTCATAGCGATCCTCGTCAGCCGTTTAGCCGTTTAAAAAACACCCAGTCACAACGTGTAGGGACAGCAGACGTTCCACATATCCAGATTTGAGATGTGAATTATGTCATGATGTGATGAAAGACAACAATAAACCACGAGATGGCATGTGTTACAGTGATCATATCAAGGGTTACGGTGTTGTCAAGGAACGACGTGAAGATTTTAATGTAAAATCTTCTCAATACGCTCCTGTGAGCGCGACACAGTAGTTAAATTCTGCATTGATGCACTTCTTAAAGTTTTTAACCAATACCGTCATTACACTTAAGCCGTACCCTACAGTAGGTCACACCCTAATGTTTGCATGTTATGTTGCTTAGCAACCAATCTTTACTGTAAACATTGTGTGACGTGAGAATAGCTTATTGTGAACATTATCAAGCAATAACGAGGCTAATGATCTGCTGGACACTAGATTTGATGACGGGTTAGAGGTGAGTCAGACACTCCGTTCCGTGTCGTACCTTACCCGTGAGAACATCCCGATAACAAGCGTCTTAATGGTCCACTGTAATAGACTGCACCACTGATTTCGGATTAATGCGCCACACCCATTTCTAACTTTCCTTCCAAGTGTCCTTCAAACTTCAGAAACCCCGAACCACGCCCTTAAAGACCACCATCTTGACAAGATTCAGGATCGACGCTTTTACTCAATTAGCAAGGCTTTTATTGTGCCATAACCTCATCCTCCGAAAACTTATTATTACTATATTATGTATTATGTCTTATTATTGCATCACTATACTTGCAATACAAATAAAAATGAAATATAAGTTTCAAGTAACAAAAAAAATAATAATGATGAAGTGACAAAAAAATTAAAAAAAAAATAAATATATATATATATATATATATATATATATATATATATATATATATATATATATATGATATTAATTAATAAAAGCGTCATATATGAACAGTTTTTAAGCATTTCTTGTTGATCATCACTTTAAAGGCGATTATTTTATGAGGCAAAACTTATGAAAAAAAATGAACACGTGTTTAGGCACCCATGCGTGGATCACGTGACTGAAAGAGTGCGCCACGGATTAACGTCCGGGTGGGAAACACAAACAAAATGGCTGGGAAGAAGAAAGGTAAGGATTTGCTCCTGCTTTTCTAAGAACAGCCTTAATAAAAAAAAAAAAAATAAATAAAAAAAAGGATCTACTAAAATGGAATTATTTGATCGTGTGTTACTCTTTTGATTAGAGTAATTACACAGGCTTGCCGCTAGTGTTGACTTTCCTGCTGTAAACGTGAAAGGACCAAATGATCTGCAAGGAGAAGCGTTTATGTATATATATATATATATATAATATATATATATATATATATATATATATATATATTATTACTTTTTCAATCTAATAGCGAGTTAGTGTATAGGTGTTGGAGGTAATATTGCTCCAGGAGCAGGACCAGGGAGGTTTCACAACATTGTAGTTGAACAGTTTGGCCAACTTTGGTGAAGAAGGCGCAGGGCTGAAATGACGCAGAGCCGAGGCTTTGGGGGGAAATCCTCTGCGACTGATTAGCGAAACGAAAGCGACCTCTGTTTTAGTTTTTAGGATGGCAAAAAAAAACCCAACACCAAGGCAATAGTGTCTCACGACGAGTCCCTATCCAGACGGGTTTAATGACAGACCGCGTCTGATGGAAAACATGACCGGTGCGCTGAAAAAAAAAAAAACAACTTCTGCGCATGCGCGGTTCTCTTTGTGCTTCTTTATCCATTTGAACGCTTTTAATCATTAGTTTTCGGATCATGTCGCGGTAATAAAGTAGACAAGAACAAATGGCACAAAATACGAAAACCTAGTAAAGGGAGGTTGTGATTCAAATTCCGAATCTTTTCAATGAGTCAAGTTATTTGACTCGTCTCACGAACAAGAGCCGACTCCCAAACGACTCATCGCTAACGAACCCGTCAGGTGTTAAAAAGAGATTCAATTACACTGCAAGATCAGCTGCATTGCCTAGAGCTACATCGCCCTCCATTAAATATTATTGGCACCCTCGGTTAATATGAGCAAAGAAGGCTGTGAAAAATAAATTCTTTATTGTTTAAACTATTGATCTTTTGTTAAAAAAATGTTTTCCCAAAAATACTCTGCGCTCATGGATATCAAACAATTACAAACACAACACAGGTTTATCCAAAAATACATCTTTGTTTAAATATAGGTGTGCAACAATTATTGAGACCGCTATGAATCCATTTCGAATCTATTTGAAGTATATTCCTGTTGATATTTTACATTTCTTTAGTACACCTGGGTGACTAGAAACAGGAAATTGTTCAACCATAACTTCCTGTTTCACAGGGGTATAAATATGAGGTAACACACAGGTCAAATTCCCTTAGTCATTCATAACAATGGGTAAGAGCGAGGAATGTAGCTGTGATGTGTGGCAAAAGGTTGTTGAGCTTCACACAATGGGAAGTGTCTATAAGAAAATAGCAGAAGCACTGAAAATATCCATTTCTAGCATCAGAGCAATAATTAAGAAGTTCCAGTCAAATGGAAATGTTATGAATCGACCTGGAATTGGACGCGTGTCTATATCGTCTCTGCGCACTGTGAAGAGGACGGTTCGAGTGGATTAAAAATCTCCAAGGATCACAGCTGGAGAATTGCAGAAGTTAGTTGTGTCTTGGGGTCAGAAAATCTCCAAAACTACAATCTGAAGTCACCTACATCACCACAAGTTGTTTGGAAGGGTTTCAAGAAAAAAAGCCTCTACTCTCATCCAAAAACAAACTCGAGCGTCTTCAGTGTGCCAGACACGACTGGAACTTCAAATGGGATCGGGTTCTATGGTCAGATGAAACCAAAATAGAGCTTTTTGGGACTAAACGCCAGAGCTGGTTTTGGTACACAGAGAGGTAGCCATGTGGAAAAGTACCTCATGCCCACGGTTAAATATGGACGTGGATCTTTAATGACCATTATTCACAGCTTTCTTTGCTCATATTTACCAAGGGGGCCAATATTAGTGGAGGGCACTGAATAATAAAATCACGAACGTCTCATATGCAAGAGTCGGCATGCGACGTTCATCGAAAGAATCGGTTCAAAAAGTCGACTCATAACGACTCATCGCTGGCTGTCTCATGTTCAAGGGCTTCTGAGGCCATGGCTAACTCAATAACCTCCAGAAATATGATCTAAATTAAGCTGGGAAAAAAGGTTTGGAGAGTAAAAAAGGTCGTAACGCTTCAAGTAAAATGAGTATTTTTTACACAAATATTCAGTTGCATACTTATAAATAAAAAAAACGAGTTGGAAAGTGTGAATTTGTGCAAGAAAAAATGCTAAATATATAGAATACTCACGAAAAGTACATGAATACATGAACACAATTTAAATGTAAATAAATTTGTAAGATTTAGAAAAACACGAGGTTTATAAATACAGTTACACCAGACTGAAATAGAAGGTGAGGTAAGTAACGTAGTAATGCTAAATATGTTCGTCGTAACAGACTCTGAAACCTTCGACGTGATCGACTTGGCCGAGCAGGTCAAGAAGCAGAGGTGGTGGAACAAAATGTTCGGCAATAATTCCGGCCCGGCTGCCGAGAAGTATTCAGTCGCAACCCAACTGGCTATCGGTGGAGTGACTGGGTGGTGAGTATTACCATCTGAAATGGAGGGAAAATGGACCAAGCTTCATTTAATGTGTTCTAGTTGATCGTTTATCGTGTGACGGCGTTAAAAAGACGTGTTCATGTTTCAGGTGTGCAGGGTATTTGTTTCAGAAGGTCGGAAAAGTTGCAGCATCGGCTGTAGGCGGCGGCTTCTTTTTGCTCCAGGTAACTCAATTTTTTTTAGGTTCGAGCTAAAATGTTTGCGGGCAACAACAAAGAAAACGCTCCTTAACTAGGAATTCCGACTCATGATCTCAGCTTCTCGACTCCGAGTTCAGGAGCGGCGTTTCACAACATCAGACAGAGAAACCGACAACAACGGCACCAACGTTAGTCTGATAAAAAAAAAAAAAAAAAAAAAAAAAAAAAAAAAAAAAAAAAAAAAAAAAAAAAAAAAAAAAATGGAGAAGGATATGAACAAGCCAGAACACAGCCCTGAAAGCTGAACGCGGAGAAGCCGACTAAAGAAGTGAAGACGAAAGTACAAGAGGTAACTGTGTGAGGTCTGATCGTGATGGTACTGATTTTGGTGCGAAACTCGGAAGCTACTCTTAGTCTTCCCTTTAATTATTAAACCGACTTCATTTGATTAACTAGTCATACGTTTAAAATTGTGTCCATACTTCAGCCATTCACCTTTATTTATGATGAAATACTGCCGTGTTTAGTAGCCACCGAAGCATCTGTTCAAGGCAGAGCCTTTAGCTCGGAGCTGGAGTACTATCTTTGACGTTCGTCAGTTGAGACCACAGAGAATCTAATCTTACGGGCTAGGAACTTTTACTAAGAATTATTCAACTCGGAGGGAGATTACCGTGCATCTATCGGTGCAGGAGCACGAGGGCAAAATGTAAACACAATCAAATAAAGCACGCTTGTGTAAGAAGTTATTGCGCGTGTTTTCCCTCGAACGGTCCGTAGCCTGTTCGTACAGGCCTCCGTAACGGCGTGAAATAGCTTTCGTATAAAGAAACGGTCGCAGATTTGGGCCGAGACGTGTCATGTGACTTCATCACGAAGCCCTCTAGGATTGCGTGCATCGAATACGAGTACAGATAAAAGATCTCGTTTACCAACAAACGTCGCCGCGAAATGGCCGCGCTAAACAATTTCCTGCCAGTTCGCGAAAGACTTCGCAAATTGCACCGCAAATGTTGAAAAAAAAAATGGCCATAGTTTATTTCATAAAATGGAACCTTTTTAAACCATGATCTTTTCTGGTACATGTCTGTCCTTTCATTTAAGTGAGTAGTCTTTGGTGTGCAGTGTTTACATTTTGGGACTTAAACTGAATAAGTAAAAAAAAAAAAAAGAAAAACAGGAAATTCCCTTATTTTGTTTTCTGAATAAAGGGGTTTTAAGAAGTATAAAAAAATAAAATAAAATAAAATCACTATGTTGTTTTTTTTTGCACTCTGCCTCCAGTTCTCTTTGCAGGACAAACAATCCGCTCTCCCTGCGTCTAACGAACCAGTGCTTCCTTCGTTTCCGTACAAAATAATGGCCTAAAAATTCCTTTTTGTGAATCAGATGCACTTTGTTAAGGATCTCTCCATGTGGAAAGTGGTGTAGAGCAGCGGTCCCCTACCCCCGGTCCGCAGACCGGTACCGGTCCGTGGGTCATTTGGTATCGGGCCGCACAGAAAGAATAAATAACTTACATTATTTCCGTTTTATTTATGATCTGGATCTGAAAAATGAGCGGATTCTCTCCGTTACATCCTTCTACGACTCACTCTTGACGCATGTCAAGACGCTCGTCTCGGTCACATGATACGTTGAAACGTTACCATAGAGACCAGAGAGCGTTAGGGGGGAGAGAGGATGTTACCAGGACGCTGCTAATAAAGTTGCGATTTCACATTGGAGTCACGTTTATTATTAGATTTGAAAAATACCCCAGTTTTTATGCCGGTCCTATCATTGTATTTTGTTGTATTTATCCGCCACACCTTAAAGGCCGGTCTGTGAAAATATTGTCTGATATTAAACCGGTTCGTGGTGCAAAAAAGGTTGGGGACCGCTGGTGTAGTGTGTGATTAATCGAAATCAATCGTGGACACACACCGCGACGTCCACCACACAGCCGATCACGAGCCGTTAGTCGTGTAGCGCGAACGTT
Organism: Ameiurus melas; assembly: GCA_012411365.1. Classification (NCBI taxonomy): domain Eukaryota; kingdom Metazoa; phylum Chordata; class Actinopteri; order Siluriformes; family Ictaluridae; genus Ameiurus; species Ameiurus melas. The sequence goes on along the minus strand of CM022769.1, from coordinate 24,834,103 downwards.
TTCGTAAAAAGTCCGTCGTATAGCGTGCCCTCGTGTAAGGTCTCTGTTTTCCGTGCTGAAATACTTTGCGAATGACTTTACAAATATACGAATAAAAAAAAAAAGGAGTCTGGATCTTAGTCTTAATATTTTAGGAGCTCTTCCGGTGAATATTTCTACGTTAAATATCTTGTCGAAACAGCCGTCCTTCAACAAACGACAAATCTATAACCTCCAGGCAGAGGCAACCAGGTGTTTTTCGTTCTTTTCTCAGTCATCCCTCTTCCCCTCTCTCTCTCTCTTTTGTACAGGTGCAGACGTTCGTGAAAAAGAACCTCGTCCTCTCCGGGGGCTTCGTCGGAGGCTTCCTGCTCGGTCTGGCGTCATAAGAAGCCTCTCGTCCATTTCACACGGTCTTAGAAAGAACTATGAAAACTTACTGCACGCAACTTTTTCTCTCCTTTGACGACTTATTTATATATTGTAGATGTTATAGATGTTATACACACGGCATGACGCAGCCAGCATTTTTAATATTTGCACTGATTTCATGCCTTTTGGTATTATTTTCACATTTTGGTGATTAGTTTTCCCTTTGATGTTACATTCTGGATTATATTTTGTGATATGAAAGATCGTGGTACCTATTAAACTATGTACGTTCCAAAGACGTGTACATACATAGGGCAGCCTTTAAGCACTGTGTGTATATTAATTGAGGTATATTGTAGATGTAAAAAGTGTTTAAGAATCATTTCCCCTTCGGCGGATTATAAAGCTTGATTTCAAAGAGGCCACTAGATGGGATTCAACAACAAGAAAGTTGTAATTCCATCTTTTCATCCACATGAATAAACAGTTAATCTTCAACAACAGTTCTCAGCTGTTCGTCTCGTCTTTCCGGATTTGTTTTCGTACGCGTCGGGTTTTGCCGAGTGGAATCGTGTGAACGTTGTAGTTGAACACTTTGAACTACTACTGTTCGGGGCTGCGTCCCAAACCGCAAACTAGACACGCCTTATCGTGAAACGTGTGAAATGGAGAGAGATCACCCCCCCAAACCATGACGGTCAAATAAGAAAGTTTAAATAGCAACAATACCATTACTACGCTTCATTTATCTTTTACGAAAGTTGTGTGTTAATGTTTGTGTAAGACAACCCGAACAAAAATATTCTGCCGGATTGACTAAAGTTTCAGAAACGCCGATTTTCCTCGTACGATCATGCAAAGTACGTTCCCGACAACTCGTTTGCATGTAGCGACACCCACAAAACTCCATAAAAGGTAAAGCGCACAGACAGCTGAGAGCATGAAATGAGCGATCAGGGTAAAGACTGATAAACAGAAGTGGAAGTTATTTTGATTCACTTCTACACCCGGAAAAATGTTATAATAATAATAATAATAATAATAATTATTATGAGAAATATTCCTCCATCAGCTGAGATGTTTATTTACGGATCTGCGGAGACAGACAGACCCGTCCTCCGTTTATACACAGCTGTTTCTTTTATAAAGGAACGATTTATTTTATTTGTCTTCATTTATGGACGTTCTTTCTTTCAAGCCAATAAAATAAGTCGACTGTTTTTCACTGAACGTTCTGGATGCAGCTCGGGTGTCCCGGAGCGAGTGAACTAGCACGAGGACGTGCTTCTGATCGAGACGCCGAAGCTCTTCTAGAAGTGTCTCTGGATAAATATTACAGCGTTTAGCAGACGACGTCATAAACCTAAACCGTTTAAACTGCACACTATATTCCAGATATACAAGTGCAGTAATCCATGCAGATTAAATGATCTGAAGGCGATCAGGTCCTCTAGTCATGTTCATCTTCTTATACGCACCCGGGAGCACGACTAGATCACGAACAACGGGTCGGATTTATCAAGCTGAATACAAATGGATCTATTCGGGTATCACGCAGATACAGGTCAAGAGCTTCAGTTAGCGTTCACATCAGACATCAGAATGAGGATCTCTGTGACTTTAACCGTGGCGTGGGTGTCAGACGCAGACGGGCTGGTTTTGAGTATTTCAGAAACTGCTGATCTCCTGGGATTTTCACGCATGAGAAACGTCATGGGAACAGACTCGCGTGTCCAGAATATTGTCATGAAGGTTTCCAAGTTGAATAATGAATAAACACACGCAGTCGTGTCTAGAATACCTTTACTCATGAATACTTGAGATGTTTAAACGTAGATACTTTCCGACGTTCGCTCGATGGGGTTTTTGGCTCCATACTTTTAAAATAAAAGATACAAATTTTCTCCGTAACGTCTTTTCCCTCGTACGCACAATACAGGTCATAAAGGCTCAGGGTTATACACGTTGTCTTTGATTTGTTTCTTTTAATCAACATTGAGGCACTTTTTTTTTTTTTAGAACAATGTTAAGTGACCTCTTTGAAGCAATCAAACTTCCACACATCACTGTTTATACACTATATGGCCAAAAGTATGTGCACCCCTGACCATCGCACCCATATGTTCTTGTTGAACATCTCGTTCCAGATTTATTCCCTCGGTGTTGGAGGTTATAATGCGCGCCACTCTTCTGGAAAGGCTTTGTGCCAGGTTTTGGGGCGTGGCCGTGGGGATTAGTGTTCGTTCAGCTAGAAAAGCGTTAGTGAGGTTGAGGTAAGGAGACTCCAGTTCCAGTCCATCCCAAAGGTGATGGGTCAGTGGGCTCTGTGCAGGACGCTCGAGTTCTTCTACCTTCACACAAAGTCTCCATGGAGCTCTCGCACTACAGCATACAGAGACGTTCAGTTTTGGAGAAGAACCACACATGGGTGTGATGGTCAGATGTCCACAAACTTTTGGCCGTATCGTGCAGGTATAGACATGCATGTCTTAAATAAGTGACATTATTTTGTAAGGAGTCCTGTTGGGTCTGTTCGATCCTCTGCGGTTTTGGGCTCTTGTGTGAATCCGGAGCAGCACACCGAATTCTTTCCTGTATGAACCTCACAACATTTTCTCATCGCCCGGATCACATCTTCACACCGACCTTCAACGTAGCTGTTGGCTTTCGAAGAGAGGAAAGACGCAGGAATGTTTAATTTCGGTTAAGGTTCACATTATATCTCAGTGAAAACGAGCTTTACCTTGTAAACACTTCTGTATGGCGCAAGCCTGCTTCTGACATGGATCCTTCCTCGGCATCCGCCTGGCTCAAATAACCCCTTCCACTTGCTGGGTAAATACTAATACGATCTATACGCCCTATAGACTTGCACTGTCTAGGGCACGATGTAATAGCGTTGATGGATAATCTAGTGCACTACATAGTAAGACAGGGACTCGTTCAGGACACTGCTGCATTCCGCTGGCAGCCCCTTGTGTGCTTCTGATTGATTTCCGACCAGAAACAAATTTACTCCTAATTAAAACCACACGTAGGGTAGATATTTCGTTTACGAACGCAATGTCAGTGTGATAAGAAAGCATCAACCATTTTTATTTTTAACTATCTGTTTGATTATATTCTTTTGTAACGAACGCAAATATTGAATTAAACGATCATGTCTTTGGTGTTGTCGCCGGAACGGTTTGGTTGTAACGCAGCCAGGTAACGTCAATGCGGAAATACTAAAAACCAGGGGGGGATAAACATTAGTTAAGAATCAGGGTTAGAATGGCAATAAGCGCGGTGCATTTAGAGTCAGATGCTTTTCTAGTTTGTATGAATCATGCCTTGAGTACGGAGAAAGAAGAAGTCATGGGGCTGTGCATCGGCGAGGTGAAGTAGTGAATAGTTTTTTATACTCATGAATTTTGTTGCATGTCGAACGCCTTCATTTTGGGATTTGTGTAAATAAACGATCACCTCCACAGGTTGACACAAACCGCATTGTCCACATTCACTCGGTTATTATTCTGCGGCGGTCTGACAAGAGGAAGGATCGTGTGGAGATTTCTCCTGAGCAACTTTCTGCAGCCTCCACTGAAGCGGAGATATCCTTTCACTACACACCACACCACTCACCACCGTCATCCTCATCACACTCATCATCACACTCATCATCATCCTCATCAGACTCACCATCATCCTCATCATCATCACACTCACCATCATCCTCACCATCATCACACTCACATCATCATACTCATCACCATCATCACACTCACCATCATCATACTCATCACCATCATCACACATCATCATCATCATACTCATCACCATCATCACACTCACCATCATGCTCCTCACCATCATACTCCCCATCACACTCATCCTCATCACAAGACCAACAGTTTGGGATTTTTCAAACATATATATATAGAGTCTAATCTTATTGATCAGAGCAGATCTTCTCAATCTTTTCAAGCTTTTCACAGACGCCCTCTGTACACATTTATTTTTTACAAACAAACAATAAAAAACACGTACACTATCTAAATGTGTACAATAATATACAGTACTGTGCAAAAGTCGTAGGCACACGCAAAGAAATGCTATAAATCAAAGATATCTTTCAAAAATAATGAAATGGAACATTTGTGCATAACTAAAGTCGACTGTTAAAAGCAGTAAACAATAATAAACTACACCAAGTGGATATGAAGCGTAACGGCGCTTTGCTGATTAAAAACTCATCACTGGACTCTCGTTCCTGTTTCTGTAGATCAAACCCCACACACCTCAGCAGGACTTTGGTTTGTATTATGTGATCTGTTCCTTTCTTCACTGCCAAACAAACCTTCCCCTGTAACGTTTAATGTCATTTTAGTTGGAAAAGTCATGTTTAGAATCGAATTTTTATTGATCCAATAATGCAGAAGTCATCAAAGAAACATTTAAGAAAAAACATAAAAAAAAAACAACCAACCTTTGCCTAAGACTTTCGCACAGTACTGTAGAACTTTATTAATGTCTCAACTTTCCACCCACAGAACCTATTAGTTTCCATTCGACATTATTCGTAGGTCTAATAACTTTGATAACGGTAAGTTATAATGTCCACACACAAAAAAAAAGTTTCATTTCTTAACCTAAAGCACAGGTTGGCTGAGATGACTGGACGTCCTGTAAGGGTGGTGGGATGGTACCACTCTCATCCTCACATCACCGTGTGGCCATCACATGTCGGTCAGGTGTTCTCGAAGACCTGCTGAATAAACACACGCACACACACACACACACACACACACACACACACACACAAATATCTGACATAGAATCTAATGAGTCACTGCAGCGTGCTTATATAATCACTGTAGATGTGGTAAAAGTGATGTGTACACACAGTTTGTAGAGGAACAGGGAAGATATTCAGGGTTACACGACAGTCTCATGAACCGGACACAGATTTGTTCGTACCTCATTCCGTGCGTCGAATTCGGTGCTAAATATTGTAGCGCGTAAGTCACATTACGTTCTTTGAAAAGGGTTTAGTTGCGTCCTACAAATAACGGTGTACAAATAACGAGCTTTTATCCTGATTATTACTTCAGTCAGGTCGTGATTAAGCGTGTCTGTGTCACTGTGCAGATGTGAGGACCCAGGCCATGTACCAAATGATGGATCAGGGTTTTGTTGGTCTCATCTTTTCTTGCTTCATAGAAGACAAGAACACAAAGGTAAGAGAAATACACGAGTTACACGTCGAGACATTCGGGGAATGAACCTCAGGCTTGCACATGGTACAAGACGATTTTGATCCATAAGTCAGCGATTCGGTATCTGATACGATTCGATTCAGTATCCTCGCTTCAGATTGGACTTTGGTCAGAATCTGGAGTTGGCCTAGTGTTAACTCTTGTATGCTGGTGAAATAAAGAAGGGAGTATTTTCAAAAAGATCAGAGTTAAGATTTGGCTTTTAAATCAATGCATACAGTCCGAACAACTGCAGCGGTACACCCCAAGATCCTCTTAACTGACATGCTAATTATTATTTTTAATAAAATAAAAAAAATAAACCACTGCTAACGTTGCGTACGGTGTATACATGTCGATGTTCATGGTTTGTTGTGTTAACTAAAGCAGTAAATAATTAGTTTCGTATACGTAAAGCAGAGATTCCAAAACTTTAACAACCCCAAATGGACATTATGGATTTTCTGCCACCAAAAGCTTCGGATCACGCTATATTATTACATTCCGGATTTATAATTTAAGACTTAAATTCTAATCATATCAGTACATGTTTTTTTTTTTTGTTTACCTCCGGGGTTTCAAACTCATTTTAGGTACAACAACATTCTATTTAGACCAATGTCAGTGTAAATCAGTTTAGTGTCCAGTAACTCAATAACAACTCCTCTTAAGGGTGTTCATTTATCTGGATTTATTTACAGAGCGGAAAAATCAATATCGTTTTCAACGCTTTTTACTAATGAAAGTATTCGCCCCCTCGTTGCCGTGAAACCATTAGATATGTTCATCTGTTGGTAAGAGAGGTGATTTACACACCCAAATTTTTTGAACGTCCTAATTAGGAATTCAATCAAATTATTTTAACTTCATTATCGCGAGCTGAGTTTATGGCTCTATTCCGCCCCCTAGTGAAATAACAGCGCTTTAAATTCAACAACTGCACACAAGACGATTTTCATTTGGAAATAAATGTGGATTCTAAATCCGGGTCTCGGACCATGGACCGGACGTTTCACTCCTTCACTCAATAGTATGTCCCTGCAATACCGGAGGCTGCAGTTTCAGGACCCTATTTCTAGGACCCTAGTTTTGGAGGACCTAAAAAAATGTGCAACCAAGACCGTATTTCCACCAAATACTAACCAGTTATAGTTTTAAAGGTTTATTACACCCAAATACTGCTCTGTCTCTTGCAGTTTAACCTGGTTGCTAAGAGCTGCATGTTGGTAAGCAACACGGTTGCTAAGATAGCATCCTGGTTGCTAAGAGCTGTAATTCGTGTGACTAATTAGCATAATTAACTCAAGTGAAATAAAGAAGGAATCCTATGCTCTGGCCTTTTCAGTTCTCAACTACATGTTTTAAAGTACAGAGAAATAAATTGGGTAAAATAAATGAATAAAACTTTAAAAAAAAAAAAGAGGAGACTTTGCTCATTTTAACGATGGCGGTTCTCTTTTAGACGGGTCGAGTTCTGTACACATGTTTTCAGTCAGTGCAAGCCCAGAAAGGCTCAGAGTAAGTAATGAACATTTCTTTAATCATTTATTATGATTATTATTATTGTTATTATTGTTGTTGTTTACTGACATCATGCTTTATTTAATCATCGGCCTTTATATATTCATTTTATTCAACTATTTTAATCCGTTCATTTCATTTTTCTGACCTGATCCGTGATGTCTTTCTTATTCGTGAGTGAAGTCGCAAATTGTTCTTGAACTACATAAGATGAAAAAAATCGTAGATTTCTAAATGACACGAATGACATTTCTCCGTATTACGACGAGGTACGAGAGAATCGAGATTCCAATCCACGTGATTCCTCACGAGGCCATCGGTAAAGTGTGTCTGGAATCCGCAGTGGAACTTCCCAGAATTCTCTGTCAAGAGGAACAGGACACGTACAGGAGGATTCACAGGTGGAATACTGTTCTCACTTCCTTCTGTTTAGGTGTGTGTCGGGGGGGGGCAAAACTTTCTACACAATGTTCCTTGAAGCCACCCGAGGGTTTTAGTGAGCGGATTTGTTAAACACATTTAACCGCTCAGGATCCAGCGCGAAGAGAAAGTATTCTATGAAGAAATAAAATAAATACAATAAAAGAATGAAAAAAAACCCCCCCAAAAAAACAAATCCCAGCACATGATGTTTTGAAATCACATTTCTGTGATCTTATTGTTGGAGACCTATGCAGGAAGTTCTAATCTAAGGTCACGTGGTAATTAAGAGCAGCCTAAGATGATGTTCTGCTCATTATAATGATTCGATTTCTTTTTATGAAACGTGTACCGTGGGGAAATGAAGGAAATGAAATCTCTTTCGCTCTCTCTTTTGTTTTCTGCAGTTTAACTCATTTGGATCCAATCACGAAGATACACAATGGATCAGGTACACCGCTTTACCTCAAAGAAATGTGCTCTGCAAATTCGATTAGATTTGATGGCTTTTTTGTTAATCGACTTGTTTATTTAATCGGTTTTCGATTTGGAAACCATGTTATGAAGTTGTTTTTAAAAAGTTCTATATAGGTAAAATTATTATTATTATTATTATTAGTAGTAGTAGTAGTCTTTGTAGTCGTAGTAGTTAGTTATTGCAGTAGGAGTAAGAGTAGTAGTAGTAGTTGGTGATGTAGTAGTAGTTGTTGTATGAGCAGTTGTAGTATTAGTTGTAGGTATTGTAGTAGTAGTTGTATTAGTTGGTGGAGGGGTTAGTAGTAGTTGTAGGGGGAGTGGTGGCAGTTGTAGTAGTCATAGCTGATGTAGCAGTTGTAGAATAAGTCGTTCGAGTATAGTAGTATAAAGGTCGTTGCTGTGGTAGTCGGAGCAGTCAGATTAGTAGTTGTCATAGCTGTAGTAGTAGTTGCTATAGTAGTTGGAGGAGTTAGTAGTAGTTGTTGTAGTACAAGTAACCGTTGCTGTAGTATCAGTAGGAGTGAGCGAGTAGTTGTTGTGGTTGTAGTAGGAGTGGTGGTTGTAGTTATTGTCATTGTAGTAGGAGTTTTAATCGTAGCTGTAGTTGTAGGAGTAGTGTCTGTAGTTAGGAGTAAGAGAAGTTATAATTATAAATGCAGGTCAGCGGGTGAAGCTCTTTTGGCCTTTTGTGGGGTATTTATATTTTATTGTGTGTGTGTGTGTGTGTGTGTGTGTGTGTGTGTTTCTCAGTATTCACCAAAAACCTGTGCAGTCAGATGTCAGCAGTAAGCGGCCCGCTGTTGCAGTGGCTGGAGGATCGACTGGAGCAGAACAAGAAGAGCATCATGGATCTGCAGAAAGAGAAAGAGAGACTGACCCAGGAGCTGGCCTCGTTATAAACACCTCCACCATCATCATCACCACCACCACCACCATCATCATCACCATCATCATCACCACAGTGCAGCTTCAGACCTCCATGTTCCACACTTAACGTATTGTGTAAAGCAGCTGGTGCACTGAACACAGCGGCTTTTCTGTCATATTGCAGGCTTGAGATCAGACTTGGTGGTTATGAAGAGAGGAAAAGGGTGGAGAGAGAGAGAGAGAGAGAGAGAGGAAAAAGGGTGGGGAGAGAGAGAGAGGAAAAGGGTGGAGAGAGAGAGAGGAAAAGGGTGGAGAGAGAGAGAGGAAAAGGGTGGAGAGAGAGAGAGAGAGAGGAAAAGGGTGGAGAGAGAGAGGAAAAGGGTGGAGAGAGAGAGAGAGAGGAAAAGGGGAGAGAGGGAGAGGGGAAAAGGGTGGAGAGAGAGAGGGGAAAAGGGTGGAGAGAGAGAGAGAGGAAAAGGATGGAGAGAGAGAGAGAGGAAAAGGGGAGAGAGGGAGAGGGGAAAAGGGTGGAGAGAGAGAGGGGAAAAGGGTGGAGAGAGAGAGAGAGGAAAAGGGGAGAGAGAGAGAGAGAGAGAGAAAGGGAGAGAGGGAGGGAAAAGGGAGAGAGAGAGAGGAGAGAGAGAGGAAAAGGATGGGAGAGAGAGAGAGGAAAAGGGTGGGAGAGAGAGGAAAAGGGTGGGAGAGAGAGAGAGGAAAAGGGGAGAGAGGAGAGGGAAAAGGGTGGAGAGAGAGGGGAAAAGGGTGGAGAGAGAGAGAGAGAGAGGAAAGGATGGAGAGAGAGAGGAAAAGGGGAGAGTGAGAGGGAAAAGGGGTGAGAGAGAGAGAGGAAAAGGATGGAGAGAGAGAGAGAGAGAGGTAAAAGGGGAGAGAGGGAGGGGAAAAGGAGAGAGGGAGAGGGGAAAAGGGGAGAGAGGGAGAGGGGAAAAGGATGGAGAGAGAGAGAGAGAGAAAAGGGGAGAGAGAGAGAGAGAGAGATGCAGTGTCTGTATAATGTTTATTACACTGTTGTTGTTGTTGACGTCCGTGTTCTTGACATCGTTGAGACCCATGGCACGTTCTCTGCTTTCCCGAAACTTGCCCGATGTGACAGAAATGTAAATACATTCTTTTTACTAAATATTTCTCTATGTTTTGTTCCACATTACGTCCTTTATTTTTTTCCATTTATGTCCTCATGAACGAAGTGTAACGGCAGGACTGTTTTTTTCCCCCCTCACACACACACACACACACACACACAATGCACAAAAGTGTCAAATTATAATATTATAATGTTAAATAAACTGGGAAAGTTAACGGGAAGTTCTCAAACTTATGATCTCAGGGTTTTTATTCCAGCACTGTCCTCTCATCCAGAATTATTAACTGTAATTGGTAAGTCTTATGTCATGTGACTTCAACACGGTGAGGGACACCCTGGATGTACGCCTTGTAACTTACAGGAATTAAAGGATCTGCTGCTGACATCTTGGTGTCAGATATCACAGCACACCTTCAGAGATCTTGTGGAGTCCACGCCTCGACGGTTCCGAGCTGTTCTGGAGGCACAAGGAGAGCGGGACCTACACAATATTAGGCAGGTGGTATTAATGTTATGGCTGATCGGGGTAAATATATAAGACGTTTTGGTGGGAAAGAGGACAAACGTTCATTTAGCAAGTTCTGTGTTTGGAAACACATAAAGGAACAGTCGATTAGTACTAGCATGAACGACGAAGTTCCAGTGTTCAATTAAGAGGGCTAAACACAAGTGAACACTGTAAAAAGTCGATTAAAGCTTCAAAAGAATCATTGACCACCCCGAACCAAATCTGATATCACTCTGATATCGAACATCTAAACCTAGTTCACTGTTTAATCTCACATTTAAAAGATTTACGTCAATAACTTAGAAATATGCTCCATCAAGCGGAAGGGTGAACTGTGGATAAGTTTCAGAAAACGTTCCAAGAATAATCTATAACCACCCAAAGCCAAAAACCTTCTAATTAACTGAAGGATTGATTAAAACTAAATATTTGACAAAATTACTGTTATGCTCCGTCTGTTCCACAAGGGGGCAGGAAATGTCCAGTTGACACACAGTAAATAATTTCAGAGGTAGTCCAAAATAAATGAATAAATAAATAAATAAATACAATTATTTATATATATATATATATATATATATATATATATATATATATATATATATATATATATATATATATATATATATATATATAAAATTATATATATTATATAAACTACAAAATAATGAAGGGAAGATATGCAAAGAACATTCTCAAGTTTCGATTGCAGTAATCTCAAGTCTTTCAAGAACAACACTTTACGATGCGAGATGATGACATTAAGAGATTATAAAATGTACACCGTCGCAGTCAAAGAGAAAGAATCACGGGAGAAAATATTTACACACTTAAAGCAGATATACACGATCTAAAAGCTTGTAGACCCCCCTTTAGTCCTTTCCTGTCACATCATCACCTCCTTTGCTGATTCATACATACTGGGTGAGTAGACAGGTTTATATTGTGAAGGCCATGCTCCTGGTAATAGGAGGGAGGGAGGGAGGGAGGGGGAGAGAGAGAGAGAGAGAGAGAGAGAGAGAGAGAGAGAGAGAGAGAGAGAGAGAGAGAGAGAGAACACTCCTCCTCCTTCACGTCAAATTACTGTTTATTACCCCTGGCACGCCGCACATTTTATTGAGTGCTTAGGGGAACCGACTCCAAAGTACATTCCTCTATATATCTGTGTGAGAGCGTGAGTGTTCACTTGTGTTTATCCCATAATGTCAGCGCCCACACCGTCCTTCATCTGTTCTGGGCAAACAACTGATAACAGCTCCTAGTGATGTGCACCGGGTCCCTGCGACAGGACTAGCAACATTCCCAAATGTCCACAGAACAAGCGGGACCCCGACGTCCCTTTCAGCTTTATCGCTATCTGCCGTTTCAAGCGACAGAAGGTCCAAGGCCTTCTCAAGGCGTACAGCAAACCTGTGTAATCTCTTTCCTATTACTGTACACAGCTTCCTGACCTGCTGCGGTCTTCACTGTGCATATGTATATGTGCATTAATAAAGACTCGTTATCGTTATCTCTCTGAGATTACGGTGTTAAGGGTCTAAACATCTCATCTACTGTTATTAAGGACGTGGGTCTATCTGATTATTATTGTGCTTTCTTTGATATACTGATTTCTCCAGTCGCAGAAACGAGATCTGTTACAGTCAAGAAGAGCTACGTAAATGAGAATACTAGTGTGCAGTTTATGCGGGGTTCGATCCGTGACACCGAGTCCATCCGCAGGCTGGGTCGATGTTCTCCTTGATCATTTTAACTCAAAAGTTACAAATACAATCGATGACATTGCTCCTGTAATGGTCGGGAGGATGAGTGGTGAGCGTAAGGCACCTTGGAGAAACACAACAGCGGTACAAAGCATGAAAAGAAAACGCAGGAACGCTTGTGGCGGAAAACAACAAGACTTGAAGTACATTATAAGATCTATGAAGACAGCCGCACAGCTAGACAGACCTACTTCTTAAATATTATAAACGACAACGTCAACAAGCACATGTACTCTTTATGCTGCGGGAGAGGAATTGACGAACCCGATGCAACGAGTTTGCATCGTTTTTTCACGAAGGAAATGGCGACCGGCTCGACCTCGCGTTGGACTGAAGTTCGGAAAAGAGCAATCTGGATAAACACGGTTTTAAACGACTACAAACCAATATCAAACCTTCCTTTCATCGTCGAAAAGGTTGTTTTCAATCAGCTGAACCGAGTTCTATCCTCAAATAGCTATTCGGACAATTTCCACCCTGGTTTTCCGGCAGCATCACGACACAGAGACGGCGCTCATAAACATAATGAATGATATTCGGTTAAATAGGCAAAAATAACCGTGTGGTGTTATTGGATCTCAGTGCTGCTTTCAACCACAATATACTCCTAGAATGACTGGAAAACTGGGTAGGGCTCTCTGGGGCAGTCCTTGGCTGGTTCAGGTCATGTCTAGAAGAGAAAACAGGCAGCTATTTATCTGAGTGGATGTCCATGACGTACGGAGTCCCACAAGGCTCAATCCTTGGACCGCTGCTGTTCAACCTGTATATGCTCCCACTAGGCATTTCATAAAGATGAAGCAAATTGCATACCGTAGCTATGCAGACGACACCCAGATCTACCCAACCCTGTCGCCCCATTGTAGACTCCTCCCCTTCCTGTGCCAATACTTTGATGAAATAAATAGTCAGATGTGCCGGAACTTCCTTCAGTTAAACAAAGACAAAACAGAAGTCATTGTATTTGGAAACAAAGACAAAAAGATTCAAGTTGAAGGCGTACTGTATCTTGACTCCAGGGGTCTAAAGACAAAAAAATTCAAGTCTGGAATCTTGGTGTGATTTTGGAGTCTGATCTAAGTTTCAGTAGTCAGGTGAAAGCGTAAAAACCAAATCCTCCGACTGTCACCTGAAAAATATAACGAGAAGCAGGTGTTTCATTTCCAGTCAAGACCAGCAGGGTGGATTACTGCGGTGGATTCTCAGCTCTGTAACTTTCCCCCCTTTTTTCTCCATAACATTTCTTTATTCTTTTTTTTTTATCTCCTACTCATTTTAATGCATTTTTCACATTTTTATTTCTTACCTTTATTTCTTGCTCTTATATATTTTCAATACCTTGCATTTTCTTTATGTAAAGCACTCTGAATTACCATTGTGTATGAAATGTGCTATATAAATAAACCTGCCTTGCCTTCCCTAGTGCAATATATTTGTTTCGGAACACCTTCTCATTTGTGCAATTTTCAGTCAATGTTCACATCAAACATCAGAATAAAGGGGGAAAACATCTCGGTGATCTCTGTGATCTCCTGGGATTTTCACACACCATGATCTCTAGAGATCCAGCGAGCAGCAGTTCTGCAGGAGGTTGATGAGAGAGGTCAGTGAAGAACGGCCGGAGCTGACGGGAAGACTATGGTAAGTAAAAAAAAATAAAAATAAACGACCACTCTTTACAATCGTGGTGAACAGAAAAGCATGTCAGCACACGGAAACTTGCGTTGGTGATGGGCGAAAACAGAAGAAGACCACATCAGGTTCCACTGCTGTTAACCAGTGGGATGTCCACGATTTGCTCCTCGGCTCTGCTGACATGATGAACGATGACGTCCTGGAGGTCATCGGGGTTTCATGAAAAAATCTGGGATGAGAGAGAAACCATGTATACACTGCCCTTTAAATATCCTTTGTAGTAAAAATATTCTAAGGCTATTGAAAAAAAAAAACCACAGGTTGAATTTGTTATACTTTTATCACCAACTTCCTTCTGAGGTGATCTCTGACCTCTCTTAAATGACTGTCTGTACTTTATACTACACCGACAGTATTTTGTAGTTTGCTACCAACAAAAAAAACACTGGAGTTATATTCACAGAACTCGAGCAGACATGAGCACAAGGTCAGTGCGAGTGTCAGCACACAGCACTTCAGTGTGACGGTACATAATGCACAACAAAACCCATGACCTTAAAGTCTGCCAAAAGTTTCGAAAGTGGACAGTGAGGCAGAATTTTAATATTTGTGTTGCTTTCTCTTAAGAGGGTCGGAACTTGTACTTGCAAGCTGGTAGATTTGATTTATGGGCTCATACATCAAGTTATATTTTATTTATTTATTTATTTATTATTATTATTATTATTTTGTTCAAATGGCACTTTTACATTATCCCTCCCAACATATGCATTTTTATTTATTTCTCATCCACTTCCAGAAAGACCCATCCATCCTTTCAAACCTTCCGAAGCCACTCCATCAAAGACAGTAGCACCCAGCCCCATCCCTCCTTCCCTCTCTCCATCATCCCTCCTTCACTCCCTCCATCCCAGGAGTGTTTACGGCTTTGATTTCGCTCCGAGATTTATTCTCTTTATTCCAATGAGGAGTACACGTTCCCCCGTTCCATTCACTCAAATCCATTTAATAACATCTGCCGTTGTTGCAAATCAAAGAATCCGTGAATGTGGAAAAAAAAAGAAAAAAGATTAATACGGCGCATCCAGGCGCAGGTGGCGTGTTGGAGCAGCGGTTTGTGGAGGTGAGATGGGAGGAGTGAATGAGGTGGAATGTGAAAATTCATTGCAATGGACTCTGGGATGAGTAACGGCAGCATAACCGGCAGCTCCTGCAGCTCCTCTGGCAAAGAAGGTCACTCAACCTCTATAGCATAAACATTGATTTTCCATCACCTTCTTCCTCCTAAATCAGCTTCCTGGTTAAATAAGAGAAAGTTACGAGGAAGTCGGTGCAGATATTTATATGCACGCTTCCTTGGCGTCTCTCTTGCTCTGCATCTCCCTGCTGCCTCGTTTCTCGCCTCACCGAGCAAGTGTTCATTACAGTGGTGGGGTTGCTTGTGCAGACAAACAAGAAATGTGGAGAAGAACGAGTTTGATAACGATAAAGAAGTGTAAAAAAAAAAAAGTATAAATCTGAAACAGGTGACATTATCTCTTTATCAGACTGACCACGAAAATATTCTGATTGTCTGATATCTAGATTAGCTCCTATTAACAAAACATTAAAAAAAAATCAAAAACACAAAGCTCTTTATATTGTGTCTACAAATACACGGTGCGGTCAAAAGTATGTGGACACGTCAACATCCCATTCGAGTTTTATTAACCCTAACCCTAACCCTGCGCTCCATTCTTCTGGGAAGGCGTTCCACTAGATTTTGGGGCGTGGTGGTTGGGATTCGTGTTCATTCAGCTAGAAGAGCGCTAGTGGGGTTGAGGTCAGGAGTTGATGTTGATGTAAGGAGACTCCGGTTCCAGTTCATCCCAAAGGTGATGAGTCAGTGGGGTTGAGGTCAGGGCTCTGTACAGGACACTCGAGTTCTTCTACCTTCTTCCAACCTTCACACCATGTCTTCATGGAGCTCACACTTTTTGTGTGCAGGAGCATCATCATGCTGGAACAGTGTTTGGTTTTCTCAGGTCTGCTCATCCTGTACACACACACACACACACACACACACACACACAGTGCTGTTTGATTTTACAGTATACAGTTATAGAAGAGTAATGAGTCATAACCGCAGTATCCCCTGTGTTCCACAAGACGACGGGTTCCCTGTTCGAGTCCAGTTCATCACTTCTTCATGTCATCTCAGCGGGGTTTTCATCACGACTGTCTTCTCTGGAATGTTTATTAGTGATCTAAATCGATATCCGGATGCTTGCTAGAGAACCAGGGCCTGCTGTTTTCTCCTCTCACTTTATCTGATCCAGTTTTTCGCTGGATTTGTTATAACAAGACCGATAACCTGTGTGATATTCTACCTGGGCCGAAGAGGACCGCAGAAGTGGGATCTTTAAGCAGCAGTGACTCTGTCTTTACATAATCATGTAACTCCGATGATTTCAGGTGATCATGCTTCAGTTTTAGATGCTAGGGTAGACATGTTTGTCAAAAATCTGTCATCGGTAAACCCGGCATTCGTTCTTAGTTAAGTCTCTTCTTGTAATAAAATCGCTTTGCCACCACATTTTAATCAGATATGGTTGACTATAAAATGCATAAGTTTATTGTTTGTCTCACGTCGTCCCTGAGCAGTCTGTCTCCCAGCGCTGACCCTTTGCCGTTGTTGCACTTCCTCAGACAGACGCGCTGTCTGCACATCGTAGCGTTCGCTATTGTGTATCGCTCTTTCACTTGTTCTATTGCTCTTTCACGCCATGCCACAATACTTTCTCAAGTGACCATGAGCTGGTGAGGTGGCTTTCTGTCGCATTTATTTTGAGCGTAGGCCAAATCTGCTGTATGATTGGATTGAAAATCAACAAGCCACTGAACAAAAGATAGCTGGAGAATAATTGGATAGCTTCATCTGTTAGCCACAGGACTGAACTAATCACATTAGTAATGATCTTTTGTGTGTGTGTGTGTGTGTGTGTGTGTGTGTGTGTGTGTGTGAATTCTACAGTGTCATCACAACAAAAGATCTCAAATCGAGTTCTTAAACATGAAGCGTTTACGGACGCAGAACGAAGCTGGGCTTGCATAAAAATATGATTTATCAACAAATAACGCTGAGGAAAAGATCAGTGGTCTAATCGCATAAGCTGCACAAATCCAATTATTCCAAAAGAAAAAACAAAAAAAAAAAAAAAAAAAAAAAAAAGGAAAAAAAAAGGTGGGGCTCAGTACTTTTTGTTTACATTCACAGCAGCCTCGGGATCAGGAGTAGGGTGAAGTGACTTCCTGCTGGCACAGGAAACGGATACCACTGTGACTTTATTGCACCAGGAAGTGACAAGGAAATAGTCATACACGATGATATACAGTATATAACCGGCCTACTCCGCTTCAGACTGTGCATTTAAATAACTAAATAAAAATAAGAAATGAATAAGACAAGAATTGCCTGGTGTTACTTATTATTATGGTTGTATTATTATTATTATTATTATTATTATTATTATTATTACCATAACTTTTATTTAAGTTTAAGTTTAAGTTTATTCTTCTCAGTAGGGCTGGGCGATGTGATAAAAATATCATATCATGATTCTCAAGAGCACCCTTATAGTATTATTGTTTATTATTAATAAAGAAATGTGTAATCATTGATTTTTTTAGTCTAAAATTTTTTTTATTTATTAAACCTGTAAACATTTTTATGCAATTTATAATTAGCTGCTTCAACTGAGTGGAATTATTATATATATATATATATATAAGATTGTGAGATTGTAGATATCACTGATTTGTTTTGGGTTTATATATATATATATAAACCCAAAACAAATCGGTGATATCTACAATCTCACAGAAGCACCCTGTGACAATTTATCACGATATCAATGTTATATCATCTGAGTTTCTAGCCCTGATTCCCAACAGCGTGATGTCCTTTTTGGACACAATAATACGTTTCAGTCATACGTTTACAATCTGCAAAAGTTAATAATAATAATAATAATAATAATAATAATAATAATAGTAATAATAATAGATCATACTAATGAAAAGCATTTAGTTTTTTTATTTAGTTCGGAGGGGGGGGTAAACTTTTGAACAGGATGATTGGGGTAGTTTGTTATTATTTTATCTTATTTTGTAGCTTTTGAAGAGCGGTACTAAATGAAAAAAAAAAAAGATCTTTATTTTTAAAAGATGAAATATTGAATCTGCACACCGTGATGAGAATGATTCACTGAAACGCTGGAGTTTGTATGATTTAATCCTGTGGTGGAAAAGCTATTTACAAATAACCAGCAACGATCATCACAAAACCACAAAACACCTATTGGTATTTTTCCCTCCGCAGGTCACCGTCTTCTTTAACGCCAGCCGAAGGGAGTGGAGCGGCCTCATAAAAATGAATATTAGAGTGACCGGGAAGGAGGATTGTCTATTCTCGGGTTCAGTGATTCATTTGATAGCGGCTTTACCAAGCAAATAAATAAAAGATGTCTTGCTGTATCAGGCGCTTCTCGACAAATTAAACGCAATACAGTGGAACGGAGTGTTCTGAGGCAAGCGTCTGCTCCTGCTGTGTTCGAGTGGCGACTAACGGATGGCGCAGACCTTCTTCCGGCACTATTACTGAATGAACAAAAGGAATATGTGCTAATGTTGCTGAGACCGTATTAAACCCAGTTGGATCCACTTTAGCGTTACATTAATTGATCCTGATTAGCTTTTTATTTTTGGTTAGATGTGCACTATTGCTTTAAGAAGGTCATTTATGTGTTGTGTTGTTATTGATGGCTGCATTTGCCTGGCTGTGGAACAGGAAATAGCTCCTCTGGAATAGGTGTAATATATCAGGAGCAGAGGCTGGAACATAGAACATGTTGACGTACATGTTGACGTAGGCCTGGGATTTATTTTAAATCCCACAGACCCGAGCGCTACTCCGAACGTTTTAAACTCGTATCCGTGTCAGTTCAAATGACACTGCCACATGATTTTCCAAGGATTCCATGATTGTTTGCATGGAGTCGTTAGTCACAGCGAAACTTTACGTAACATTAAGTGACCCGTAATATCGGTCTCGCGCTCCGGAACCGCACCGCGACACTTCCTCGTTGCTTTAATTATCGCCAAACATTTTATTATGAACGCTACATCTCATCCAGAGTGTATTCCTGCCTCGCTCACGGCGTTCTCGTTCCTGGGTCGCTGTTCGAGCCGAACGACAAGACAGGAGCGAAGAAGCGAAACATCCGAGAGAGAATTCACGTTAGCACTAATAATCATGCGCTATTACTTGAGTTAATACTTACATATGAACTAATGATGAGTTACGGCATGTACTAATCACGCACTAATGAAGAGCTAAAGTGAACTATGATGTGAGCTTTATGAATTCATGCGTGAATGTATTAATTAACACGTAGGGGTATACTAAATCAAACGTGCTTTATAAGAACGAATATGAATTAAACATGCGTCGTTTCGGATCGTTTATTCAATCTGGCATGTGCAGCTGCGTACACGTGACATCGTCGGACGGCGTTGAGATGAAATGATTGGAGTTTATTATTACGCCGGCTTTCTACGTTGGAGGAGGATGACCAATGACAATTATGAAATTATAAATGAACAAATGTGGATAAGTGCAAAATATACTGTATGCACAGAAAGCTAACATCATGTGAAATAAATAAAAACAAGGAGTATGGTAACCTTAGCTAACACCTTAGCTAACAACTAGCTAACTTGTAGTCTGTTTTTTTTTTCCTCTACCAGGACTTTTAAGTTAAGTAAACTTATTGCTATTCGAGTTCAGATTGTAATGTAATGTTAGCTAGCAATGATACTTGCATTTACTCATGTATGGTATCCAATGTTAGCCTGCTAGCATCAGAGTTCGTGGCTGTAACCAGAAAATATGGCAATACTAAGCTTAGCAGTTAAAATAATGGAATTATATACTGTACTGTACTACTAAATGCATGCTTTTCATCGCAATAGTAAACAAGCAATCTTACAAATTCAACATTTTTTTTTTTTTTTAGATTTTCTAATTAAATTGTAACGATAAACGATCACAATTCAGTCTGTACAGGATTTAGAATTGTTTTTTTGGGATTGTTGCGGCCAAAAAACGCTTCATTTTGCTACGGAATTTTTCGAAATTTGCGATGCGGTTTGCAGAGTTTTTTTTTTCGTGCGTATTTGCAAAAGACAAAAACCTGAATCGGTGAAATCGCAATTGCAGGAAATTATTTCGCGCGGCCTTTCGCAGTGATGTTTGTTGGTAAATGAGAACTTTTTAGCTGTACTCGTGTTCGATGCACGTGTATCGATAGGGGGCTTTAGCTGAACGTGCATCCCACGATATGTCTCGGCCCGAATCTCGAGAAAATCCGAGGTCATTTGGAAAAAATGTGTAAGCTCCTCAGAATATCGTGGAGTTTCCTTGATTTTCTGCGATCACAAAATCCTGGAGTGACTGATAATTAGGCGAACAACTCTTAAACAGGGAAAGGCTTGTAGGTATACTACACACCAGAAACAGAGAGATGTGAAAGATTATATGCTTCCTTAAAATGATCAATCAGTGTGTATGTCCTCACATGGAAATAAGTTCATCAGTGACATTTGGTCTGTATTACTTTGTCCTTTGGCTCAGTTTAACATCTCGCGTCTACAGAAAAATGCTGCAGCCCAAAAACCCAGCGACACATACGCTTCACCTCCTGCAGTCGCGGCAAATCAGAATCTAATCGCTTTCTCGCTGCAATCAAACAGCGCTAGAGTTCGAATGGAACCAAACCGAGAACACCTCACTTGGATCGCTGATTTTGGCCCGCACCCGAGTGGGACTGCTGCGTTCTCACCTGCGTAGAGAACCGCACCGAAGAGCAAAACACACCAGGGTTCGATTGGAGGGAATAAAAACACTGCGTATGTGAAAGCACACGTAAATCAGCACCAGCAGTACTGAGATCAGTCGCTTGGCTTGTGGTACAAGAGCACAAAGCATTTTGCGGATCCATGCTGCACACAACACGAATATAATAGCGCCGACACACGGGCTCGACTGCCAAAACACAATTCACCAGAAGCGCTGGACAGTTTTCAAAAGACGTGGTTGATGTCGGGCCGGTTTCTGCTCCGCAATTATAGTATTAGAAGTCAGTAATATCAGAGGATTCGCAGTGGCTACGGGGAACAGTGTCCACAGGATATCATCGACCACAGAAACGCAAGACACGACGGGGAACACAGACAAGCCTATTTTCAAAAATGGTTCCTGATTTCATAAAAAGAAACCGAATCCGCCATTTCCTAGATTTAAGAGACTTCCTAACGTCTTGCCATTGCACATGGAACATAAACCCGATAGCTGTTATAGATATTTCCACATTCCAGGCGCTAACGAACGCAGATCATTTATCTGTGTCTGTATGAGTATGGTGAGAGAACAACTCAGTCCTTCCTTATGGGTTCACGTGATCATCCAGGGTGTTCATGAAGTGTGTGTAAGTCACCTTAGAGGGTTCCTATATTTACGACAGGTTGCTGTGCAGACAATCTGATCAGCAAGTGAGGAGACAGACCAAGTTCCTGATTACACACTTGAGGATAAATGTCACTCAGAAAAAGAAGAGCCATTTGTCATCGGTACAGATTATGGGAATGAAACTCGACTCGTCGGTCTGGTGCATGTCCTTAGGAGCTTTCCTTTTCTCTTTTCTCCATTTTGTCGGATAGTTCCTGACAGCCATTCTCGCTCGCTCAGTGAGTGAAGGGAAAGTTGGAAGGAGCCACTAGGGACCAGGATCAGACACTACCTCGTTTCCTCTTCCTTCTCATCGCTCCTTAGGCTCCTGTAGTTGTCTGTCAAGCCCTTTCTTTGTTTTTCCATGATTTCTCTCTACTCCTTTTCTCTGCGCTCCTCTGAGCAATGCATTTCCCAATTTGCCAACTGTTATCTAAGTGCCCCAGTTTCTGGGAGATCCAGCCCTTCAAGCCATAACACTCAGGAATTCTCTATGGTGTAATGCCCAAAAACTCTGGCGATGGGAGAATCCAGAGGAAATAGATTTTGTACAGACTGCTGTCTTCACTGTTGTTGTTGTTGTTGTTGTTGTTTTTTGTCTTCGGAAATTAAGAAATGTTCTTAAGAAGATAATACGGATGTGGAAATGCAAATATATATATATATATGACGTCATACTTTATGTATTTTATGCTCACTGACATGCCTGAAGCTTACATTGTGCATGTATGCTTGCGTGTGTGTGTGTGTGTGTGTGTGTGTGTGTGTGTGTGTGTGTGTGTGTGTGTGTGTGTGTGTGTGTGTGAGACTGCACCAGGATGAATGATGGGAGTCTTGTTTCCAGCTATGCCTTCCTTTGCTATCTGTTATCTATGTGCTCAACCATGAGGACTAGCAGTGTGTGTGTGTGTGTGTGTGTGTGTGTGTGTATGTGAGAGAGAGAGAGAGAGAGATTTAAAGCAACTCAGTTCTGAACATAAATTTCACAACAGCTTAAAAGGTCTGTCTGTGCAGTGGTGTCTCAACGCAGCTGAGATGAACTGCATTAACTCGCTCAACGCTGTGAATGACCCAAACTCCAGCAGGAACTGGGGTAAGTGGGGTATTTAGAGAGCTACAAATGAGACACACACCTGAACAGCGCTAAGTGCCTTTAGAGCTGATCTGTAAAACAAATTATTACCATGTGTGTATGTAAGCCAGGGACATGCCACCGAGTGATGCTGTTGATAAATCACGTCCCTAAACCTAACCCTGACTGGTTTTAATGCCTCATTAGTTGTTTATGTCAGCACATAAGAGCACACACGATTATGAGCTTTAAGCTTGTGTGATAGTTCCCCCCACCCAGTTTAAAAAAATAAATAAAATCATGATAAACAATTTCATAGTACAGAAACAATAAGCGTGAAAAAGAAAGACAGGAAAATAAGTGATAACTCGTACTAGAGTACTCCGATGTTAAATTGTGGAGCTTCTATGCAAAACGGTTGGCATGTCTGGTGATATAATATAATCCATCCATCCATCCATCCATCTTCTATACCCTTTATCATTCTTCAGGGTCACGGGGAACAGGAGCCTATCCCAGGGAGCATGGGGTACAAGGCGGGGTACACCCTGGACAGGGTTAATATAATATAATATAATATAATATAATATAATATAATATAATATAATATAATATAATATAATATAATATAATATAATATAATATAATATAATATAATATAATATAATCAGAGTAAACATCTGTTTCATCATGTACAGCAGTTAAAGACCTCGGAGTGATTATTGACTCCAGTCTATCATTTGATGCTCATGTAGATAATATTACTAGGATAGCGTTCTTTCATCTCAGAAATATTTCTAAGATAAGAAACATATTGTCACTACATGATGCAGAAATACTGGTTCATGCATTCGTCACCTCTAGATTAGATTACTGTAATGCCTTACTGTCTGGATGTTCCAGTAAGAATATAAATAAGCTCCAGTTAGTCCAGAATGCAGCTGCTAGAGTCCTTACTAGAACTAGAAGATACGACCATATCACCCCGATCTTATCCACACTGCATTGGCTCCCGGTAAAATTTCGCATTAAGTTTAAAATACTTTTATTAACCTATAAAGCACTACACGGTCTTGCACCACAATATCTAAGCGACCTTCTGGTTTTATATGATCCGCCACGCCTACTCAGATCAAAAAATGCAGGCTATTTGATATTACCTAGAATAGTGAAGTCTACTGCAGGGGAAGAGCCTCGCTATAGAGCCCCACAGTTATGGAACAGTCTTCCTATTAGTGTTCGGGACTCAGACACAGTCTCAGTGTTTAAATCTAGGCTTAAAACATATTTGTTTACTCAAGCTTACCCTGACTAGATTATATCTCACTACCTCACAATCCTAATCGTTTTTCTCCCTCTCTCTCTTTTTGCCGAGCCCCACACGAATTTATGGAGATATTGGAGATCCAGATCCCTTCTGCCTCTGGATGAGCCCAAATCTTCTGCTGGGACTACGGCTGCTCCTGAGGCCATACTTCTCATTTTTCACATTATCTGTGTTACCTTCACATTCGGTGTTACCCAGATGAGGATGGGTTTCCCTTCTGAGTCGGGTTCCTCTCAAGGTTTCTTCCTCAAAAACATCTTAGGGAGTTTTTCCTTGCCACCGTCGCCACTCAGTGGCTTGCTCAGTTGGGATAAATTCCATTTGTTTTCTACCTGTTTGTCTCTGTTTATCTGTTCCTGTTTGTCTCTCTTTAGATGTTTCTGACTGTTCATACCTGTTTTTTCTTTCTGTAAAGCTGCTTTGAGACAATGACTATTGTAAAAAGCGCTATACAAATAAAATTGAATTGAATTGAATTGAATTAAACATCACTAGATATCATGGCAGTGTAATATCGTGTAAAGAGGATTAAATCGTTATCATTACAGTCCTCGTTCTCACGATGTTCTAAAGCCAGTCAAATGAGAACATCTTATAACACGAGAAATCTCTACGGCATTCGATTCAGGTGTTCGTGTCGGTTTACGTCAGTGGTCATGAAGGGTTCATGCAGATGTCACACACGCTCCGCATGCTAAAGCAAACTGTTAACCTGCAAACATGAACACAAACGGGACAAAAGGACAGGACAGGAGCGTATGGAAATGTAAAAGGAATTGCTTTTCTCTACAAGAAGAACATGTCCTTCAGCGCTCTTGGTCCTCAGACAGAATTTAATCAAGGTCGACATGAACACTAAAGAGACAATGCTCTACGGCTCCTGCATATCTGTTGAGAAGTAACTAGGTAGAGAAAACCTTGCCATTCGAAAGTATCTAAAGCTCAGCGTTCATATACGCAAGTCAAATAGTTTAATGTCTGTCTCTGTCTCGCGGTCCCGGCCTGTAGCTGTGCACTTTTATAGTATTTGATTTTTTTTTTGAAAGTATATGCGAGTGTTTAGGACTAGGATCACTAGGACACCGCTAGAAAAGTGGTTCACTGGCCGGTTCGTTTCGCTAAGAGAGTAGATCATGTTCTTTAAGTGTTAATATACCGCTTTAACACGGACGCCGGACATCTGAGCTCGGACTTACAGCATTATCGAGCTCAGCTCGTTCGAGCTATAAAACAGTGGGAAAAAAAAACACGGACGCCTCCATGAAATCACGTCTTCTGTTAGCATATTAGCAAGCATTTAGAGTTTATCATTTACGTTTACGTTTATTCACTTGGCAGACGCTTTTATCCAAAGCGACAAACAAATACGCAAGCAATTTATCAAGCAGAGAACTATACGCAATAAATAGTATCGCGTTGACTTCCTGAAACACACTGAAGTAAATACTGCTGTAAATTCAGTTAAAGTTTTCAGTTAACGTTGATGGTGTGAGCGGCCATGTTGACGTGACGTGCGGAATGCTGGATACTAATCTGCATTCCAGTATGATGAGTTTTCTAGTCGAAGGTTCTGAGTTTCAGAGGGTTTCGGTCTGGTCGTCGTGGTGAATTTAAATGTTCTAAGTCTATTCAGTCAAGGCACGCTGGGGATGACATGCCAGCTAGGACATCAATATAAGCAAATGGTGGTTCTAGATGGTCGATCTGGCTTTCATTTTTCAATTCATTCTCACAAAAACACAAAAACAAAAACACAAATAAAAAAAAATTTTATGATTGCACCCAAGTGTTCGCCCTATCGTCAGGAGATCGCAGGTTTGAATCCCGACAATGCCACAGCCATCCGATGCCGGGAGCCAAGAGAGCAAAATTAGCCGTGCTTTCTGTGTGGGAGGGGCATACTCTCTTCCTCCCCTGTCAATCAGAGTGACACTAGCCAATTAGAGCTGTCTCTTTGAGCTCATGTATGTAGAAGAGAGCAGATAGTGCATGTGTGACGAGCAGCAGATCGAAAAGGAAGAACAGTGTATGTACTTCACCTTCCCGGTGGGTAGCTGCCGTATGATACATGATCGGGGAGAGCTGGTTGGTGGGAATTGGCCAAGACCAAACGGATAGGGCGGATAGTTTTATAGCAGCGTTATTAATATGGTGAGATTGTGTGACGGCAGCTCATACATTAAAAGAATTTTTTTTTTTAAAACAACAACATTTGTGTCTCTTATTTCTGTCTCACATTAAAGCCCAAACGCAGGGTCACGTTGATCAATTTCAGTGCACAGACCAAGCTGTAGCACGTTCGCCTCACATCTCCAGGGTCGGGAGTTCGATTCCCACCGTGATAATGTGCGGGCGGAGTTTGCATGTTCTCTCTCTCCGGTTTCCTCCCCCAGTCCAAAGACATGCATGGTAGACTGATTGGCGTGTCGAAAGTGTCCGTAGTGTATGAATGGGTGTGTGTATGTAATTGTGCCCTGCGATGGACTGGCACCCTGTCCGCCTTGTGCCCCATGCTCCCTGGGATAGGCTCCAGGTTCCCCATGACCCTGAAGAGGATAAAGGGGTATAGAAGGTGGATGGATGGATGGATGGATGGATGGATGGAGACCAAGCTGTGATTTTACTCGGTACTTTTAATAAGGAAAAATGAATTGCCGGCTAGTTAGTCTGGTTAGTGAAATTCATAGATTAGTACAGGAATTCACTAAACCACTCAAAAAGTAACATTGTAGCCGTCACAAAGTTTGATTCAAATGCATGGTGAACTGATTCGACTGATTTATTCTCCAGATCACTGGCATGACTTGCTTTATGCCTGGTGTGAGCAAATAAGGAATCTGGAACATCTTCATGGTCCCACAACTGTGATTTGTAGTTAGTGGGTTCGTCATGATTGACCAGAAGATGCTGCTATTGCTCTATGTCGTTTTTTTTTTTTTTTTTTTGCACTGTAGCAGTCTCTTCATCTACAGTGTTGTACTCTTTGTTTACATACACACACAGACACACTAATATATATATATATATATATATATATATATATATATATACACACACACACAATATATACAGTACATTTTTTGTAATGAAATGGAAAAGAAAACAAAATGATAATGTTACTGTAAATAAAGAGTTTGCTTCACATGATTGTTTTCCTGGATATTTGTTGTCGTTTGCAGAGTAAACAGGTCAGGTTTTCCTTCATGTAAATAAATTAAACGATTGATGTAAAGCGCCAAACACATCACGGATGAATACATGGTGTCAAGGGCATTGTACAGTTGCTAGGCAACGTTCTTCTTGTTTCAGTTAAACTTCCGGTTTTAAAGCTATAAGTGCTGATGTCAGTCTTCTGATCCAAGTCCTTATCTTTGCAGCACCTAGTCGTGTTTGATATGTACATTTTGCTCTCTGCTCGGTGTTTCAGACCACTAGCTCTGCGTGCACTATTGCTTTTGTTTGCAGGTGAATAGGATAGCTGGGTAATTTTGCCCCTGATGTTCCTGTAGTCACTCGGTGTGATGCTCTGCAGGTCCACAGCATGCCCGTGACTGTGCTGAGGCTCAGCAGTGCTGCAGATTGTGTGTGGAACGGCATCATTGGCCATCAAATGAAGCAGTGAAACCACTCCAATACAGTACACTGGCACATATTCAGCTTTTTCGTGGACTCTACTGTCCATGTCTGGTTTTGTGCACTTCCTTTTCTTTTGTTTTTTGGAGAAATTTCCAAGATGGTTGTTTGTTTGTAGTAGTTACAGTATATAGCTGTGAAATAAAACGATTACTGGAACAATAAGCAATTCTGAAGAATCCATATTGATCTTTATTGCTATTTTGTTATTTTTAACCCCAATGCATTTACTAGTTCAACATGCAGTTGGTCTAGGACAGATTCCTTTTGCACCTGAGAGGGAGTTTCTTCTCGCCACCATAATCTCCGGCTTGCTTATTAGGGATAAATGTATGAATAAAAGATTTATTTATCTCTGTAAAGCTGCTTTGTGACAATGTCCACTGTTAAACGCGCTACGCAAATAAAACTGAACTGAAACGAGTTGAAATGGAACAAAAACATACATTTCATTTCAATACAATATATTGTGCTTACATCAAACTGCCAAACAGTGGCGCTGGACTTAATACAGTTCCTCAGTTCAGGCAATAAAATAAATAAATAAATAAACAAATAAATAACCGACCCAAGTATAAAGTCAGAATCAAGTATCTCAGTTTCAGCGTATATGTAAATCTTGTGAAACTCTTTGAATCCCACTAAAAAGTCTGTAATTACTCTTGAAGTCTGAATATTGGACTGAAGTGTGGCATTAAAGCGTCACTACACGTGCTTAACTCAACCCTTAAGTTATTCAAACCCTGTAAAAAAAATACCACGTGATATTCAGGTGTTCGCTGTGCTCATGAAACTGCACCTCGGGTTGACTCGAATGGATTCGCTGAATCGTTTCAGTCGTTGTGGCCTCACCTTCAATTTCCATAAGTGGTTGAAAGTCATGACAATAATGTAGTTTCCATCATCTTTTACGCGCATAGTGCAGGAGAAGGGAAATGCGTTCAAATGGAAATTCATTAAAAATGTTTTGTGAATTTTTCCGCTGACGGCTCGCTTCCAACGCTTCCGACTTCAATCGCTGAACGTATCGACGCCAGTTTCGCTTCGTCATGAACACATTTCCACGTTTCCATCAAGACTTTTGTGCCAATCTTTATCTTGTGTGGCTTCCCTGAATTCTCTCTCACCTGCTGAAAAGACTAATAAACATAAAACAGATAGGATCTATAAAAACAGACAGATAGGATCTACAGAATCTCTACGGTGAAAAACATCTGGAGACAACAGTGCAGAAATCGAAACAACCCATCACATAACGTGCCGTAGTTTTAAATATCTTATAGAATTAAAAAAAAGAGGGTTTGATCTTCTGGTCTTCTGATGCTGTTGTGGTCTGATCTAATGAGCCTCCGCAGGATAACTTCTAACAGAAAGCATGGTTTCAAAGCATTTTCCAAACTTGACAGAACCACAAGGAACCAGATTCCTGGGTCTTTAGTCCAGGTTTTTTGTTTCCATAACGCGGGTTGGGTGTCATTACTTTTTCCTGATAACGCAGCAATGTAACGCGTTACATTTTAAATAGATGTCATTTGATTGCAGTTACTAATGTCAATAAAATAACGTTACTTGCGCTATAAATGAACCGTTAAGAAAAAAACACCAAGTAAAATGCATTTTAAAATAAATTTTTATAAACCTATACCCTGAAGATTTTTTTTCCGTGAGCCGTGAATAATTCTCCACGCGGAGCGGTTCGTCACGACGTAACCGAACGTCAGTAAAAGAAGTCAGCGGTGTTATCATTTTATATCTTCAGTGAACGGAGGCGAGACCGATCGGACAGCGTTTACAGGAAAATACATAGAAATACTCGCATCTTATTGGCTCTCAATTCTGCTAAACGCTAGCTCACAGTGAGGGAAAAAGGATATACGGCGATTTAAACCTGTAAATGGGTTGAAATTGAAATCTTCACATCCTCTGATGCTGAGCAGGAAAACAAGGCGTGTAAATTTATTATATGAGTTCCAGTTCACGTGAACATGATCTGAGCAGAGCAGAAGGAAAGATAATGAACTCTACATGGCTCTGTAGCAGCTAAACCCATACAGTGATAGCTTAGCTGTGCCTCCTCTTGGCTAGCGACACCAAACAAGCCTAGTTAGAAACGTTCTGGTAGTTCTACACACAGCAACACACCCGAGTCACGTTTTTTATTATAAATCCGACTTTTTCTGATCCCGTCATACACTGACACGCGCTTTAATTACCGAAAGAACGACGAGTCTCACTTTGTCGTGTATTTTTGTAGGTTCGAGAGATTTAACGTGAAAGTGAAGTAATTAGTAATCTGATTACCGTTTACATGCAGTAATCAACCATGTAATCCGATTACAATTTTAATCGGGCAACCTACCCAACACTGTTCATAACATAAACCAATATAATAAAATCTAGATAGTTTTAATTACATTGACACAATGTCGGTTTAAAAGAATTCCATCTAATAAAAGGCAAATTGAACAGAACTCGTTCCATATTGTTGACAAAAATAGGACTTCTCGTGTCCTAAAACCCAATTTCATCCCTGCAGTGACCACTGAGGATCTCAAAAAAACAAAACAAAAAAAACCCCAGACACACACACCTGAAAGTAGCCCAAAAAGATGGGGCATTGGAAAAAAGGAGATGTATCGGGGAAACAAGGTCACTGTGGTGCGCACGCATTTCTGACGTATGGATATTACTCACTCCATAATCCCCCTTTCCATCTCCACATCTTTACGATATATCTTACAGTAGAAATGGTTCTGTACATCATACACTCGCTGTCTGCACTTATACTGTCTCTCAGTTTGCCATAGTCTATTTTTTTGAGTAAATATATTCAATTCAGTTCAGATTATTTGCTTTAAAACCGCACTTTAAACCTGCCGACTCGTTTTTTTTCTCTCTCCCGCAACCTTATTCCAAACCAAGCCCATTTTTTTTGGCTTGAAAATATATCTTATCTGTTTGTATACTAGCTTTCTGACTGGCCCTGAGTTCACCCTACACGAGACAAAATCCTTTATTTCAGCAAGACATTAACCGCCATTCTATAGCACGGAAGCTGTAAACGTATTTCCTCGTATAAGACCTCACAGAGGGTCCTCGCAGTGTGATCTCAGCAGCTACCATCATCTGCCATGAGCAACGACTTCAGAACGCAACCCCAAGTGCATAAAATGCGTCAATTATTTTGGGAGTTCAGAAATGCAATGAGGTTGAGGAATGTTTAAATTAAGTAACAATTTCCAGCAGTCGTGTACACCACTCGGTCTGTAGCAACGCTCTGGAGACAGTGTCTCAAGACAAATCTCAAACGATATTCATATTCAAGAAACTAATTAATTCAGGTAGAAAACAGACCCAGTGTGAATCTCTCCTGCAATCTCAAGCATCTCTCGGTCTCTCTCTCTCTCTCTCTCCCTTTCTCTCTCGCTCTTTATTTTTTCTCTCTGTCTCGCGCATCTTCAAAATCTAAAAAAAAAAAACAAAAAACAAAAGCTGTTGATGAGACTGAGACTTTGCGGTGCATTCTTTTTAGCATGGAGATAAGGTAAAAATGTCACTTTGCTTATTTTATTTGAGGTTAAAATATCCTCGCAAATTAAGACCGCTTTTACTGACGCGAACACAAACACACTCGACTGTGCAGCAGTCATTGTTTATTTAAAAAAAACAAACAAAAAAAAAGGTACTGTGTCATCTAAGCAATAGTTTGAATAATGAAATCTTAAAGTGGATAGATTTATTTCTTTTTTCCACCAACACAACAACCTTTCTTTACTTTTCTTACAAAAAAATATGTGAAAATATTGAAAAGGTTCAGGGAAGGCAAGAGGGCTATGTCAAGTCCAAGTCCAAGACCAGGACTAGCTTTTAGAGATTACATCAAGTCTTAACGGGGTCGAGGCAAGGTCAAGATCGAGTCCAAATGAATGCGGCACAGAGTCGAGATCAAGAGGCTAAACCAGGAAGCCACTGATATTTGGTCAAAATTTGCTGCAACGATGAAAATCATAAGCAGAAAAACAAAACACCACGTTAAGATCAAATTATGTCCGGCTATTCATTTATATTATACTTTGAACATCACACCCAAACGTGCTCGTTGAACATCCCATTCCAGATTTATTCCCTCTGTGTTATAAAGCTGCTCCACTCTTCTGGGAACGCTTTGCACTAGGTTTTGAGGCGTGGCCATGGGGATTTGTGTCCGTTCAGCTACAAGAGCGTTAGTGAGGTTGAGATCAGGAGCTGATGTTGATGTGAGGAGACTCCAGTTCCAGTTCATCCCAAAGGTGAAGAGTTAGTGATGTTGAGGTCAGGGTTCTTCGAGTTCTTCCACCTTCTTCCAACCTTTACACACCGTGTCTTCATCTTTGGCTCGCTTTGTTCACAGGAGCATCGACATGCTGGAACAGCGTTTGGGATTCTTAGTTCCAATGAACTGAAATTGTCATGCGACAGCGTACAGAGACGTCATGTACAACCGTGTGCTTCAGACTTTGTGTTAACAGTTTATGGAAGAACCACATATGGGTGAGATGGTGAAGTGTCCACAAACTTTTGTCCTGTATGTATTGTACCAACGAATAGGCTGTTTTCTAGAAGTAGGAATTAGTCAAGACCAGGAACCGAAAGTGAAAACCGAAAACGTCTCGAGACTGGACCATGTCCCCAGGTGAAGGTGTCTCACATTTGGAGGAAGCTTTGCTGCAGAAAGTCTGAAGACGTTTTATTGGGTGCTTCGGTGAACTCAGTTTCAACTGAGCATCAGTCATGCATGTGAATCAGCCAGCGAGGAGAAATGGAAAATAAATAAATAAATAAACCTCATGCATACTACTCCTGAGAGATCTATGGAGCAGGAAGTGAGGGCATTACATATACAGACAAGCTGAAGGAACGACAAATATTCAGACAATGCAATCTGCACCCAGGAGACCGGTGTCATTAGGAGCACGGTTCCCTTCTGAGCCGCTCTGAATAAGTGTAATCTGCATTACCAAAATCCCCAACAACCGGCTAATGATCCGATAAGAAATTAGCAATGAGCCAGGCGGTTTTGACTTTTCTCCCTATCTTGAGTGCTGGAGGCTGGTCTACAGGAGTTTGTTTCTTTTGTGTTTTGCTAAGAATTACACCCAGTAGGCACAAAGAGGGTGAGGTCGGTTAACTGCATCATAAAGAACAAGCAGTAATAACATCCATGTGTTATAATCCTGGGGAAGGCATGCGTATGCTCTTAAACTCTATAGCCTTGTTTCCGGGTTCAGCGATAAACGGACATCACCGATCACGCTTGTGTTATTAAGTGATGCCATTTTTCTAAACAATAAGGCCAACTTCTCTCAAAAGTGCTTCCTTGGCCCTCCAGAGTGTCTTTTGGTGTTTTCGTGTTGATCAATCACGCAGAACAGGAGTTAATACTGATATAAAAATGGCCTCATGTTTGTTTTGATTCGTTGTAAATCTGTACTCAGGATAGTCTTTGCATTTATTGTAATATCTTTGCATTTTTTTTTTTTTGGTCGTCTTATAAACAAGAAATAATATCATAACATTTATTCTATCTGAATCAGATTTTCGGTGGGGGTGTGGGGGTGGGGGTGTTTGCGTGTGTTTCTGAGTTCTAGTGTTCAGGTCATATTGTTTAAGTTGTGCTGAAATAATAAAAAAAAAATGACAGACACTCTAAATGTACGCTAACAATTTTTAAAGGTGCCTCAGACAAGATTTATCACAATTAGTTTGCCCATGTACACAAAGCTCCACCCCCCAGAACCTGGCTCGTTGAGTACAATTAGAGTTAGAATTAGCAAGGACTGTTCAACTGCTTGAAAAGACAAGTTACACTATAAACATGTGAAATTCGGCTGATTTAGCTTTATACTGTTCATACATGTCCAGAAACAACGTGCATCCAGCTTCATCCCCTTCACTGGTAATGGTTTACTCCGTCTTGGAAAGGGCTTCCAGTGTTTATTCTACTTTTACGGTCTTTCTTCAAAGCGCAGCATGTTTTGTTTTTTTTTGTCCCTTAACAGGAGAATTATCTTGCCGTGCTGAGCGATGAGATTGTGTGTGTGTGTGTGGGGGTGGGGAGTAAAAGGGTGGGGAGTGTATAAAATGACGGACAGGAGGTCCATGTAAACACAAAACACAAACTCCGGACCATACCACAGTTTTCCAAACTGCTCTCCTCAGCCAGTCTAATACACTTGTGCTGAGATCATGGATTAAACAATGATAAAAAAAAAAATAATAATAATCATGTTCTACATATTTTTCAAGTTATTTGTATGAGTAAAAATCGCTTATTGCACCTTTAAATATATAGGCAAAATCAAAAATATACCAAATGAACGGCCAAAATAGCGTAGCTCGAGATCCCGAAAAGGACTTCATTTGATTTGGGAGCATAAGGAAATCAGTCCTAGGTGAATCAGAGATAAAGTGTGGCACAGATTATCCTGTACATACACCATCATGGCATTCATGCCTGCGTCCATGACACACACTGAGCAAACAGGAACAAGCACGTTCCTTATTTCGTCCCTCTTTTCCAAGGACATTGCACAGCTGTTCTAATTTGCTCCGTGAGGGACTTGTGTCTTATCCATAGGACAGCTCCGGTTCCTGCACCACAAATAATCGAAGGTTTGCCGTCTCCTGACATCTCCAACAGACCACAGCCTCACCGTGCCAAAGACAAACAGCCTGCTCTTCATTTCCCCCCCACATCTCACCTCTTATGGTTCAGAACACCAGCTTCTGCTCATCAATCAAACATAAAGAACGTGAAACCTAAACGGCGTGCTTCATGAGCTGGCAGGATGCTCAAGTAAGTGTTAGAAACAAACCTTTCCTAGCCTGAAGTGCTCAATGCAGCATGAATATTAGGTGGTGATAATTGCACTGGAAAGGCTTCGGGCACTTAAGAGCAATCTCTGTGGCAAATTGGGAAAGGCACGAAAGGAAAGTGCTGGTTATCACTAGCAGCAGATAATGATCTATCAGTGATTGCGCTTTTAAGCCTAAAACTTCAAAATAATTGGGTAGAATGGATGTAAGAGCAGGCGAGCAAATAAACAGCAACGTCAAGCCATTCATCATATACCACTTTGTCCTGTCTAACTGAAGAAATATCATTCAGATTCTCAGGATCCAATCAGAAATGTTAAGGGTTTCATTGCCAAGCAAATGAGCAAACTGTCAGGAAAGCATTAGTAACATTTAAAATAAACAAACAAACAAACAAACAAACAAACAAACAAGAGTTCGATGACAGTTTTATGTCTACAAAAATGGACCTCATACAACATATCTGTGGTATCTCAGGAAAGCAAAAATGACAGTATACTGTAACGTAATTTATCACAATGTCAATATCATGTCAATATTAGATCGTCATATTTCCCAGGCCCTTACACAGCTTGCTTTCTAGAATCTTCCATCGCACACTTAGACGCTAGAAGACAGATCTGCAGCGCTAACCCCTTCAACAATTTGTCACGTTCAGAGGTTTAGGATCTCACCCTGCTCGACACAATAGCTTTAATACAATCCTTGCAATAAATCCTATATGACAAATCCGGGTCACCGAGATTCCGACTGTTAAATGGGGAATTTCAAGCCAAAGGTCTGCTCGGAGAGGTCCAAGCGCTAAGAACAATTGTTTATGAGTCTGACAAAAGAGGGTGCTGCAGTGAAACCAAACAGAAATCTCCAGCACAAGATAGAGCTTGAGGAAGAAAACTGAAAAGAACATAGATAAATAAATAAATCATAGGAACGATGTAGGATTTATTTTTTTTTTTTTGATTGACGGAGCTCTTAGATCCTGATCTGGTGAACTAACACGAAGATGTGTTTTAATACAGACCTCAAAGCACTTCTCTATGTTGCTATGGATACGTGCGTCTACTAAATGACGCTGGGAATGTAAAATGTTTGTAAACTGCTGCTTTGTTTTTGGGGCTTTTCAGATAATGATGTAATAATTAAAGCAAGTAATATAGACACGAACACATTAACATGCACTGTTAGAAACGTACTGCAGAATTCACCAGTAAATAATCGCAAAAAAAAAAAATACATTTACCGTAATGCCATTTTTGTCCTTTACGTCGTTTTCAACCTCGAGCCGCAAAGTGGAGAAGATTAAAAAAAAACCCCACGGACGCCATGGACCATGTCTTCTGTTGTTAGCGATGAGTTAACTATCCGGCTAACTGTGCTGCATGATGTATATTTACCTCAGAACAGTGAACTGTACGTAAAGTCAGTGTTACAGATTTACCAAGCGAACACATCTATACAGTATGTTGACTGATCTAAAGCAAACACGTGCACATACAGTATAACTCGTTTAAAGATAATAAGAAGTGCTGCTGTGTTCAATGCTGATGCTGTGGGCGGCCATCTTGGTTTGGCCTCACTCCCTGAACTCTGAGGAACTCCACCATTTCCCTCAACTAGCTCACACTGATTCAACCACCTCGACCATCGATTTCAACTTGAACTAAAAGATCGATTTCACCGCTTTACGCTGTACTCAATTTCTACCTGCAAATATAAACTTGTATCAAAGAGGGTTCGTGTTCGCCTGACGTAGTGCCTAGTAGTTTTATCACTCACTCCCAGAATAACACATTATATATCCCACTATGCACTGCATTTTCTGGTATTTTAATGTAAAGCGATTGATAAGTTTAGTGTGAACACTCCTCCCTCTCTGTTCCCTTGTCAACACTTTTCCTCTTTGTTCCTTTGATTAACACTTCCACCACCGCACGGAACCGGTTTCCACCAGGTACGGACAGATAAAAAGCCCCTCACCGATTGCATGCATTCCTTTGTCTCCCTGAAATACCATTTGCACGCATTTACCTACCTTCCTGAATAACATTTACTCATATTACTATGACTTCCTGTTTAATGCAAGCATTGTTATTATTGTTGTAATATGCGTACCATATTGTATTATTTGCACTGCATACACATCACTGCTTCACAGTTATTGTTATATGTCTAAACCATGATATGATTAAACCATTCAGCTGCAATATGTATATATTATTGTGCACACTGTACATGTGCGATATGTACATGGGCTATTTGTATAGTGGGACTGTACATTGTTGTTTGTTGTATATACTGCTCATATCTATATCTATCTATCTATCTATCTATCTATCTATCTATCTATCTATCTATTATCTATCTATCTATCTATCTATCTATCTATCTATATATATATACAGTATATAGTTTGCGCTTATGTCTATACATATGTATACATCTTGTATATACTCTTTATATATCCCTGTATTGTTCTCCCTACTATCTCTTTTTTCTTCACCTGTCTTGCTGCTGCTGCGACGCCCTAATTTCTCCATCTGGGGATTAATACAGTCTTATCTTACGTTATTTTATCTTACGCCCTTCTGCCTAGACGATCAATAGTTAACCCGTTGTGTCTGTTGCGTGTCGAGCATGATACATACTCTGCTTTCTTTGAATAAATCAGAGATCTTGCCATTTGACCTTTGTGTGTCTGTGTGTCATTTGGTAAACCCTCCCACGGCCTTGGTGTGGGACGTGATACTCTAATTGCCATTTTTTTAATTCTTTCATTTCCACGTACAAGATGTATTTCATTTCGCCTTGTTGTTTTTTTTTGTTGTTTTTTTTTTAAACTCAGACAGTATTTTATATACAGACAGCAATTTAAAGTGAATATAAGCAGAATAAGTTGTGTTTTGTGTGTCTAAAGCCTGTCTAGATGAAGTTTATTTTCACCAAGTCACACATTTCCCTCATTGGTAATTACGTGTTAGGAAATCCATCGAGTGTAATTACTCTCAGATCAATAGTTGACATTTCGGTGTTCAGTGAGCATCTCAGAGCTTCGGTAATGTGTCTATAAACCAACCCAGGAGTGCACGACGCGTACATCGGTAACTGTACATCGTTACTGTACTTAAGAATTACTTTGATGTATTTATACTTTTATTATTGAAATTGATTACATGAAGTACTCTTACTTCATTACATTTCCAATAAGAAGAACTTGAACTTCTCATGCTACACAATATAAAGTAGATAGCGCAGTAGCTATCCGTGAGTATCTGAAGACGGTTAATGCACCAGACCGCAGTGTGGAAGGTGATGATGAGCGCTCCTGGGTCTACCTCAAGTCAGGTATCCAACCATTATGATTATAAAAAGCAAACAAGAAGCGTTTGCTCTGGTGTTTGACCATGAGATTGGATCCTAAAATTCATACAATAATGAGGAATTGAAGTTTGATTCCAATCTGATTACCAATTGAACACTTTTATGCTGGAAGAGGGTGGGTTTTTGCAGATGTTTATTAAGTTGGAACAATAACAGATTTTCCCTTATGAAATCTTGAGTATCAGCTGATACAGATATCCATGTGATTTAAAAAAAAATAATTATTATTAAAAGCGGCTATTAACCGGAGCAACTCACGTTCAGAACAAAATACAGAGAAAATTCACAGGTGAAAAACACAACTTAGATAAAAACACAGCTTTGTGTATTCAGTTGAACAAAAATCACTTACATGGCAAATATAATAAATAAAAATGTATAAAATATAAATATAATAAAATCAATCCTAATAAAAAATTACAATCATGTCTATTTATATGTAAACATTTCCAGTTCCAAGAAGAAGAAGAAGAAAAAAAAAACCTTTTTCAATTCGATTCCTAACTTTTCCATTTGTTAAAGTATCAGATATTTTTTCAGGTATGGACCCGAGACTGATCCTGGGTATCGGACCAGCGGCACCTCTGATAAAAATGTTTACCATGCAAAACTTATACCGTTTTCCACATGTTCTGACGACGGGTCAAATTCAGCCTTATACGACATCAAAAAGACCAAAAAATTGATGTTCATATAAATTCAGTGACTGTCCTGTGCAATCAATACAAGCAAGAGATGCAATTTTTAGAATAAACTGAACTTACTATATCCCCGTTTTCTACGTGGTCTACCAAGACCAAACAAATGAAATATAAAAAAAAAAAACACATGATTTAAATCACATGGGAATGAAGCAATTAAAAAAAAAAAAAAAAAAACACCACAAAGTTGAATCATGGTGTAAATGTAAACGTCTGACTGCTGATAAAACCCTGAAATTAATGGAATAACTGTAAATGTAGTCTATGCTTAATGCAGAAGGTCAGTTTTCAAACTGATAGCTAACTGAAATAAATGGCAACTGAACTCCGACTGAATATAGACACTTGGCTCGTCTCATTCTCGGGAATTTCCTTCCGGAAACGTTTCAGTTCAGTAGACCGGAGCATTTCCTTAGAAGAACAGACACTAATCAGACTTTACAGGAATGAACATGTTATCTAGCTTTAAGTTGTATCTTCTGTCATCTTAATAGTTTAAATGATCTGCTTGGCATGATGATAGCAGAACTGATTTGCTTTAATGATTGTGGCAAGGGTGGTGCAGATGGACAGGCTAATCAATTCCCAGCGATCTGGGCCGGCTAACCGACCGATTATGTCACACATCAACCCTGAAGAAGCGAAATGATATTAAATCAATGCAACCTGTGCTGTGGCACGAGTACTTCTCCTAATTAAATAATAACACATTAACGCTAAATTGGCAAACACTTTCTCATTGACTTCAGCTAAGCAAACATCTGTCAAAACAGCTGTATCGTACAGTAGCTCGGCACTACAGCGGTTTCATCGTAGATCCTGGTGCGTACACAATATATATATATATATATTTTAAAAGTCACAAACAAAATGCATTTGTAAAGACAAAATACACGATATTACTACATGGCAGTGCAGAAAAGCACAACAGTCGTAGAGTTGTGTTCAGGAAGCTTGGTCTCGGGCTCAGCGGAGTGGATCCTGATGTGGTTTCCTGTGGCGAACTCTTCCGTGGATGTGAAAACACATTTGCGCTGCATGCTGAAAGTTAATAACTTTCTTAACACCCCCCCACACACACACCACTTCACCCCACTTACTGTACAGAAATTAAAAATATGACTGAAATCAGTAAGCGCCCAGCACAACCAAATAATTAACCAGTCATATTAACCTGCATAAAACCATGCCCTGCTTCAAAAAACTGAAAGAATTGCAGCGAAACCAAAATGGAGTCAGTTGTTATTGATGAAGGAGATGAAGCTGGATGCAGAATTAGCGACGTTCCTTCTGGACAGGTCTGTAAACGCAATCTGCATAAAGCCTCGCGCTGTTTAAATGGCCGGCTTCACATAAATCATTGCAAGAAACAAAAGGTCAGCGAAGGCACTCCTGACCTCCTTCTTCATTCTCATAAACCAATGAGCCGAATTTCGCCTTCATAGCCTTTATATTTTGGCTTTCGAGCAGGTTTACCATATGGCTTTAAATGCTAACCATTCTAACACATTAGTACCGAAACTTTAAGGCTCAAGAGACCTCAGTGCAAAGAAAATCACGAAGGCATTTGACCCTTGTCTTAAATCGACATGATTTTAGCTGAATTTATAGTGTTATAACTGTCAGTCCGTTGATTTTGAAAAGTGATGTCATAACTAATTAGTAGGCTAAAAAAAAAATCATTCAGATGATCTTGAATCCACCTATTTAACCAGTTTAGACCTAATCAGGACAGTGACATTGCACACCTGTTAGGAATATTCCCATTTCACACCGAGTGTTCAACGGATAACAGGCTCCGGATTCAGCACAAGCCTGACCAGGATAAAGCAGATATAGAAGCTGAATGGACAGAAAAACACCTTCTGGCATTCGACTCCAAATGGTCAGTGAAGGTCAAAGCCATGAAAACATCTTCAGTTATTACAGAAGCCGGATGTTGGGGGTGGGGGGTGGGGAGGGGGGAAGCAGCAGCATCATGTCAAGATGCGGAATGCAGGCCTTGTATGGCCACTTAGAACAGCTGCCAAGCTTCATTGGAGACTTGTTAGCAAAGACGTCTGCTCAATCTGGTGGCACTCCCAGTCCTGTCATTTGGAGCCGTGATTGGCAGGTCCATTTTTAGCATCTCCTGGCTTGGCGAAACGATCCGCCCAGATGGCACCTCTGTCTTCAGCTCGTAATCAAATTTAGCAGAAAGTATGTTATGCTCAATCTTTAAAAGAAAATCACGTTATTCACACCGAGAAAAGCCAGATATTGGCTCAGGGTGTTTCAGGGGAAATCAGAGGCTTTTCAACAGGAGCTTCATTACGGTTTGAATGTTGTAAGTCAATAGAATGTGTAATTACATTCAGTATTTATATTTACAGACCAGCGGATATATAATTGATATAATTACTCCTCTAATTACTTTTTTTCATTTCTTGTCACGTACCACTATTGGAGCGATAGCATACTGTATACCGTACAATAATCACGTAATGTATCAGCAAAGATCTACAAACGGTCTATTTGATATTTCTTTTCAATTGTTCTTCAGATGTTTAAAAGGACTCCTAGGATATTTCGTCTTGTTCTTGTGATGGCTTCGTGCCATACAGCTTACCTGGGACTCTAGATTACCGCTGCAAGTCTTCTCTATTCTTCAGGTCTGACGTCCCTGGCTGCAGTCATCAAGGCTTGAGGAAGCGTGACATTTCCCATGAAAACACTTCTGTGTATTTGTGCAGGGACACACTTTCCTTGACTACACCAACTGTCTTATCCACTGGACTTCCTGTCTCTGGTCAAATTTTGACCTTATAGTACATATAGTGCAATTTTATGCAAATAACTGACTTCAAAAGCCACTGTGGATGGATCTTAGACCGCTCGTCAATCCAGAACATTCCTTTCGAATCGTAAGATCGTGCGGAGTGTCATGGGAAGATGTACGACAAGCGAGAATGGTTCATTAGTGGTGTTTCTATTTGGGTCGGGTTTATCTTGACACTCTTGGTTAATAGTGAACATTGTGTTACTGTTTCACTCTAATAATGAGATCCATTCTAAAATCGAACCAAATGAATAATGGTAAAAAAAAAAAAAAAAAAAGTTTTAAAAGGGTTTAGCTTCACATCGCGCTTTGGTAGATAAAACATTCTTATCTAGGTGAACGGAAACGGTGCTGCCTTTAAGACGCAGGAAGTCAGAAATCTTTGTGAAAGAGATAAAAACAGGTCTTCCCCTGTTGTTTACCAAGCGCAGACACGCTCAGATTTGACAAAGTGTTTTAGCTCTCCGGCTCCTGCCTCGCCGATGCTATCACTTAAGAAATAATAACAGGGAAAGAGGAACGGCCCTTGCTAGCCTGAACATTGTTCTCGCACTGTAAAGTTCCTGTGGAGGCGGCGAGAAGCAGAAAGGTCATCTGGGCTCTTATTGGAACGATCAGAAAACTCAAAAGGAAAAAAAGAAATATAACGGGAAAAAAACAAAAAACCCAGATGGCTGTTGGGGGAAAATAAAGCAATTAAAGAATACGAATCCAATCATCTGCAGGAGGTGACGGTTATTTGGAGGGTTCGATGGAGTTGCCTTGAGGGAAAGTACAGCACTGCATTCATCCAGCTACAGTCGATGCGTGTTGGGAAGGAAAAAAAACAAAACACTACTGGTAAAGCAACACGATAACCACTGAACTTCAGTTGTAATATTTCAAAAGAAAAACAAAGACAAGACTTGTGCAGTATTTTAGCACAAATGATGAGCATGCAAAAAAAAAAAAAAACCCCCGCAAACCTTCATATATAAAAGAATATTATATATCATTTACAGTCCCTTATCAGTTATTAGCAGCCTTCACAAATGATGTTGATAATATGGCAAAATTATTATTAACAACCCAAGGATTATTTAAATGGTAAATGTGCACTTACATAGCACTTTACACCGTGTCTCATTCACCCATTCACACACCAATGGTAGCAGAGCTGCCATGCAAGGTGCTAACTTACCATCGGGCACAACTTGGGGTTCAGTGTCTTGCCCAAGGACACTTCGGCACGTGTAGTCAACCGGGCCGGGAATTGAACCGCCAACCCTACGATTAGGGGACAAACCCCTCTACCACCTGCGCCACAGCCGCCCTTTATGCCAGTTTGTTTGTATGTATTTAAAAAATAATTGGAAAAATGATATTTTTTGTATTTTGCTCTCAGTCCCTAAGTACTCACGATTCAAACATCATAAACATCAGTTTAAACATATGAATTGTTGTTTTCACACCAGTACTTTGTCCTTTATAACCGCTTCAGGATTGATTTTTGCATCGAGTCATTTCAATTGTTGCTTTTTAAATCAAATCAATGTACTGACTCAAATTATTGGATGGTTGCACCCAGACCTCAAAATATGACTTATTGCACTTATTATTACTTTTATACATTCATTTTTGCTCATTATCACAAAGGGTGCCAAAAGTTCTTACACACCAAAAATTCTTATACAATGGACCAGTCTTACATGTTTACTTCTGCAAGTACAAACTGAAAAGTACCGTTTCTCTAATTGATATTGCATTTGAAAGATTTTTACATTTGACTCACCCCGTATTTATAGCACCGTGTTAAAAAACCCTTTTGTTTTCAATCAAAAGGCCGTCCAGTGTTTATTGTTAATTATTCGGTGGCGGTCAGTAACGATGGGAAAATGTCCTGTACATTAAATCCATTTTCAGTTACACGGCACTGCAGTCCTCGTTCGTCCGGGTCATAAAGTTCACCATTACAAATACAGGATTTACTGATCTCATACTGGTTTTTACTGCCGAAGACCTTCGTGTGATTAGTGAACAGTAACAATAACGGTGATGCGGAAATGTTTTTAAACAGAAAACCAGGTCTGTTAAAGGTCTTCAACAGGAAAAAAACAATACGGCCGTACTGCTCGACTGCTTGATTAAATTTCCCCTTTTATTACTGTTTGCCACCAAATAATGAATACTAAATACAGAACGGCCGTTGCATTAAAAACAAAAGGCCGGCCTCAGACTTTTGCACGGTACGTACGTCCACAGTACATCGTGAAAAAAATGACACGTACAGAATTAAAAACATGAACCGTCTGTAAGGATGAACCGTTTCCACTAATCTCGGCCGACTAATCAGTTCACAGAATGTAGAATTTCTATGAAATAATAAATGGTTCCAGTTGGCCAGAGTCCAAGTAATAAAATGACCATTTAACAAATATATGGCCCTAGTTTGGAATGAATCGCTCTTCTCCTAGTCTTTACATGTTTAATGACTCTTTTATTATTATTATTTTCAATATATACATCATTTAACAGTTGGTGGTTTTAATGATAAATCAAAGTAAATACAAAGGGAAAGAACTCTGAAGATCCATTATACAAGGTTA
This sequence comes from Ameiurus melas, assembly GCA_012411365.1. Lineage (NCBI taxonomy): Eukaryota > Metazoa > Chordata > Actinopteri > Siluriformes > Ictaluridae > Ameiurus > Ameiurus melas. The sequence goes on along the minus strand of CM022769.1, from coordinate 24,790,307 downwards.
TGAGTACATTTCTTCTTCTTTTATTAGTAAGACACAGATATAATACATTCTCCAACTCTTTGATCCACATCTCAACTGTAGGAACTGTTTCTGATTTCCATCGTTGTAAAATCTATTTCCTATCCAATAATGTACTCGGGGGGGAAATGGCTTCTGTGTCCAACGGACCATCACACAAATACATGGTTCTCCCTCAAACTGTTACCACAAAGTCGGAAGCACACAATCGTATAGAACGTCTCTGTACGCTGTAGCTTTACAATTTCCCTTCACGGGAACTAACAATCCCAAACACTGTTCCAGCGTGACGATGTTCCTGTGCACAAAGCGAGCTCCAAGAAGACGTGGTGTGTGAAGGTCGGAAGAAGATAGAAGTACTCGAGCGTCCTGTACGGAGCCCTGACCTCAACCCCACTGACTCGTCACCTTTGGGATGAACTGGAACTGGAGTCTCCTCACCTGAATGAACACGAATCCCCATGGCCACGCCCCAAAATCTAGCGGAAAGCCTTCCCAGAAAAGTGGAGTGCATTATGACAGCAAACACAGAGGGAATAAATCTGGAATGCGATGTTCAACAAGAACACATATAAGTGATAGTCAGGTGTACACAAACCTTTGGCTGTACAGGGTATATATTCTTAAATATACAAAAATGCAATATATTTTATATTTCAGATTAATTAGGCAAGGTTATGCGAGGTTACTTCAGGACTTTATATAATAATAATGTTCTCTGACTTACCAGTAACAGACTGGGACGAGTTTAATTATTTATGAATATTAAAACGTCATAGATTACTTACCTGAAAGCAGCCAACAGCATGGGAGATACAACACCAACTTTATTTTTAATCTAACCCAACCTGTTGCATTGTTACCTAAAAACAACCCAACCGCACCACCCATTATCTGTAGAGAACAACCCAAAGCTTTTTCTGTGTACTGCTTCGATGACTCAGCACAAGCAATATTTCCTGTTACCCTGAGATTACTTATAAATCATTGTTATAACGTGTCCTGAACTGCCGAGCGTCCCACATGACACGTCTCTGCTCTACAGTCAATCGCATTGACTTACGTTTCAATTACAACGCCTAAGCCTTTAGAGAGGACTACTGAAGTAGGATTGTACTATTCTTCTCCCTCACCATGATGGGCTCTCACGTTTCATTGTTCTTGATCGGGCATGAAAGTCTGCTAATAACATTTTGAATCCGAAAGCTTAAAATAAACTAGGTGCAGCGAAACGAGCTTCTAATAAGGCAGGTTAGTCTTAGACGGATGTGACAGATGTGACATTTCCTCCCTAAGGCAATTTTCTGACTCGTTTAAAAAAATATCTTTCCTTTCTGATCAGTTGGGGTATAAATGTATATCACTGACTGGCCTGGATTTCTCATTAATATGCTAATGAGAGTATACCAACTATGTGATCATTTGGATACGGCTGAAGAAAGACCAGCGAGCTTTGGGGGCAACGTGCCATTGTATTTTTGGCCTTTAATTAAAAATCCATGGTTGAAGTGCTTCTTGGAATAAATCAGTGTTCCCAAAGGTAAGAGCTGATCCCAAACATGCTGACACGTTCCAGATCAAAGGTGTTGCTTGGAAAACAAAAAGCTCATCACGCATGATCACCGGACTCGACTATGCATTTTGTCCATGTCCTTTCTGAAAAACTGGAGAGACTCAAGTAAATGTGTGTCTACTCGATTCCATACACTGGTTTACAGCAGGACTTTTGAACACGGTGACAGTAAGCGTTTTTGAAGCGAGTCAATAGATTTGTTTAAAACACCCATGATGCTTTTGTTCATCATCTTCGTGGCAATTTTTGACAATATCATGCGAGACGGAAAAGACAGGATCCCGTGATTTATTTCATCGCAGACGAAATTTCAGAGCCGCTGCTCCATTTCCCACCTTCTCGCAGGACACAGTTAAAGAGCGATGATTAATAAAGCGCTTCCACGCCTCAGACCTGGTGTGGGGCAGCACAGGGCTCAGGGTTATGGAGACAAGACGACTACCCTTGACTAAAATAGGACTTGTGTTTTGTGAACTGGGTTGTCCCAAAAGTTTAATTTGGCATGAAAGTATGGGGTCTGACCTGGATAGGAACGTCTAAAAAGTGATTCCAGGACAACTAACTGGGTCCAGTCCAGAGAGCATTGCTGCCATATGATGAACAGGACAGTGCTGTGGACATTCATGTAACAAACAGCATGAAGACCAGCTTAATTGGTAGTCAATAATCAACATTTAATTAAAACATTGACGGTAAAACCTTAAAAACGTATAGGAAAGGTTAAGGTGTTTAAAGGACATACATATTTGTAATTAGTGTTCTTATGCATTGTAGTTGGTTACAAGCCACATTGTATGTCCAGTTGTAGGTCAAGGTAATTATATGTTATTACATATTTGGTGTAACAATAACAACAACAACAACAACAACAACAACAACAACAACATTATTATAGCTGCTGGCCCCATCCCATAGTGCTGGAGGAAGCCCAGAAGGTAGTGAGACCATCAGTGCTTGTTCCTAAGTAGATATACTGTTGAGTATATTTATTGATAGCAATAAGTAAAGCCATTGATGCTATCTTGCCTCACTTCCTGTTTTCAATAATCAGTGAGCACAGTTCCACTTCCTACACCGGTACGGTCCACACAGACGAAAGTGAACACACTTTACGCACATCACATGCAGGAGATCAAGGCCAGGAGAAATTCACTACTCAAGCTCGAGTCTGGAGCTCCTTCACAACCCGATAACCAGCTGACAAATTCAACTAGTGCCCAAAAACCCAAGATCAAAACAGATAACGAAAAACCAATATCAAACATACAAACACGAACAAAGGAAAGAGAAAAGAAAAGAAAAGAAAGAAAGACGGCTTGGTGAGAAGTGGCAGCATCAAAGTATGCAGCATGCTCTCAACTGCAAACGGGAAAATCCAATCTAATCTAATCTCTTACCAATTTCATTTCCTGTACTGCCCTACTCCTACCCTGGTGAGTTCACTCTGACCCTTTTCTTACAACATTTCCCCCTCACGAGCTGCTCGATTCTTAATGCGTACAACCCGGTGCCCTCTACCTCTCCATAATCCTAATGCACTTTTAAAGCTATCCAGGCTGTATCTATTGGACTGTAGTCCGCAGAGGATACTGTGTGATTGAGCAGGAGATGGGAAGCTGATCAGAATTCAAGATTAAAGCTTGTAACGTTCGTTGTGTTGAGGCTGATGCACTTGCCATCTGTCTTGATGCATTGCTTGGGCCACTGATCCACTTAGTCATTACTCGAACACAAACCTTGAGCAAGGACAGCATTAGCTAAATACTGGAAGAGAAAGCTCGTGGATAGGGCATAGGGCAGGAAACACAACCGGCAGGCGGTGTGGAGAGACCGAGAGGAACGGGTACAAATAAGGACAAGGTTGAGGCCGAGTTTAACTCCCTGTTTTTATTCCTTTATTCAGAGCAGAATTTCATTTAGCCTGTTGTAAGTATGAATCAAAACATGAATATTTTGTATAGTTTTTTGTATAGTCCCTTGGAACCAGAAATAATTAGGGTATTAAGAAACCCTTACACTATATATAAAGTTGTGTTCATAAATTTACATACCCCTTGAAGAATCTGTAAAATGTTAATAATAATAATAATTAAAAAATAATAATAATAATAAAAAGAGGGATCAATAAAATTGCATTAAAAAAAACACATTTTTTATTTTAGTACTGCCCTATTAGTTTGTCTTCTGGGAAACGTAAATATTTCTGTATATTCTGAAGGGCAAATTCAGTTATTACTGTGTCTTAAGTAAACATCTGTTATGGGAAATAGTTTATTTGGGGCAGAACTAAATAAAAAAAACCATGCAATTTTTATTGATCCATCTTTTGAAAAAATTGCAGATTCTGCAAGGGGAATGTAAATTTATGAGCACAACTGTATATCAGCTTTCCAACAATACATGTTCAACAGATTGAATAAGTAAAGATTTTAAAACACATGTTAAGCCTCTGTTTACTGTGACATGTAAAGAAAAAAAAAGTGATTCTTATTCAGTCAATAACTCACTGTATCAATCAATAACAGTGCCTTATCCAGATACGGAGTCTACCCCAGGAACACTGGCCTTGAGGTGGAAATATACCCTGGATGGGAAGCCAGTCCATCGCAAGGCACCACACACCCACACCTTCACACACGCACTCACACATACGAGCCAAACCGAGACCGTGGAGACCCCACATGACACAGGGAGAACATGAGCAGGCTCTAGCTCAAGATGGAACAGAAGAAGCTGGAGCTGTTAGGCAGCAACGATACCTTCGGGTTTCCGGTTTCCTCTCACCTCCCAAAAATATGCCAGTAGATGGATTGGCTAAGATAAATTGCCCTCGGTGTGTGTGTGTGTGTGTGTGTGTGTGTGTGTGTGTGTGTGTGTGTGTGAATGGTGTCTTCAGAAGCACTGGCATCAGTGCTTAATGAAATATGATGTTTATTATACTTCACCATCACTTCTCTAGTACTGTATATGTTGAAAAGAGCAGTTTTAAGAAACAGGAGGATTATGACGGGGCAACACTAGAAGAAAGAGTGTTAGTATGCAGGTGGACGCCTCACACTGTAGTTTAATTCGCTTTCAGTCCACCTGAAATGTCTCTTGGGCAAGATCATGATCTGGATAGTAATTTTAAGAAAGAGATCTTGTCCTGTTTGCTTATAATGGAAAGTGGTCAAGCAATCTGAAAAGACAGACTACTTGCTGTCCAAGTTGCTTTTCAGACATTATTTCCTGCTGTGCTGACCAAAGCCATTTTATATCCAAGAATCAGGCTTTGTTTTTTTTTTTGTTTGTTTTGTTTTGTTTTAAATCTGCAGGCTTTTGTCAACTATAATCGATTTTTGACTAAACTTGAAGATCGGGTTTTCCAATTTTTCCGTAGTGTCAGAAGTTGATAAACCCACCTTGTGGAATTGATGCAGAAGTGTGTTAGTAATGCTTTCAACTCAGAATGATTAAGAATGGCCTGTAATTATAGTACACTTTTACACGAGAGAATTAAAATTATTTCAACAATAATTTCAGATTTTCCCCCCTCCAACAACTTGAACTCAACTTAACGTGTGGTAGGAATTCTTATTTAATTTTTTTTTTTCAAATCTAAAAACATCATTTGCATTAAATTGAATGAAATCTCACCACAGTTCCCTTTTGCTCAATAGAAATGTTGATACTTTCATGAGATTCAATGCTGTTCTCAAACTCTTTGCAGCTCTCATGTAACATCAGTGAAAGAACTCTGGACTACATTTCCCAGGAGCCACTGCACCACACCATCAGGTCACATGATCACCTGCACCTGAACTTCATTCATGTTAATGCGCACTCACAGGTATTCATAAACACAGTCTGCACTACACTAGTTACCTTACGGTTGTCTTTCTTTGCCCGTGTCTTTGTTGCTGTGTTTTGGTTTATGTCTAGTCTTTGTGTCTTTTATGTTTTTAATATGGTCTTTATTAAACTGATTATCTGCACTTCCAATCCGTCCCCGTCTCCAAATCATGACAGCAACCAGGAATAACTTCATGTGGAAGAATTTCCAAGGACCCTTTATGATTGAATTTTAAAACAAGGAAAACGTGTCCACTTTCAGAAAAGGGGTTGTAAACTGTATTTCCCTTGCCACATTTGGGGTGATAACGTTAAGGCTTACATCTTATGTACTTTTAGTGTGGACTTAGAAAGGTGTTTGAAACTTTAAAGCATTACTCTCATTACATTATATCTCCATTTCCATGTGGAAGGTACTAAAGATAAGGGTTCTTCTGTAGCAAGGAAAGGTACAGTGTACTACTATTTGTTTAGAGTGTACTATCCATCCATCCATCCATCTTCTATACCGCTTTATCGTTTTCAGAGTCACGGGGAACCTGGATCTATCCCAGGGAGCATGGAGCACAAGGCGGGGTACACCCTGGACAGGGTGCCAGACCATCGCAGGGCACAATCACACACACACTCACACACCCATTCTTACACTACGGACACTTTAGACACGCCAATCAGCCTACCGTGCATGTCTTTGGTCTGGTGGAGGAAACCGGAGGGAATCGAACCCCGGACCCTGGAGGTGTGAGGCGAACGTGCGAACCACTAAGCCAATTAATTAATAATTTTTTTTAAAAATATAAAATTCCTTTATAACTTTTCATTTGAAAGACGGTGTTTCATATTAATATCATTTCTTGGCTTTATTAAAATTGAATTTACATTTGTTTTTCTTTAGACTAATCTCAAGTGGCCGGTGTTAAGCTTACAACACTGATCATGAAATAATAACTTTAACATCATCGATAGTAATTGTTAGTAATCTCCACCACCGATATACGACTCCAGGGGTTTCTCGGACCCCACGTTGAGAGCCATGCGTTCAGACTTTATTTCTTAAATCGATGCATTTTATAGATCAGTAAAACAGCACACGTTCTGTCCTGTCTTTACGCCGCCATGCGCTTTGCTTTTTTTTTTATTTTTTATCAGTCGTGTGGAATTTATTTAAACTCCGATCAGGTCGCTCACTTATCTATCCACAAACTTTTAATCCATGAAAAATAGGGTTGGTCTGATGTTATCTGCAGGCTGATGTGCCATCCAATGACCTTGGAGGTATCAGTTAAAATACATCTGAACGCTTCTAAATTCACCCTGTCACTGCCATTTGGAGTCACATCATCAATAAAAACAAGTGAGACGGTTCCATGCAGTAGAGGAAATGGTATGCTTGCTCATTCCATCACAGTGCTACAGGTTCATCTTTATCGGTCCAGAAGACCTTGAGCAGAACTCTGCTTTAAAAAATAAAATAAAAATAAAAAGTCCACAAAAAGTCATCATAAAAGATTTAATCATCCAGCCGGAAAACCGACCGAAAGCAGAAAGTTCTATTTTTGAACCATTTTCCTGTAGAAGTATATTTAATCGATGTTAACTGTATACGTTTACTGTGACAGAAAGCGAGAGCGTGCCGTGAGTCCGGTCGAGGGCATGTGAGAAGGAGGGAAGGGGGCGGGGCTTCCAGGTGGTGTTGGTTAATAATAGAGTTCAAAACATCTGCACAAGTCACTCCAAATTCATGTGAATCGGATCATCTCCAGTTTTATTGGGGAGAAAAAGACTGGTGTATTTTTGACCGATAATTCTTACTAGTGTCATTTGATGTTAAATTACAGAGCTCTGCTGCAAAACGTGTTAAGATTGGCAGGTCTGCTAATATAATATAATATAATATAATATAATTGGAATAAATGCCAGTGGATGTCATGGCAGTGAAAGTATCACGTAGTCCGATAGACATGAAGTGCTTTGAGAAGCTGATCACGGACCATATAAAAAGTCAAACTGACGCCAACATCGACCTCCATCAGTATGCATACAGGAGATACAACTACAGATGCCATCTCATACGTTGTACACCTCGCCATTATCCATTTGGAGAGCAGGGACTCTTCTGTTAGAAGGCTCTTCCTAGATTTTAGATCCGCTTTTAATACGATCTTACCCCAAACATTGACACACAAGCTAGAGACACTTGAGTCCATCGTTATGCATCTGGGTACTGGATTTCTTAACAAACATTTACATTACATTTACGGCATTGGGCAGACGTCCTTATCCAGAGTGACTTACATTTATCTCATTTATACAACTGAGAAATTGAGGGTTAAGGGCCTTGCTCAAGGGCCAAACAGTGGTCGCATGACAGTGCTGGGGCTTGAACTCCTGACCTTCTCATCCCGAGCCTTTAACCACTGAGCCTTCCTACCCCTTTTTACATCAGAGGAGCAGCCGTCGAGGTCGTCCCTAGCTTCAAATACCAGGGGATACACATCGATAATGACCTCACCTGCACACCAACTTCATCAGCTTAATAAAGAAGGCCCATCAAGGACCGAGGATGCTCAATCGGGCCCGCCTAGGTACCACAGTCCTCACGTCCTTCTACAGGTCTGTAGTGTAGAGCATCCTTACATCACGTGTCACCGTGTGGTATGGAAACTGCACACAGGGAGGTCCTGCACAGAGGATCTCTAGCTGTAGTTTTCCAACGATCGAGAACATTTACACCAGCAGATGCAGGAACAGGGCTGACGGTATCGTGAAAGACTCTTTCCAGCCCGCTCATGGACTGTTTACCTCACCTTCCCTCAGGTAGAAGGCTGCGCAGCATTAGGGCCAGAACAACCAGGCTCAGAACCAGAACCAGGCTTCTACCCAGAAGCTGTTAAATTCAAAAACCTTTCTAATGTGCAATAAGATTTATACACCAGAGATTCTTTCACGTGCAATAACACTCATCAGAAAGATTGTATTGCTGTATTGTAAGTTATTTATAATGCCTATTTCTTGCTCCGCTAAATTAATTGCGCTGATTAATTTTTTATATTTAGTGTGTTTATCCTTTGCTGTTGTTACCGGGACCTCAAAGCAAAACTCAAGAACCTATCAAATGTTGATGGTATTTGATATAGTGTACAGCACCTGGGTCAAGGACTGTTGTTTTTAATGGTGCTAAATAAATTAAGTTGAGTTCCTTTCACGTAGCCCATGATTTGGAATGACAATAAACTTCCTTGAATCCTTGAATGAATGTAGAGATTTTGACAAAAAACAGAACGGAGGCAGCAAGCACAGAATTTACAGTGCATCTCAGGTTGTTAAAAACTCATGTAAACTTGTCGTTTTTTTTTTTATCGAGCCTGCCAGCCGAGCTCGTTGTCACTTTAGCCCACCTTTAAAACTAATCTGGATATGGCTTCTTCTGACACATCTATGCATCTACATCCAGGATAATGCACTTGATCTATACAACAATTTGTCATCATGATTGAAAGCTTCCTTCACTCGTCTACTGCTGACAGGATTGTTTGCTAGCGCTAAGCTCACTAGTGCGTTCTTGCTTAGAATGTATTAAACCATTTATTTTGGCACAGCTGAAGGTTTGGCTGTGGTTCCAATCGATTCACTCGGAGTGATTTATCAGCCACGCGATGGACTGCTTTACTGGCATTGACACTTTGGGACCCATGTTGTCTGAGAGCAGCAACAGATAAAAACGCCACGCTTTACACACAATTTGTGTAAAGCGATGTTGTGGAGTAATATAGCGGCTGGTCGAGAAATAACTCAGGATCCACCGGTGCACTTCCCTGATTGACATGATGTCCATTCAAATGAATATAAAGGCTATGCCGTGACTGCACATTTGATCCTAACCAATCAGTAGCGGCTCGACCGTAGTGTCCCACCATATACACCTGAGCCACTCAACAAACGTTAATCTTTAATAAAGTCCTCATTCATAACTCCATACATTTTAAATTCTGTTGTAACTTTAATGACCCCTTTGTAGTGACTAAGGTTGTTTTTTTGTTTTGTTTTGTTTTTTTAAATGTCACTGTTTGACAGATAGAAATCGGTATCCCGCTCATTCGTCGCCTTTCTAGATCACTGCCCCATTCAGCTCCATAAAGTTATTATTACACCTAGTGGTCAAAAATGAGAACTGCAATACGTGTTAATAAATAGAGGCCCATTGGGGGAGGAATCACGCTGCCCCATGCTCATTCTATGAACATTTTCAGTACAGGAGGATCAGCAGACAGGACAGTTAATGCCAGGGTTGAAATTATTCCACCAAATTGGTCTATTTAACAATACTCTGATGCCACCAATATCGTCTTTTCTAGAAAAATAATCAGAATTAAATCTACTAAATCTCCAAAAACAAAGGCAGAGTGTAAGTGCAGATTGTGTGTGTGTATGATGTACAGAACCATTACTTCTGCAAGATATATAATAGAGATTGGAAGAGGGAAAGGGGGAATAAATAGCGGATTATGTCCGTACATCGGAAATGCATGTGCACCTCTCTTTTCCAAAACAAGAGTTTTCGGGGCTAGTTTCAGACCATTTGTGTGGTTTCTGAGATTGTAGTTGGGCTGGAAAGTTAGCAGAGAACTAGCAACCCTGGTTAATTATATTCGCTCTTCAGGAACACCTGCTGTATGAAACACAGTTGAATAAACAAAGATAGATGTGAAAACGAGCTGCTAGACGGTGCGCTGGATGACCGTACACAGGAGCCTATAGCCGAGCGTGACGTCAAGCGTGAAAGCTTCTCGACTTCATTTTGTTCTTAATGACAGCGTCCATAAGCCACCACTGTAAACCTCGCACTACGAGCATTTCACAGGTCAATCTGTCGCAAAAACGATGCCACAAAAGTCCTGTTTGTCTTTTCCCATGACCGAGTGCGAGCGTGATGAGGCTGCTGAAATAATCTGCCGTATTTGCAGACTTTGATTAATAACGCAGTTTTCTACGTGTCTGTATTTGATAAGCGGTCTGACATATTAATAAATTCTAGTTCCAGCCTTCTGCTGTTTACACTAAAGGTATTCCCATCCACCAAAATGTTGTTTGTATAAACCCTAGGTGTACTCCTGGTACATATGAATTAGTCTGTACAGAACAATTCTCTGTACATCGGCAGTAAATCATCATCTACTGTTACTCGACGATGCCTTCTTATTAGTTACGAAATGAAAAGCAATCAAAGACCGTGTCCTCTAAACGAGTAGAAATAATTAATGAACACCATTAGAATGTTTCCTGTGGGAAAGACAGCGCGCCGCTCCCAAGACAAACATCCATTCAAGTATATCGGAACAGACGTGATCGCAAACCTCCGTTTGTGTAACTTGTGGTGCGTCATTAAGAAGAGGACGTGATTCATGAGCATCGTTAACTGGAACATCGTCGGATCTGGAGAAAAGATGGAAGTTCAGTCGTTTCTGCTCGGAAATATAGATAGACCTGCTTCGGTACTTCTTCCTTCCTGGTCTTCCAGAGTCCAGTGATTTAACCCCATACCAAAAACCAAAAGAGTTACACAGCTCCTTTGTTTTATCACGACCGTTGACACTTCAGTCGTTTATGGATGGACTACAAAACTATCATTTTTATTTCCGTCTTCGAAAAATGCACAGGGACGCAAAAACTTTTAAGCAAGACATCAGATTAAGAAAAGCAGCAGCCTTTTTCAAGACTTCAGCACTAATTATGTGTGAAGGGCAAAAGAGCTTCCTTCAGCTTGCGCATAAATTATGTTTATTTTCTCCGCCTCAGTTTGCTGTATTTAATTGACATTTTTTTGACCTTTCCATCGTCCGTGGTTGCTCCAAGCATTTGCATGTCTTCGCTTAACAGAAGAGAATTTCTTTCCTCGTACAAACTGTACCGATAATCTCATTCAGTTCTACGCGAATGTACAATGCAGATTTAGCTTAGCTGTATTACATTTCATCCAAATTAGATCAACTACCAGCTCCTCAGTTTTATTACTCCCCCCTCCCTTACTCTGGTTCTTGCAGGGTTCTCCCCATCCAGTAAACTTCATCCAGCAATAAGATATATTGAAACACATGGGGAACGATTAATATACAGTAGAAGTGTACTTATATACAGTACAATATGCACTGCAAATACATTTTATTTATAAACTTGTAATAAAATGATTATTAAACCAGGACACCGTCATATCACTGATCCTACACAGAACTTAGCAACCGGAGCTGGAACTGTACTGGAAACTCATTCTTTCAAAATATTTTCCCTCAAAAAAAAAAAAAAAGAGCGCGGTCTAACACACCGGTCCAAGCACAACTGCATGCTTATGCAGCAATACAAAGTGTAGAAGTCCTAGTCCTAGAAGTTTGAGAAAGACTGATCTCCAGTCACCGAAAGAGTTTGGTTGGAGTTATTGCTGCTAAAGATGGCGCAACCAGATTTTATGTTTAAACGTGCAGTTAGATTTTCACACGGGTGATAGGTGTTGGATATTTTTTATTTGCTTCCATTAAAAATGTTTTTAAAAATAAATAAATAAAAATATCTGTATAGTATGTTTACTCAGGTCGCCTTTGTTTTATGTTTTGTTTGAAGATCTAAAACTATTTAGTACGAGGTGTACACAAAAACAGAAGAAATCAGCGTGGGGGCAAATACTTTTCCACAGCACTGTATGGGCCGGAACTCACCGTCATCATTGTCCTCCTAGCGCAACCAGCTACACATGGTGTTATTTTCTTGTTCGTTAAAAAACAGACTTTGAATGAACAGTTGGTTTGGACTCCGTTCCTCTTCCTCATGTGTTTAATTATTTGTCCTGTGCTGACAGATGCGACTGGATTGCAATCCGTCTTCTAGGACCTCTCTCTCTCTCTCTCTCCCCTACTTCTTCCTCCTCGAACAGATTTCAGTTGACACGGCCATGTGTGTGGAGTGATTGATGCACGTGCTTTTCAAAACCAAACTTTTACGGGAGGCGTCGTGAACACGTCACAGCTTTCAGACTGCAGCAGGTGTTCCGCTAAATCCTCTGTTCCTACTACCAATAAGTAGAGAAACTATATACTCACCACTTCTAGGGAAGACCACGGCACTTGCAACGTGTTCAAATAAATGGACGATGCTCTTTAAAGATCGAAGAGGGTGTAAAATGTTGCCTAACGATTTATTCGGAGAGGTGTTTATGATATAAATGCTATGTTTTAAAGCAAATATACTTTCCTTGGATACAAAGAGGACAGAGTTTTATTTATTCACAGCTGTGTAATAGCTCTATTTCGGTACATAGACATTTTGCGATTTCCCCCCCACATTAAACAAACAAAACATTCCTTATTTATAAGAACTACAATATAGAAGCGAGGGGAATAAGTATCAGACGCGTCAATGTTTTTCTGTAAATATGTTTCCAATGAATCTATTCACATAAAATTTTCACCAGAGATCAATATTAGCGGAAGAAATCCGGAAATGTAAAGAATTCACAACATTAAAGTCCATAAATAAAGTTATATGTAATAAAGAGGAATGACACGGGGAAAAAAGTATTGAACACACTAATTAATTAATTAATTAAATAAATACTTGAATATTTCATGTAAATAGCCTCACTGGAAATATATTTACTGTAAAAAATGTTGACGTGTCTAATACTTATTTCCCCCACTAAGTATTAAATAAATTTCAGCTAGCGTGTTCAATACTTTTTTCCCGTTTCGTTCCGCTTTATTACACATAACTTCATTTATGGACTCTGAGGAATTCTTTATATTTCCGGATTTCTTGAGTTAATACTGATGTCTGGTGAAAACTTCATGTGAATATCCTCATTGGAAATATACTTACTGAAAAAAGAAGTTGACGTGTTCAATACTTTACCCCCCCCCCCCACGACTGTATAACAACAACGATGGACAGAAGTAAGGGATCAGTGTTGCATTAATCTCAGACTTCAGCTCAGGATTCAATATTCTGTCATGAGCGAGAACCCATCACAGACAAATCTATAAAATGTTCAAGGATAAATCGATCTGCTTCAATCACTTTCGTGGTCTTCACGTGCTATTTAAAAAAATAAATAAATAAATAAATACAAGAGTCCAAATCAACTCCCAGCCTAACTGTTTCGAGATTAAAGTTAATACAGTAAACAATACTGAATATTTCCCTTCCCAGTATTGCCTGCTACGCTCTTGTTGGTGTGTCCTGTTTGCAAAATACGGGCCGCGGTTCCTAATATACCCAGAACAAACATTCTGTATTCTTTAAACCGAGCTGTTTCTAGCTAAAAGTTTTCTAAGTAGTCGCATAATGTCACGAATCCCCGCAGCACCACGGTGCATTTCCCAGTACGACCTGCACTGCTCGTGCTTTTATTGCGACATTGTTGTTTTGCCATGCTCCTGTCTTAACGCTGGTTTATTTCCCGATGGTGTTCACCGGTCCTCCATTTAGATCCTGATTAGTTTGTCTGTTCATACCCTCCTGTGTACTCGTCTCAGGGCAGAGCCTCGTTCCTGTTCGTGTATATATCTCCGTGTTCCATTCCGACTCGTTCCTAACTTTTGATTCCGATGAGCGATGTGCAATTGTGATGATGCCTACTTGTGTATTGACTTCTGGATAATATCAGGATCTTGGTTTAGATTCTTGAAAAGTCCTCCAATCCTTGGAATGGTTCTTCTCCTTTGTTGTTATTCTATTGTCATCTTGACTCACCAGGATCTATGATCATTCTGGTCAGTGCTGTTATATTACTGTTATAGCGTGATCATTATTCATCAAGGTGCATGATGGGACCTGTCTAATATTTGATTTGGCAAGCTCTGGTGTTTCCATTTCCCAGAACAACACTCCTAATAGCAAAAACACTTACTCACCTATTAATCAGCATCAGGCTCCATGCTGTAAACAACTTATCTCTGGCTTTGGAGACCCAACCAAATATGATCTACATGGTTCTTATTTGAAGATCCAGAAATGAAGAGCTTATTGGATAGAGAGTAAATTGTCACTCGCTTTATTAAATGCACAGGGCATTTCAGTTCATAATATTCTCATCATTTATCAACTTGTTTAAAATACACTTCCAGATTTTTTAAATTAAAAAAAATAAAAATGGACGTGTAGGATAAAGAATCAAACGTTTTACATGTTATTAAGAAGCACTGTTAAAAAGTCAGGGGTCTGTACCATGAAGCCGGTTGAGGTTAAGTTTCAGTTGAGTTTGTGCCAACCCTGGGTTTGAGGTACCACGAAAGTGGTTAGGCTTTTACCGGTTTTCGTTGCCATGGTAACTTACGCTCCACGGCGACCCCAATCCGGAGCAGGTTACGTTCTGACTTCGAGATCTCCGAATGAAATTTGACCAATCAGCTGTGAGCAAAGACACATCTAGGTGGCGTAACTAATTCCCAGTGTCTGTCGCAATGGCTTCACGTTTGTCTTCCAAATCCTCTGGAAATCTTCGCGCAAATTGTTAGATGAGAACTTCACAGAGAAGGAGTTTTTTTTAATGGACAGACAGGATTCCCGATACTTACAGTACTTGTATGAAAGACACCGATTTTCCGCAGATGGAATCACGTACCTTTGCGAATTTCTTGAGCCGCACATGACAAACGTGACACGTCGAAGCCACGCCCTTACTCTCCTGCAAATGTCGTGGATTGCGTTGCGTTTGTTTTCAAGGGGTACAAACATGGGATGCAGAGAACCTACGGAAAAGACGCGGTTGGTCGAGCCATTCACAAGGTGGTCCTCACACTGCAGGGGTACATAAATTGGGTCATTGTGTTCCACAGACATTTATCGACCATGTCTATAAAAGAGGGCTTTTATAAAATTGCCGTTATGACACATTGATAGGGTGACATCACATGAAGAAATGAAGGCCTACTTTATATACATGTGAGATGATTTGTATCTTCAGTGAGATGGATCTTTAAATGAACAGCACCGCTAACAGATACGACAATGATCCACTGTATATTTCATCTGCAGATGACTTGTGATCATGAATGTCTGATCACAAGCTTGGATGCCAAATGGCTCGGCTCGGTGCATAACTCACAAATTTTTCCGTGAGTGTGTGCGTGTGTGTGTGTGTGTGTGTGTGTCCACGCTTTGAGGAAGGTAAGTTAAATTTGGTACAATACAAAAACACTTTCATTTTAATTGTGACTCACACAATGTTCCCTTTTCTGTACTATGACGGACATTTTGATGGCCTGTTGGTGGAAGACAGGGGTCGTGCATGCCAGAGGTTTTTGCCCACCCTCTATCCTGACCCTCAGACAGGGCCGCACAACCATTTCAGTGTGGCCTTTGGCATCCTAGAGGCACGCTTCAACCGCCTTCGGCGCTTAAGAGTGTCACCAGAGCGAGCATCACAGACCGTGGCTGCATGTGCCCTTCTGCTTGATAGATCTACTATCAGAAAGGAGCGAGTACCACCTCGAAACCCGCTTCTCCCCGATGAAACTGACTCGGCCACACATCTGGCACAGCTGTGCAATCACCGTACAAGATTTGACTTGATAAAAGCGAACTGCAGATATGTCTCAAACTGTTTTATCGGTTATGTGGCTACGGATGGAGAAAGAGAGCAAGATAAAGTTGCGTGAATAAATATTCATACTGTTCGTACACCAAGTATTACTTGGTGACATAAGTTGACATACTGACATGTGTTTTTCCAGCTGTTTGATCCGTTTGTACAGCACCTGTAATTGGCTGCCCCTTACTGCTACTCCGAGCCAACTCCTTCTCCACGGTGTATTCTGGACGACGTGGCCCTCGCCCAGATTATCGAATTTCACACTTTTTTTTTTCCCCCTGTTTGCTGCACACAAGCGTTTGTGATAAAAATGCTCATACTAATAGAATAAAACGGATGTGGTAAATACCCAATGATATTTTTTTATATACTTTGTCTTGATCTACTGCCAAGAACGTTTGGAGTTGGGGTTGCGTCTGAAATCAGTGAATGTTAGTCAAATGTTGGTCAAAAGTTTGCACACACGCGTTCTGTATATTTTATTTATTTTCTCCACATTTTAGAATAATAATAAAGTCATCAAAACTCTGGAGTAACACAAACGGAACTATGGGAATTGTGTCGTGATAAAAAAAATTAAAAAATAATCCAAAATAAATCAAAAATAATTGAGTATTTTAGCGTCTTCAAGGTCGACGCCCTTTTCGCCGAGAATTTCCAGAAATGTATTCTTGGCGTTTTCTCACCCGATTTCTTGAGGAATTTCCCCCGAGATGATTTTTAAACGGTATTAACGGAGTTCACACCGACGCTGGACTCTAATCTCCTGCTTTTCAGAATATTTCGCTCAGAGTCGTTTGGCACATTTGCTTTCACACCTCCAGGGTTCTCCCTGTGCTTCGGGGGTTTCTTCCGGGTACTCCGGTTTCCTCCCCCAGTCCAAAGACACGCGCTGTACACTGACTGGCATTTCCAAATTGTCTCTAGTGTATGAATGTGAATGCGAGTGTGATTATGCCCTGTGATGGGTTGGTATCCCGTCCAGGGTGTCCCTTACCTCGTGCCCCGAGTTCCCTGGGATAGGACCCTGTGTAGGATCAGCGGTATGAAAGATGGATGTCTGGATTTGGAGGTAATTTACAGCTTTAAAAAATAAATAAATAAAGGTTGAATTTGACCACCCGGAAGAGTGGCCATTGTGCATGAAAGAGTTAAAAGGAAACGTTTGTCTTGTGAAGCAGGGATGCATGTACATGTGATTATCAGGAGTGAAGAGAATTTCTCTAAATGGCAGGATAGAAAATTGGGGCTATATACAGAGAGATCTGGCAACATTAGCATCACGGATGAGACAAATTATCCCGAGCAATGGAACCATCAGCTGCCACCTTCTCTTTTGGGTTTGAAATGCAGCGGAGGCGTACAATGGCTTCCCATTCAGCTATTCACCTCTGTGCAGAAAACCACTGGATAGGGTAATCACCTGCTTCACATAACAATGCTCCCCCCCCACATTCTACAGATCACACTGTCTTCTGAAAGACACTGTGAAATCAGACACTGAACGTTTGAGGAGGTTATTCTACCTTTCTTAATGACTGACTGGAGAGATGTGAAACCACCTGATTTCTGAATGCGAGCTGTTTCTGAAGTGCCACTTACCCCTTCTGATGGCTGTGTGCGTAGCGCAGATGAAAGATCTGTTTATGTTCACTATAATCTGACAGAGGAGAAGTTTCAACGCACAAACTTTCCATTATGTTTCCAGGGATACAGTACACTCGCCAAACCTGGAAAGGAGAGATCTTCATTTGTCTAGTTCCAGTGCCGTCTGTCGCTCTTACATAAGTGGAACCAGGTGTGGTCTTCTGCTCTTGTAGTCTCTCTGCATGAAGGCTCGACTTGTCGAGGTGCTCCTCTGTTCAGCATGATTGTACCGAATGGTTCTTTGAGTTACTGGAGCCTTCCTGTCAGCTCGAACCAGTCTGGTCATTCTGTGTTTAGAGTTGTGCAGGACCACGCAGGAGATCAGCAGTTTCTAAAAATACTGAGATCACCAAGACCCCCCTCTCCCCCCCGCCCCTTGTTACGGGACGTGACGTGAAGGGAAGGAGGCAGGATGCAGTCGCAGTGGCACGGTGACTTTTATTTACAGTGACGAATGCAACACAAAACATGATAAACAAACTCCCGAGCTAACTACGCTCACTTGGCTAGCGCTAATGCTACGGCTAAGGCATAAACATACTGAAACGGCGATTCCCGATAGTCGCCTTTTAGCTTTACAAAGCATACATTCCGTCATACACACACGTCGATATGTCCATATGTGGATCAGCCAGACAGGCAGTCAGTTAGTCAGTTGAACCGCCCGTGTGGAACACGGCTCCCGGTATAAATAAACTGTTCATTAGCCCGCAACCGCTAACAGCTGTGTGCACTTCCGTGTACGCACATCTGACGCGACGGGGCGAAGACACGACGTCACCCCGGGAGAGGTCCGCGTCGAGCGCTGTCGTGACACCACTCCAGACTTCTGATATTTGATAATTGTGAACATTAACCGAAGCTCTTGACCTTCATCTGCATGATATTACAGATCGCATTAAAAAAAAACAAAAAAAAAAAACTGCCGCCGTGTGATTGGCTGATTGGATAATTGCAGGAATAAATAAAGCGGCTAGGACGTGTGTATTGATTCATTTTAAAATAGCATGAAACCACAAGATAAATCAAACGCTTTCAGTCATTTGGTTTTGTTTTCTCAGTGCTGCCCAGAGAGAAAGGTGCTATGCAGCCAGTATATATTTGGGAGAGCAGTTAGAAATCTGCTGCAAACTAACTTTACCCAGAGGTTATGGAGAATTCTGTGTACGGAAGAAGGAAGTAATGTATTTATTCACTGCGTTGCAGTGGGAATAACTCATTTCTCTAAGCTCTTTTCAGTCGAAGTTACTTTAAGTTTGCGTTATTGCTCACGCTATCCAGGGAGCGCGATTAGCATCTCAAATCACATTCCGGTGTATTAAATAATATATAAAATACTGCCCGCTGTGTAAAATACTTCACGCAGTGAACTAGCTTACTATTTAGAGCGCTAGCGTGCATTTTGGACAAAAATCTCATTCGATTTCTACAGTGATTCAGTGAATTTATAGAACTGACAGAAGCAATAAAGTTTAATGCACATCAAGTTACTGTACTGTATTCCCTCAATAACAGCAGTTTATTATGTCCTTAAGGAAAACCTGCTGGGAACGACAAAGAGCATGCAAATGGTTATGCTAATGCAATAACATCTTTATGAAGTTATAAAGAAACTCCAGCATCAGCTCATAGTAGTGCGTTTGCTGATTTTCTCAGCGTGCAGCAGCAAGTAAAACTCAAGTCGAAAGTCATGACTGAGGCAGAGCCGCTGTCCTGACCATACCGGCGGGAGCGATGCGAAGTGTTCTGCAATTATATCCAAGTCTGGCTGCTTACATTCTTTTCTCGAAGCGAGAAAGCTAGTGGAAAAGAAAGATTCATCAGAATGGGAGGACTTGGGAATCTGAGCTTGAACGCCAACAGTTTCGGCATTGATTTTTTTGCTTATTCTCTCCTCCTGGGTATTTTCTTTCGACTAGCTGAGCTGGCTACCGAGAAGGAAAGGCACATAAAGCAGCTTGTGAGACAGCAGTGAAGCAAATAATCAGGTTCTGGGCTTAAAGTGTGCTGTTGAGTGCCAGAGACCGGACAGGAAGCAGCACGTTTCGCTCGGCTTGAGTGAAATTTACTGTATTGAACAGAATTACTCTGAGTATAGGTAGTTCTAACGTCTCTCAGGTTAACAACAGGACACGAGCCGTGATCATACTGAACGTCTACTGATACCGTATTGTCATTTATGATGTTTTGTTGTTTTTAATGCCTCCACCACTGGATGTTTTTGGGTCGTCAGTGCGGTTGAACGTTTGTATGATTTATACGGAATCTTCACTGTACCCCGCAGACGAACTGATTCGATTTTGGAACGGATCCAAGCGGGATCAAGGTCACAGCACTGTCTGAAGTATTTTCTTTAATCTTCCTTCATGTTACAAATTGCATTTACGGCATTCGGCAGACGCCCTTATCCAGAGCGCCCTTATTACATCTATCTCATTTATACAACTGAGCTGTTGAGGGTTAAGGGTCTTGCCCAAGGGCACAACAGGGATAGCTTGGTAGTCTTGGGGCTTGAACCTTCTGATCAGTAACCCAGAGCCTTTAACCACTGAGCCATAGTAAAAAGGCTATTTGGCAGACGCCGTTATCCAGAGAGACTTACAGAAGTGCTTTGAAGTCTGGATCAATAAACATCCGGATACTGGTTCACTAGGTCACAGACTGAAGAGTACTACCAGTCTAAAAAATGTCATTATATCAATTCTAATTGTGTTTGTATCCGTCTGTGACATTCTCTAACAAATGTAGTCTATTTCCTCGAAATATAAACAAACAAAATGTAGCATAAACATAGGTAACAACGTAACATAAACCTCACTGAACCTGACCAGGCAGGTAAATGAATGAATGAATGAATGAATGAATGAATGAATGAATGAATGCTGTAAATGCTTCACAGAGCAAATCATTTTCATATTAATGCCTCTTTCTTTCTCCCGTAAACTTCAAGCTCCAGTTCTCTTGGCTTTCCTCCAGAGGAACCCTGTCTGAGACACACCTCTAGTTTCAACCAGACAAAGAAGAAGAAGAAGAAAGAAAAAAAAAGGTACACATATTTGGCTAGTGTCAATGAGATTGCGTTAACGTAAACAGACGGTACTCGAGCTCGTACAGTGCTTCGTCATTGGAATGAATGACTTCTCAAAAGTCATAAAGTATGGGCGTTTCTCATGCAGAAATAACTGCCTGGTTTGAATTCCGAGCGATCTGAACGTTGGATAATACAAGTGGCTCTCACTGAACAGCCAGTGGGTCTGCGATTTCTGTTGCAATCCTACATTATCCAGGCTATTAAATGAATTATTTATTTCGAGTTCTTACAGTTACTAGCCTGTATGACCGGTCACTTCAGTCGAATAGATTTAACTCAAACCTCGAAGACACAGAAGCACGTTGGCCTATTAATAACATCAACTTGAATATATTGCGTTCTGTCGGTGAAAAGTTCAGGAGTAAAAAGCTCTACGCTTCCAATACGTAGTCGGAATACAGCACCATTATTTCAATTATTTAAATAATCAGAATAATATTCAAATAGCTTGATTATGTGCATAAACAATCTGGACTGATAGGGTCTGTGAAATTTATTTCGCAGTAAAGGGGTCCCCGGCTTCGATAAGAACCCGTCCGAGAACCCGCGGTGTAATAGTCACGAGCCGATATAAATAAAGGCTTATTAAATCTTGGAAATCAGAGCGTGAATTACAACTCTGAGATCCCGTAGAGCGGAAAATCCCTCGCTTAATCCTCGTTTCCGAAATGAAATATGAACGCTAATTAGCGTAAGCGAAATCACCTCCGCAGCAGAACGCACACGGTCTTATACATGACATCGTTTTACAACAGCAGGGAGAATATCTGTAAACTCCAGGAAAAGAAAATCACCTGAATCGGAATCTCATTTTGTAGAGGAGCTGCTAGACGTTAGCCTAAAGTATTACTATGCTAATGGATGGTGTGGTGAATAAATCATCCTGACTTACAGATACTTCACTTCTTTTATGCTACCTGAACTTTCTCTCTCGCTCGCACTTGCGTAAATCACCACACACGGCTCTGCAGTGGGAAATGGGGAGGACTCGGAATGATGTAGTTGCGCATTCCACCATCCTGTGATTCAGAACCGAAGTGAAATCTGTCATATTGCAGTTTTTCCCGCGCAGTTCATAACAGTTCTCACATTACGGACTGGGTCCTCAGCGTGTGATTAGTCAAGTCAAAAAAAAATGTGCCCTTTCCCTTGAGAACAAACCATGAAACTAAAGAGGATTTTTGCCCTGTCTGTGCCATGCCTGTGCTCCTCTGGTTTTGACTTTCAGCTGAAGTTTAGCCACTGTCTCAGTGTCGTTGAAATCAGGCTTGGGGAGTAAAGCTTCTATTTTCAAACAGGTCTCTGCTAATCAGTGTCTCTCTCCTCACCTATGGTGAAAAGCTGTGGGTAGTGACAGAAAGAATAAGGTCGACAGTAGGGGTCACGCAAACGAGAGCGAATAGCTCGGCGATCCTAGAGAACCTTGGAGTCGAGTCACTGCTCCTCCGAATTAAGAGGAACCGGTTGAGGAGCTTTGGCCTTGGAATTGTCACACAATCAGTTCAGCGTTCTCGAGGTCGAGATCTTCACCTTCCAGCAGATTCAGAGACGAACTGCTTACTAACTAAAGGCTTGTAATACCCTTATTTATGGTATAATGTGAACAATGGAATCAGTCGTTCATGGTTTTACTTTGTCCCCACTTGGTTTTCCTCTATTCTCTTTGTCTGCTTGACATTTTCGATCACGGGCTCCTTTGACTTGAGGTTTTTATTAACAGATTTTACAGCATTACAGAACTTCCAGACTTCCCTATCCTTGGCCAGATTCCAGCGCCTCCTGGGGGTCTCCCCGACGTTCCCAGACCACTGTGTGTCATGATCTCTCCAGAGGTTCTACCCCAGGGTCTTTATCCAGCAGGATGTGCCTGATACATCATTACTGGGAGCTAATGCCCCCTAACTTAATCCAAATCTGAAATATACGTTCAGTTTAATGTACTCTTTAGATTACAGACATGCGCTGGACAAATGTTTTCTTTTATAGTGTTTCCAGTTAGGAATCATGCAAAATGGGGGAGGGGAAAAAAAAAAAATTGGGGAAAAAAAAAAATTTTTTTGGGGGAGTTAAATTTTTTAATTAAAAAAAAAAAAAATTTTTGAAGGTAAAAAAAAAAAAAAAGGTTTTTTTTTTTTTTTTTTTTTTTTATTTAAAAATTTAAGAAGCTTTTTTAACCAAGTCTTGCTTCCTGTAGAAGTGACACGCTGAACAATGACAGATTCACAATTTTCTATATCTCAGACCAACAATAAGCGCAATAAGAACAAGATGGGGACCTAGCATCGTCATTTAGAAACGCAAGAGCTCTAGTACGCCCCTGGCTGAACTCTGAGCAACTGCATCTTCAGCCTGAGACGCTGTAGATGTTCTGTTAAGATCATCTACACAAACAACTGCGCAAAACAGATCAAGGAAAGACTGTTTGAAGCTCAATGCAGAATGATGTGCCTGGTGGCAGTTAGCTGTTGGTGAAATGCTGTCTCTTCATCTTCCAGTGACTGTTATATTCCTGGATATTCATCACGTAATAAAAGAAATACATAATCTCTGAACAGACAGTGCTTTATAATAAAAGGAGAAACAACAGCATTTGAAGAAATGTGTTTTGTAGTATCAAGATGAATAGAGCTTGTACTTGTGAATAAAAAAACAAAAACAAACGAACTCCCGTCTAGCTCAGGGTAGGAATCTGCTCCGGTGCAGCCGGAGCCTCTACGAGCGCTGGTCTCAAGGTGTAATCGGCATCCTATCAAAAGATTCAGGGTGCCAGGTGTCTATGTGCAGATAAAGCGACCCAGCAGCCTCAACCCATTATCCATGAATTAAACGAGTACGGTCATCTCAGGAGGAGTTTCTTATCTTCCGTCATCTGTCACGTGTCACTGTTCACTAATGTACAAGAAGTCCATTTCGCACGGGGGGGTTCAGTCACAGTGTCAGGTTATGCATATATGTTAACATTCAGCAAAGGTTACTCTTCATAAACCCCTCAGTTACAACTCTATACATGTTAAATTCTGCTGAAATGCCAATGATGTCATTTTAATGACCAGCGATTTAAAAACAAACAAAGAAAGAAATATACATCTGATGTCTGTTTGACAGATATAAGTTTACTGTATGTTCTGTTGATTCGCTCACCTTTCTAAATGGTGCGCGATCGTGGTGCGGCGTGCTCACTAACCCATTTAGCGCAATAGAGTTATTATTGCAGTTTGACCTAGTGGTCAAAAATGGGAACTGCAACGCACTTTAATAAATAGAGACAAGCCCAAATGGGGCAGGAATCGTGCTGCCCCGTGCTCATTCTATAAACATTTTCATCGGAGGAGGAGCAACGGACAGGGTTGCCAGGGTCACATTTTTTTTTTTTTATAACAAATTGAGATAACTTAAAAAAAATAATCCACATCCGCCAAGCACTGTTTTTATAGCAAATAATCAGAATTGAATCTAATACATTTCTCCAAACAAAGGAACAGTGTAAGTACAGGCAGTGTGTCTATGATGTACAGAACCATTTCTATTGTGAGATATATTGTAAAGGGTGGGAGAAGAAAAGGGGGATTATGGAGTGGATAATACCTGTACACAATATCTGAAATGCGGGTGACTTTGTTTCCCCACATAAAGGCTGAGAAAAAGAAGACAAATATAACTGTCTCCCTTTTCCAATGTCTACATTTTTTTGAACATTTTTCAAAAACCTGGCAACCCTGGTTAATATTATTAACCTCCAGTGAACCACTTAAGACAATGACTGCCTGTTACTCTAAGAATAAAAAATAAATAAATCACTAGATAGTAGCCTATAGCGTCAATCAAGTGTGATAGCTTCTCGACTTTTTGTTTGAGGCAACGTCTTTATTATTTATGTCGTCCTGCAACAGAAAATCTAGCGTAGCTGTAAAACAGACTGCATTCTGCAGTGAAACCATCAATCCTGAACAAGCAGCAAAGCAGACTAAATGGGTTAAAAAGAAGAATGGATATGAAGTTGAAATTATTTATCAGATCACGGAGATGGATTTGGGGTGAGCGTGTTGGTGCTGGCCGGGTTGAATCACTACCTCTCGCACCAATTTCCGAAAATCCTTCTTGACACACACATTCAGTTGAATAAAAATGAGGCTGCCATGGCGATGAGGGCTGGGGAATCAATCACTGTTGACAGGGTCTATTAGGTGGCAGCTGGTGACACAACATGACGTTTGCTAAGCGTGTGCAATTTCACCTACCACCATTACTTCTTCGACACTCTCCACAAAAATATCACGCGAGCGAACTCTGTAAAATATATGGACATCGGAGAGCAAGGGATCAGTAATGGTGTGACGGATGATATCTATTTCTGTGTCACGTTGTGTGTTATTTTCTTTATTATGTTGAATGAAGCAGCAAAGATAAAATGACAAGATACGATATCATCGTGCAGAAAAGCCCTCAGCGTCCCGACTGTATATCTGGTTCCATATGCTGGAAACATGCTCTTAATAACGGTCTGGATAATGCTCCGAAAAAGATATTTAAAAGCTCTCAAACGGTGTACCTGGCTTTCAGAAACACTTTTTCATGACAGGTAATTTTGCAGCATTTGACTCCGTGCTTCGAGACGCAATTGATCATAGATGCGGAGGCGGCAAGTGGCTTCTCGGCAATTTTTTGCAACCCAAGGTGAAATAAAAAGTTTCACCCTCCATTATTCATCTGAAAGTGATGAAACGTGTACAAACCCATTCAGATTTTCGATTCGATGTGCTGCCGAGAAACCGCTCCCGCGACCGTAATCAATGAATAAAACACCGTCATTGCTATTCAGCGATTGCAGCTAGCGTAATGCTAGTATACGGGTCATTCGGTGTCTGCTCTGCCTCGCTTTGCACGGAAGGCCGACGAAAAGCCCGTTTAAGTCGTACTCACTAGTTTGCGTGTATGCTATAAACTCTATCGTGAATGTTTTTGTTGACATCATCGGTCACGCCAATTACCGTTACGTACCGCCGTTAGAACGCTCGCCTTTCGGAATATACTTTCCTTCAACATCTACATTAGCATCTACGAATAAACAAATAAGCGATTCGTTCGGGATTTATGAGAACTGTGTATTGTAAGCATACTGCATCTGTCTATAAGACGAAGAAGAACAACAAGAACAAAAACAACAACAAAAACAAAGCGATTTTCCTCCACAGCATGCTGCTCATCTGGTCGGTTTAACGCATCACATGAAATTACCATAATTTCCCCCAGGATCCATTAATTATACGATTGAACTACTTGAAAGTACAGTTGTTTTAGCGAGAGATTGGTTCTTGCTTATTTTAGATCTTTTTAAACAAACCATTACGTCCATCAGCGGAGATTCTTGCGGAGGCTTAATAAATAAATAAATCAATCAATAAAGTCCCGAAATTTTGTGCTTTTCATTTTTCACCCCTCCCTACACTGATGGTACTGGAGAAGATGGTCATTTCCTTGAGATTTGGAGCATCGATTTAAGCAAAACTGGCAGGGACTAAACCGAGTAATGCAACAGTGAAACAACTGGCCAAGAAATCAGTGTGTGTACGCGGAGTGTTTCAGAGGACAGGTTAAAAACAGATACGGCTCATTCGCAGTGATGTAGGTGAATCATCAAGAGAGGCAGATACGATCTGAGAACGTCGCCTTTACTTTAGGCCTTAGTGAATTCACAGTGCAGCAGCCTGCATCTTTAATAGCAAATGAAAGTGACAGCACATTAGCTCAATCTCAAGGCTAAGTCTAAAGATCAGGAGATTTCCACTTCGCTCACCTCAAAGCTAGGCTTATGAATGATAAGCATTTTTTTTTTTCCCCCCAAAGGTGTGTCTGAAAACATAGATCATTCAGCATGTTCAACATTTATCTAAATATCAAACCAAAACAAAAGGTTCTGGAGTTTGGTCATGCTCGGGAGAACACGGGAGAACAACACGCGTCTTTGCTTAAACTAGGTCCAAATCCAAGTGTCTGTAGGCAAAGCAGCAGAGCTCTCTCCACCGGGGAGCAATGTCTTTGTTGGTACGAAGTGGTTTTGCCCCTACATTGTCTACATCGGCTTCCCGTTCTGCACTGCACCGTCTACCATGTCCTGCCTGGATATTTTCGTCTCTGAATAGTTTACCTCCAGCGTATCTCACTGATCTGGGCCAAGTCGGACCGATTCTTAATCCCCAGAATCACACGCTGCTCACATTAGCTGGTTTTTTGCCAAAGCTGTTGGCCGTATCCCAGAGAACATCAGGAACACAAGCTCAATGGGTGTTCAACTTAAAATAAAAAGCCTTATGACAGTTCTTGGGTCGTTATCTTGTTCTGTAGACTTTTCACAAGATGTAGATAACGAAATAGTTATTATTATTATTATTATTATTATTGTGATTACTAGAAGTGCAGCAAACTTTTGTAGCCACTGATCTGGAGGATTTCATGGAAACAGGTACCATGGAAACAGAAATTTCGTACAGAAAAGTGTCTAGGTCAAGCAAGACAACGCCACGGAACGCAGTAAGAGCAGAAAAATGCCAATTTCAGAGCTGGGAAAGTGAAAGAGAAAAAGAAAGACAAGAAATAAACATTAGAATTCAGGACGTGGCCTGATATTGTGGATCATAAAACCTCTTCTGGTCATCATGTTCACAGAAAGTCCTCCGTGCCGTCGTTGCTAAGAAACTCCATGCACTTGGAGGCGCGCTCGCATGTCACACATTAAATGTTATGGCTCTCATCACAGTGTCAGGGCATCGACATCTGCACACCACGAGACCTCTGCTACTCTTCAGCTCAAGACCGACACACTTGATTTGTCCGTTCACGCCTCTGTGGCTGTCGCTGCGTGCCATTCCGAACAGGAAATTGAAAAAACCTTACTGCTTTTTCCACAGTCTGCCCTCTGAAGAGCTTTCATTTAATGTAGGAAACTAAACTCCTCTATTAAATTAATATTAATATTATATATATATATATATTATATATATATATATATATATATATATATATATATATATATATATATATATATATATATATAAAACACTTCAAATATGTATGATGAAGCAGGAACTGAAAGTGCAAGATTTAATTTTAAGCACCTGAATTTAATATTGCTCTTATTGATTTTCTGTTTAATATAGCCGAAAGGGCAAACAACAGCAACAAGTGAAATCTGGCCTAACTGAAAATCTTCACTAAACTGTAAGTTTTATTATTTTCAAATCCCAAGCCTTCTATTAAAAGTCAGAGGTGGGCCAAACAAACAAACAAACAAACAAATAAACAAATAAACAAACAAAAAGTGTGCAACTACCCTTCTTTATATCAGTAATGTCTTCTTACAAAAAAGCATTCTCCACCAACTCAGGAAGAATAAGGATCAAGCTCACCGATCCTTTTAATCAGAAGAGCTTCAACATGAGGGAATAAATCTTCCTGGATATGGTTCCAGTAGATCTCCAGTAGATCTCCAGTGATCTACAGATCGTCTTATAGCCTTTAAGTGCATCCAATTTCTTCTTCTTCTTTTTTTATTTGTTTTATTTTTCTTTTTTTTAAAAAAGCTCCTTCCTCCATTTCTTGGTCCTTCTGTCTGTTGTTCCTTTTTCCCTCCAAAACAGACTCCGCCTCCTTGTCTTTTTCCACCAGGCCACACCCTAATAAGAATCAGCCAAGACAACCATTATGTTGCTGTATCACTTGCATATGTTCATTTTATAACAAGTAATCTACTGCTAATTAGACGAGTCAACACACACACACATACACATACACATACACATACACATACACACATACACATAAACACACGTGTTAAGTTGCAGCATTTATTGCTCTTTTTTGATATTAGTTATTGTTCATTTCCAGTGGCGCGACTCTATTATTAATTGTCTTCTCTCACATCATTAAGTTTGAAGCTTTTAGACACACTGGGACCCGGTTATAAAGCTGAATGAATGTATTTACACATAATGTGGAATTCATTAAAAAATGTCAGTTCATAATATGAATCACATGAAAATGAATCACATGAAAATGAATCACATGCATGAATATGAATCACATGAAAATGAATCATATGTAAATGAATCACATGAAAAGGAATTACATGTAAATGAATCACATGCATGAATATGGATCACATGAAAATGAATTACATGTAAATGAATCACATGCATGAATATGAATTAGATGAAAATGAATCATATGTAAATGAATCACATGCATGAATATGAATCACATGTAAATGAATCATATGTAAATGAATCACATGAAAATGAATTACATGTAAATGAATCACATGCATGAATATGAATTAGATGAAAATGAATCATATGTAAATGAATCACATGCATGAATATGAATCACATGTAAATGAATCATGTGAAAATGAATAAATAAACAAAGGCAAAAAAAAAATGTCAGTTCATAAAAAATGTTCATATCCACTGAATTTGTTTAAATTGATGTCTAAGGAGACATGAGTGTGAACCTCGAGCCCTGAAATCGCATAAGTGCATAACCATACAATTAAGAGTTACTGCGATTTGATATAGTTGATCGAATTTAAATAGCTTATTTATTTAAAGGAGGTGATCCAAATACTAATTCATCCATCCATCCATCTTCTACCGCTCACTCCTTCTTTAGGGTCCAAATACTAATTCATTCTATAAAAGGAGGAAGAGTTAGTCTGTGCTTACGGTGGCCGATGTGCTGCAGTGGCTGAGCTGGCGTTATTGGAAGACGGAAGACCACGGCGTTGTTTAGTCTTCAGTTTGTTCCTCAGCTCATAGTGAGCTTTGCCTTTTATGGAGTTTGTAGGTGTTACTAAATGTAAATCACTGTTATTAGGGATGTAACTGAATACAAATACAGATATAAATAATATAAATATATATGTATAGTTTCTTTTTCCATCAGTGGATTTCTCTGTTAGTGTAACCTAAACCTTACTAAGCATGATTTCGATATATGATTTCGATTGAGATACATATGAGGTTGTTGAAAAGTCATATGTATCCCTCAGAAGTATTTGGTTAATCAGCGAGTTAACAGTAAATCTATTAACCGGCCGAAACATATTACTTAGGGAACACCGACGAGACCACGGTCCTTCCGAGGTCGTTCTTCCAAGGTCACCTGGCAAGACCAGTCTTCACCAGAACACGAGTCTGTTCTCTTTGCGTTCTTAGAATTGAGAAACAGCCGTGGTCTCCACTGAGAGTTTGTAAAAAAAAAAAAAAATGCTTGTGTTGTTTTTCCTTTTCTCATACAGAAAGTTTGACATAAAATATTTCCTGCTTCTAGAAAACAGTGTGAATATTGACAGAAGGCGCGAATGAATGAAAAGTATTTTTTTTTTTTTTGGTTTTGTATTTTGTTTTTTTTTTTTTGTTTTTTTTTTTTTTTTTTTTTTTTTTTTTTTTTTTTTTTTTTTTTTTTTTTTTTTTGTTTTTCTTCCCTGTTTACCCCCCCCCTTTACCTCTTTCTTCCCTTTTTATCTCTTTCTTTTCCTTTTTCTCCCTCCCTCCTGGGTAATTTGTGTCCTAAATTCATGAAAGGCGACTCATCCAGGCAGAACTAATTTGGCCAGACTCACTTCTACTTTCCCTGGATAATAGTCCTGCCAGGAGAAGTGAGTGAGCGATGTTCTTATTATTAGCAACCATACAATTATACTAAAGCATGTGGTGCAAAAAAAAAGAGAAAGAAAAGAAAACTTGACAGACAAATCTTTTCATATTTCCACCTACCCCAGGGTTTTTCTTTTTTGTTGGGGGATAATCTGTGCCATCCACCTCCCCGCTGGCTCAGCAACACGCTGCTTCACGACGGAGAAGAATGTGCAAGTGCAGCATGAAAGGTTACACTCACTCTGACATTTCCCAGTGCTGCTGTCTCTATTGAGGATGCTTTTGAAAGGCGTGCCTCTGTCTCCTGGCTGCTAACAAGTACCTCAGCAAATTCATTCTCCCGCTACAGTATTTTACGTCCCAAAATCCTGAGCTCCATAACAAACAGCCAGTCCCCAGGCGAGTCAAAACAATCAGGGCGTTTCACAGTACGCGCTGTTGTAAATAATCCTGCGCAAGCACACATTACAGACAAAAAAAATCGCCACTTTGTCTGGAGGAGCTCTGAAGGAGGGCACTCGATTTTTATTTATTTTGAGAAATAAATACACCGAGAAAGTCTTTGTCATGAAGAATGCATGAGGAAAGAGTGTGGGAGTGAGTCTCATCCATTATCATTGATTTACCGAGTAGGAGGATAATTCGAATGAGGAAATTGCGTGAGAGACTCGGGACATGAGCGGACATGGTGGAGAGACAGTGATAACGCTGTGAATTAGTCCGTGGCGGCTCGTCCATAGAGGCAAGCGTTGCAGAGAAATGCAACAAGCGCTAACAAATAAAGGCCCATTGGGGTGAGAGTCATGCTGCCCCATGCTCACTCTATAAATTCAGAATTGCACCAATTGCTTATAAAATGTACTAGTGTGCTGTGATTGAAAAGGTTGCACCTCTTTGATGATGTTTGATCATCTGCTGGTGTTGGTCCACTGTGGTTTCCCAAGTCTTGCGTTGATGCAGCATCTACCAGGGGTTTTTAGGAGAACTTCATGCTTCCATCTGCTGATGAGCTTTATGGAGATGCTGATTTCCTTTTCCAGCAGGACTCGGCACCTGCCCACAGTGCCAAAACTTCTAGTAACTGGTTCACTGACCATGGTGTTACTGTGCTTGATTGTCCAGCCGACAATACCCCATAGAGAATCTACGAGAGACACCAGACCCGACAATACAGACGCGCTGAAGGCCGGCAACAAAGCAACCTGGGCTTCCAGAACACCTCAGCAGTGCCTCAGGCCGATCGACCTCCACGCCACGCCACATTCATGCAGTCATTCCTGCAAAAGGATTAAGGAGTATCGAGCGCATAAATTAACATCCTTTATCAGGTCAATATTATAAATTCTTCATTCTAATATTTTGAGATGCTTGATTTTTGATTTCCGTGAGCTGTAAGTCGTAATCATCGAGATTAGAACAAAAAAGGGCTTGAAATATTTCACTTTTCGTGTAATGAACCTAGAATAAAATGAACTTTTCCACAAATCTGAGACGCACCTGTAGTTTCACATGCTGTTCTGCTCTGAGGAAGAGATTCCTTACTGCATGGTTGTTACCTGAGGCAAGCCTTAGAGGCTTCTGCTAGATCATGGTGTGATTATCTCAGCCCCGTGGAGCCGGATTTGTGTCCAGAGAATCGATGTCTAGGTTACTGTTGCAGCTTTGCTTTTTTAATGACACATGCCTGAGGCAAAGCGGCACAATACTTAATGGAGACCACAGAAATATTAGAACTGTTTCTTTTACATGTTTTTTTTTTTTTTTTTTTTACCCATTGTAGGCGCCAGTTTTTTAATGTTTCAAAGTTTCTTACCTTGTCACAGAACTGTCTATGAAATGGCTGAACATATTTCCACAGACGTACCTTGAGATGGTGGAGAGTGGAAAGAAGACCAGAATGAAAAGATTTTATTGAAATATGAGCTAAAACATATTTATTTTACAGTATTGTCGGCACTTTATATTTAGCAGGTAAGTATGTGGTATTTAGGCTTTTAAAAATGTCACTGTTTGACAGCTGTAAGCTGATGTTCGGTTGATTATCTCGCCTTTCTAGATGTTGTATGATCGTGGTGCGGCGTGGTCACGTCCCCATTTAGCTCCATAGAGTAATTATTATAATTATGGCACCTGGTGGTCAAAAATGAGAACTGAAACAAGCGCTAATAAATAGAGGCCCATTGGGGCGGGACTCACGCTGCCCCGTGCTCACTTTATGAACAATTTCAGTGAAAGAGAAGCAGCGGGCAGCAGAGTTAATACCAGGGTTGCCAGGGTCACTGTTTTTACACCTAATTGAGCTAGTTTAAAAACACTCAGCAGCCGCCAAGATCGTGTTTTATAGCAAATAATCAGAATTCAGTCTAATTGGTGTCTGCAAACAAGGACAAAGTGTCTGCAAGCCAGACGGTGTGTACGGGTGAAGTGTGATTGCAACTCGACCTGGATAGCCATTGAGTTGTACATGGCATGAAATTTATGCACTCGCAAATGTTGCTGGGAAACTTTTCGTTGTAAATGAGCCGATCGTGTGTTATTTAAATCAGTCCCTGTCTGGAATTTCTTTTTTTTTTTTATAAAAGTCAGCCATGTCCTTCATTCAAAGTTGTCAAAGGACACAATCATTAACCCGTGTGTTCACTGAGAGGCAACGGCGGATTCACGCTGCCGTCACTTTAATTCCCATGCCGACATCAAACTAAGAGATACAGGAACACCCGTGACAGCCCGCTCTCTGCCAGTGCTCAGAGGGAAGAATGTTTGTTCAGGAGGCTGCAAACGAGGACGGGGAGCAGTAATCACGGACGTCTCCTCTGCTGACAAAATGAGTAGTGATCTCTGGTTAAGTGGTAATTACGTGACAAGGGCTGCCTCCTTCTCTACCCGTCATACATCTACGGGAGGAATGAAGGCAGATGTATTTGATAATGTTTTGACCCATACTTTGAGGGAAGGAGAAGTGTGATGACGCAACCCAGGGAGATCAGAACAAATGTTTCACTTGACACTAAAGGCCATGGTCTCATCGAACGTTTAATAATTTACAGGCCCGGACTCCTCCTGCGCGTCTTTTCAGGGACTCAGGGAGCCCGCTCCTGCAAAGTCAGACCTAGGTGAGTGTGCCAGGGAAGCTGGCAGGAAACCGACAGTCTGTGCATCCCTCCACACCGCGGCTGTAATTTCCCAATGACAGCTTGAGTCATTCTAGTCAAGGACAGAAGAGGAGCTGCAGCGTACACATCTATGGGGTAACTCTGGAGTCTAATAAGAGCACTAGCTCTTCACGACTTTGTACTCTCTGCACTTTCAATTTGCATGAAAATGCCATTAACTGTATTTATATCTATCATTGATTTATTTATTCATTTTCATATGATTCATTTACATATGATTCATTTACATGTGATTCATTTTCATGTGATTCATTTACATGTGATTCATTTTCATGTGATTCATATTCATGCATGTGATTCATTTTCATGTGTTTCATTTACATGTGATTCATTTTCATGTGATTCATATTCATGCATGTGATTCATTTATGTGATTCATTTTCATGTGATTCATTTTCATGTGATTCATATTCATGCATGTGATTCATTTACATGTGTTTCATTTACATGTGTTTCATTTACATGTGATTCATTTTCGTGTGATTCATATTCGTGCATTGTGATTCATTTACATGTGTTTCATTTACATGTGATTCATTTTCATGTGATTCATATTCATGCATGTGATTCATTTATGTGATTCATTTATGTGATTCATTTTCATGTGATTCATTTTCATGTGATTCATTTTCATGTGATTCATATTCATGCATGTGATTCATTTACATGTGATTCATTTTCATGTGATTCATATTCATGCATGTGATTCATTTACATGTGATTCATTTATATCTATCATTGATTTATTTATTCATTTTCATATGATTCATTTTCATATGATTCATTTACATGTGATTCATTTTCATGTGTTTCATTTACATGTGATTCATTTTCATGTGATTCATATTCATGCATGTGATTCATATTCATGCATGTGATTCATTTACATGTGATTCATTTACCTTTTCTCCCCTCCCATCCCTTTCCCAAATATTTCATTGAGAAGAAAAAAAGAAAAGAAAAAAAATTTAAAGCCCGAAGAGCCGAAGAGGGACACACACCCAAAGTCTCCATAAAACAAGGGAGACAGCAGTGTTTCACACCTAGGGTTAGACCTAGAGTAAGCTAAACAAAATTATAAGACCTAAACAAAAAAAATTTCCAGTAAGAGAAAATTCCCCTACTGACTTCAAATCTAATAAATAATCTGCGCACTTTAACAAATATAATGTCCATACCTTTAAAAGACTTACAACTAATAATATTACATAGTGTAGCACATTAAAAATAACAATAATAATAATAAAAAAGAAATAACGAATAAAATGAAATAAACTCTAACCCAGTCAGAGCGACCAGACGGAGAAGCACGTTAATACAGGCGTAGATTTAAAAGGAGTGAGTCTACAAATTCTAGACGAAGTAATGCACCGACAAGATCTTCAATAAGAATTCAAATTCTGTAGAGCTGGAAGGCCGAGTGCAAAAACAAGAATAAAGAATAAAATAAATAAATAAATGAATAAATAAATAAAACACTACACTATGTAGGTGATGCGGTTCACCGCCCGGTATTAAGAGTTTAACGTAGTCTCCTGCTTCCTCCGCTGAAATAAAGTCCTTCTGGACACCGTTATATGTAATGCGAAGCCGAGCTGGATGAAGTATTCCATAGCGAACGTCTTCAATACCACGAAGTTGACGCCGAACCTCGTTAAATGCGGCCCGGGCCCGGGCTGTCTGGACTGTGTAGTCAGGGAAAACTGAGATGGTCAGATCCCTCACTTTAATCTGCTGGAGCTCTCTCGCACGGCGTAAAATGCCAACAAAGTCAGTGTGATAGTGGAATCTGCACACAATAGCTCGTGGTGGTTCACCAGGCTTCGGCTTCGTCTGAAGGGTCCGGTGGGACCGGTCCAGAACCGGCTCCTTCTCCAGACCGAACGCCTCTTTGAACAAGGCCGCTACAGCAGCGGTTGTACAGGTGTCAGCGCCCTCTGGAACTCCGACTATCCTAACGTTATTGCGCCGTGACCTCGACTCCAGATCCTCACATTTATTCTCTAATGGAGTCACGGTCGCAGCGAGAGACTCGATAGTAGTCTTCATGTGAACTAAATCAACGGTGCAACCGGAGAGAGCATGCCCCATTTCCCCCACAGTACCTTTCAGTGTTGATATGGTGGCATCGGTAGCGACTTTATCACCAGCCTGCTGTGTTTTCATGGATAGTAGACAGCGCATCCCTGAGAGTCTTCTGAAGATTCTCCTGGTGCTTCTGGAAGTCCACCCCCACCCCCCCCCCCCCCATAGAGAAAAGCTGCCCTGTACACAGGGTGTGGTCTGCGTGGGCTTTAGGGAGTCGTGGCTCTATACGTAAAATCGTATTAGATTAGTGAATTGTGTTTTATTTTGGAGATCTGTAAGGCAGTGCGATCCGTTAGCTAGCTGAGTGAGCTAGACTAGCGCTACAGAGATATTTGAATACAGTTTTACAGTCTGAAAGTAAATGTTACGTTAAATCTGTCTACGTGCCGCCGCAGCCTGCAGGAACAGTAACGCTCGGGATCGTGTGTAAGGGGCGACTTTGCGAAAGCTAGAAACGTGTACGAGCCAGCTAGCGTTAGCGTCGTTCATATGCCGCCGCCGACGGACGGACGTGGCGTTCACTTTCGCAGAGCTCGCTCGGTTTCGATTCGAGTCGAGTCTCTACGTTTCGTACTTTTTACACCACCAATCTTTTAAAATACCACCATAATTAAAGCAGCTCCAGGACAAGTTCGACTCCGGAATATGGATTCAACAAACATTTTCCCGAATAGATTTAGAGCATCGTGTCCAAACTAGAGCGGAAAGAGAGAGTTCTTACACGCCACAAATCTGAATTCCTGTAGGACGCAATTTAGAGGCTTCATTTTGATGTGTTTTGAAAGCCTGCGAGCCAGATAGCTTTTCTGTGTGTGTGTGTGTGTGTGTGTGTGTGTGTGTGTGTGTGTGTGTGTTATTCCATGCAGGGTTCTCTCACTGTAGTAGAAGCATATCTTGCTACATCTGATTCAACTGATGCTCCCAAACCTTGAATGTGTCCTTCCTTGTTTGTGGTTTAATCTAGTCCGCCTCTCCGTGGGTGCACATACTTATTTATATGTGTGTACGTGAGTGTGTGATGTGCCTGTATGTGGGCAGTCAGGTATCTCCAAGTGTCAAGGGATGTAAGCGATGTTTGTGTTAGGTTTTTTCTGTTCTCTCTTAATCTCTCTCTCTCTCTCTCTCTCTCTCTCTCCCAGCAGCCGCAGTTGGACGTATCTCGGTTCAGCGCCTATAGATTTCCCGCCGTCTCCACCAATCTGTCTACCAATCTTGTTCGACCACTTGTCCAATAAAGCATCAATATTTACTGAGGTAAGCCAGCAGGTAGTGTTCACACGTTAAATCTGAGACAGAGAAAGGGAGAGAGAGAGAGGGGAGTGTTGACGGGAGGAAAGAAAGGTTGAGCAGGTCCTTGCTTGAATGCCGTTCACACATGTGAAGAGAAACAGTCAACACGACGTTTATTTTTATTGCCGAGAGTTACAGACGAGTTAAAGTTCACGTCGTCTGTGAAAGCTTTGACAGTCACTGATACAGTATGTAGGACACCAGGCCTCCGATTTCACACACAACACAGCTACTGGGAGTAAAATCTCATTATAATCTGACCTTTACCTGCTCCCCAGGTGAGCCTTGTAGAGGTCATGGCCTCACACCTCCAGGGTCCGGGGTTCGATTCCCGCCGGGGCCGTGTGTGTGTGTGGAGTTTGCATGTTCTCCCCGTGCTGCGGGGGTTTCCTCTGGGTACTCCGGTTTCCTCCCCCAGTCCAAAGACATGCACGGTAGGTTGATTGGCAGGTTGGTAAAGTGTCCGTAGTGTATGAATGGGTGTGTGAGTGTGTATGTGATTGTGCCCTGTGATGGACTGGCACCCTGTCCAGGGTGTACCCCGCCTTGTGCCCCGATGCTTCCTGGGAAAGGCTCCAGGTTCCCCGCGACCCTGAAGCAGGAATAAGCGGTTGAAGATGGATGGATGGATAATATTATTATGAACTGACATCTTAAAAGCAAACACAAAGCTCAGAGTTACATGTGGTTATGTGCTAATGTCCTCTTCGTTCATCTATTCAGTCAGTAGACCTACAACAGCAGCCGAGTGCCACTCAACAGGACGTTAACCGCTTTACTCTCTTCTAATTAAGGATCAATCTGATGAAGCTCTCAACGGGATGATTACGTCGTTAAGTATCAGTTTGTTGGTATGTTGAAGGTCCGCGTGAAGCGCCTCGAAACACACAGCTTCATTCGATGTGTTGATATAATTTCCACTAAAACAGGAATTCAGGGCGGGGCATATCGAGTGGCAACTCCCAGTTCTGGAACAGCCAATAGCGTTTAGCTATTGTGAGTACCGTGGATTTTTATCGTGTTAGGGGCGGGACACGGCCGATTCTAGAGCGCGTTTAATTGGACAGAAAATCTGACGGGAAGCTGAAGTGGAGAATGATGTCATCAAAATGGTTGATCCGTAGAGAGAGAGAGAGAGAGAGAGAGAGAGAGAGAGAGAGAGAGAGCGTACATTTTGATTGCGTACATCTTCTAAATGCTTCTAAATAGCTTTTGAGCAGCAGTCGAGTCAGTAAGAGCTGCTCGGCTTCACCGTGCTTATTTTCTCTCATCGGCTCGGCTGGAAGCGTTCGGGTAAATATTGAAGGACTCACAGGAGCTTTGCCTGGCCTCGTCTTTGAAGTGGAGGAGGAGAGATTTCAGAAGGGGCTGAAGCATCCTGAATGATGGATACAACCGCAGAGATCCTTCTCCCTCCGTCCTCGAGTCTGCACCAGCGCTCAAAAAGAATAGCACATCGCAACAATCCATATTTCATAAAGTCTCCATCGTGTCGAGAATGCCCGCTAACGTGCCTTGGGGACGCAAGAGCAGCGCGAGATCAAGAGCAACGAAGTAAAACCCCCTCACCTGACCGCGTCTGACTCGCAGGGTTGTAATCATTTCCCTGCCCTTTCAGTCGTGCTTGCTTTACTCACACGAGAAGCTAAACTCATCTACGACTCACGAAAACGACTACCGCGGGTCAGAGGTGCGGGTGAAACGTTCACAGTGTTTGATTAACATCACCGTTAACTCTGCTTCATTGTACGCCTGTTTCATCGTTTGAGGTGAAAAGGTGGGCGGAGCTTCCAGGTGGTGTCGGTGAATATCGGAGACGTAAAAAAACACCTACGCGAATCGTTCCAGATCGATACGTTGACGGAAAAAAACTCCTGACAAGAGCAACACGTTCCCAACGCGAGCGCAAGTCACGTGATCGTGAATTTTTGCCGTGATTTTAGTCTTGTCTTACGGATATATTTAACAGTCTGCGGGAAAACAAAAATACATACATACACATATTTATATATATATATATATATCGTAACAGAGATGATGTTTCTAAACTGTTCTTCTTGTTTGTTTGTTTTTAAATCAGTGGTTCTGGACTTCATGCCAAATATAATATCTTTTAACTCTGTTCAGTTTTTCCTCATTTCCAAAAAGTAAATGTTAATGTATGCATGGTATTTGTTGAATGGCAACGTGGAAGGTGTGTGAAGGAGAGGGCCAAGTTCTCTCTCTCTCTCTCACACACACACACACACACACACACAAATAAACCTTAAGAATAGTCATTAATCTGAACGCGTGGAAAAAAATGAGCCAAGACTCGGAGTGTGTGAAAGTTGAGGATCTTTATTGAACATAAGGAACAGCTAACCCGGACACACGAAGGGTTAAAAAAAAAAGAATAGTGTTATTACTCTCACAAACGGATCACAAAAACACCTCAAAGTCAGAATTTCTACAAAAGAAAGAAAGAAAGAAAGGAAAATGAAATCCCCTGTGACTTTTCTGACCGGAACACCATAACGTCAGGCTTGGACACGTTTCTGTAGAACACAGTGACGCAGTGGCAGGAGGGACGTCTCACACAGCAATGCAAAGACGTTTGACCTTTAACAGGAACTTTCACCAACAGATATAATCAGACTTGACCGGCTTAAACACGGCCTCAAGTTTCTACATTTCTGTTCCGGAATAAAACCGGACTCCTAAACGTTTCACAACAGCTATGTTTACATCAGGGTTCGCGTTTCAGAATCTACTTCTAAACGTGACGGACATCGGATTATTTTTGGTTTTTTTTCCAGAACCGTGTGAACACACGTTTTTTTTTTTATTATTAGATATTTAATGGTCAAGATTAAACATGTCTCCGGGACACGGTCGAGCAGATTCGAGAACAGGAAGTCTCGTCTCTTGGACGTCCCGCAAACAAAAAAACGTGACGTCGACGGAACTGTTAAAAAGTCCGACGTCTCATTCGTTTCTAAACGCAGACCTGTTGGCACATCAGCGTTGTTTAAGAGGAACGACACGCTTCGGATCGAGCTCCGCTTCATCGTACCATCCCAGAGCGGGTTATTTTCTTCTAACGGTACGTTCCGAGAAGAACGCCACGGTAACCGTGTGACATGGAGGAGGGGCGGCGAGGCACCGCGGGGAAAAAAAACCCCACGAAAACGCCACAGGAACCACACGGACCGTTATCGATTTATGATTAATAGCAAAAGCATCTCCCACTAGCAGAAAGCACTACATCTGCACGGCAATTCGGATCCGAAAAGCTCTCGTCTCATTTTCAAATATTCATGTGGACACGGGGGAGATTATTCCTTACATAGTCTTTATCTAGGGGGGGGGGACAAAAGGAGAACGTTTGGCTCAGCTTCACTGAAATGCCTTGGAGAGTATACACTAGCGTTGGATGACGATCTGAGATAGTTTCAATTCTTTAAAGGTCGGCCGACGCTGTGGAGGACGGTGTGCGAGTTCGTTCGTATGAACCGAATCCGATTCGCCGCCGCGCGTTAGAACGTCTGGACGAGATTGTTTTGAGCTGAGAAATATGCGACATACGCACAGAAATACTTTCACTGCTCACGATTACTGCAGTTCGGCCGAACGGGAACTCCATTACCGACGTCTTTTAAGCTCTTGTGACATTTCAGTGCAGGAAACAAACCTGACACACACACACACACACACACACACACACACACAAACACACTCGACTAAGTCTATATCTATGGACAAATCAGTCCTTTCACTGCGCTTCTCTCAAAAGGTCATTTGGCACGGCTGATAATTTGGCAATAATCATGATGTATGGCTGAGGAAGAGTCGTAAACATTACAGTTTATTTGGAGGAAGGCAGCTTTATCAAGTCAGCCTTGATCTTAGCACAGTATTTTATTATTATATTTTTTCAAACGTGTTCTTTTCCGGACAAGCACCGCTTCTCTTTTGACCACGAGTCTGATTTATACAGGAAGGAACGGGCGGCGTCTTCGGGCCGAGTCTTTGTGTACTCCGACGTCGTCCTTAATCCCTCGGATGACAATGAAAGCACTCGGTCATGTTCTGTGCGAAGCTCACTTCGTTCTGCTGAAGACGATTCTTGCAGAGTCATCGTTTAAAACATAATCACAGTGTAACGCCACGAAAGAAGGCATAATAATAATAATAACGACAACAAAAGACGCATCTCTCACGTGACACGACTGACAACCAACAGTCTAAAGGTTTAGAACTGAAATCGATCAGCTTTCAAACCAAACTCTGGCAGACTCGGGAATTTCCCATCGAATAGGCGCAGTTATATATTTATAAATATGGTTCCCTGATGGACGTGTGGCTCGCGTGCGACTCTCTCGGTGCTGCGGCCCAGGTCCGATTCCCGGGCAGGGAACCGACCCCAGCCGCCGGATAAACACGGAGAAAGCAGGAAGCGCATCCGGTGTAAAGCCTGTGCCACAATCGGCCTGCGGCCGGGGGATCCGCTGTGGCAAGCCGAACGAGGAGGAGCCGGAATAGTGGGGGAAAAAAAAAACAATTATACGTCTACACTCACCGGTCACTCCACAGGTATTCGTGCGATTCTTTGATCAGCCGATCATGTTAGAGCAGCGCAACGACAGAAAATCATGCAGATGCAGATTTCGGTTAGTGTTTGCGTCAAACATTTTAATTTTTTTTTATCTCAGTGAAACTGCTGATCTCCTGGGAGGTTACTCGGAATGGAGAGAAAAACAAAAAGAAACAAAAATGTCTTGCTGACGAGAGACGTGAAGGAAGAGGAGAATGGAGAGTCTGGTTCGAGCGGACAGGAAGTCAAGTAAGCACTCTTTAAACCACGGAGAGCTGAAAAGCATCTCAAAACGCTGCAGTTTGAGGTGAATGTGCTAGAAGAGCACAGAGCACCACATCAGGTTCCTCGCTTGTCAGCTAAAGAACGGGAATCTGGTGCTACAGCGGACAGATGAAGACTAGAAAAAACGTTACTGGTCACTACGATGACCCCCTCCCCCTCTCCCTCCCCCTGCCCTCCATTCTGATGTTTGATGTAAACCTTAACTGAACCCTGTATCCTGCTGCCACACCGTGATTGGCTGGCTGATTGGATAACCGCAGGAATGATCACGGATGCAGGTGTTCCGAACAAAGTAGCTGGTGAGCGTTACAGATACAACACAACGTGGACCTCCCCTTCAGAGGGAGACTATTTTTTAGGTAGTACAGAATGTACGAGAAACCGCGCGCACGATCGTACACGCGAACTAGGACGACTAGCAGTTCGAGAATCTCGCTGGCGAATTTCTGTAACGTAGGAGACGTCCGACAAGAGGTTACAAGCAGAATTATTAAAAGAGTCTATCCCAAACCATACCGCAATGAGGCGGAAATAAATAAATAAATAAATAAACACATCAAAAGTCCACGCCTCACGCCAGTCGAGAAAGATCATCAGCAGCATTAATACGGTGTTGTACGAGACCGGCAGTGATAAATGTACTATATTAATCCCGGATGTCTAACTAGTGTTAATCAATCACACGAATGGCTCCTTCGCCATCAAACCAAACGTAAACGTCATAAAAATACATCTCTAGCGTGCTTCCTCGGTGTGCATAAGTTAGACGGCAAAGTTACAGAGAACTGTTACACAGACGACAGTTTCCAAGTATCCTATTTAGATTGGATTCACACGATACATATAACTATCACGACTTTTACCTGGCCTTGAGTATAGATTGGAATACAGGTCTGGTCTAATTCACAGAACTACGTCGCTGAACGGATCACTGGTTTTGTACATTTGCTCCGATATTATTAAACAGGGAAGCCCAGGCCAAGAGTCCAGAACAGCTCACGACTGACTTCTCAAAGAAACCTCAGTCAATCTGCAGGTTTATTACAACGGGACAGTTCCCCTCGGTCGGGCTTCCCTGAGAGATATATATGTCTATATATATGTATTGGATATCATTAATAACATAAATAGATGCGGCTATCACTATATAAATATATTCCTATATTCAGATATGGTTTTATTTATAATTACACTATTTGCGTCAAAATACGAACGTATGAACGTGTCCCCATGAGACAATAAAGGTATCTACAGACTCCAAAATGCGGCTATTTGGAGGAGCTACACGTCGGGCGTCGTACTGAAACATGACGCCCGCCCGGTGTAACAGGAAGTGACAGACCGAACACTGAAGAGATTGTCATGCATTAAATCTACTATTAATAGAGCATGAG
Organism: Ameiurus melas; assembly: GCA_012411365.1. Taxonomy (NCBI): domain Eukaryota; kingdom Metazoa; phylum Chordata; class Actinopteri; order Siluriformes; family Ictaluridae; genus Ameiurus; species Ameiurus melas. The sequence continues at coordinate 24,747,115 of CM022769.1, read as the reverse complement.
GTGCATGAACGAACAAAGAAAAATATCAAAATAAAAGTCCTCTAACTGATTTATTTATTTATTTTAAACGGTCGATGGTAATCTACATGATGTACTCGGAACTATTAACCAATAGCAATGATTCACGAAATGGTCAGGTTAAATGGGGTTTTTTTGCTTCATATACTGTAGCTTGCTGTTACATAAGTACATACGTTACGCAACTTTAGGAAAAAAAAATAAAAAATCCTTTGTAAACTTGGCTCTTTCAAAGTAGAGAAGTCATATCCGTGATGATTTGGCACTTTTTTTTTTTCTTTTCTTTCTTTCTTTCTTTTTTACATTAGCATTAACGCACTGTCGACTACGAACGATACGCCGAAGATGATCGCGTAAAGCCTACGCGATGCGATGGAACTATTCACAGTTTAGCTCTTGATAGCTTTAGTGGCGATGCTTGAATCCGGTTGTTAAAGCAGTTAAGCAGTCTTGTGATTTGTCGCTGCAGAAATAAAAACAAACAAACAAACAAACAAACAAACAAGCAAACAAAAACATTCAGTTATAGACCAGAGATAGCCGGTAAGCGATACGATGCGCAATTCATGCAGATGAACGCGGCGAATAAACAAACAAACAAATCGATCGATCAATCAAATCAAATCAAATCAAATTCACATTAATGCAATAAAATGTCAGATGCTCTCGATGGACTCCTGTAGAGTAAGACGACTCGACGGGACTTCGTTCCAATTTCTTTGTACGAGTACAAGTCTAAGCTCGAGACGACGACGGCGAGTGATGAAGGATTCATCTCAACAGGAAAGGGATTGAGAAAAGGCACACAGTTTCTTTACCTTTGAGCCTGCACAGGCTGTTAAAGCGATACAAAACAACGAAATGAGCCGACCTACGGGGATGACGAGAAAGCGATTCTACATGATATTGGTCTAAATTGGCGGGGACTCCGAGAGCAAACATCGATCGTCATAAACGACACACACGCAGACATACGGACATCGCTGCTGGCTGCTGAAGGCTACAGGCAATCGCAAGGTCGAGTGACTACCGACGATGGCTTGGAGTTTTCTATCGGAACGATATACAGTGTGTGCTGAGCGTGCGGCCTTGTAGATCGTCCTGAACGAGTGGCGTCAAACGGGCTGTTCGTGTTTTGCCATCGAAACGTACTACAAGGCTTACTCAGACCTTTCCACACAAGTCCTAAAGCCATAAACAACGGTATAAAGATTATAATCATGTACACATTATCTAAAAAAAAACACTTCGTACCGATCGAACGATGGCGTGTAAACCTGGCGTGGAACCCGATGCGATGCAAACCTACAAATCAAAACAAATTATCTTTTAAAAATTGTTTGCGGATGTGGTGGTAGCGTCGTACGGCTACTCCAGACTTGATTGGGAGTTTTTTGTTTGTTTGTTTGTTTGTTTTTTTTCCCCCCTAAATTGTTGTTTATAGATATACTTGAGGTTCAGTTATGGGGGTTGGACCTCCTAATGGTTGGCTTCCTGTTGACATAAGTGGCCCAGTAGGCCAGGTTGAAGATAAAGAAGAGCACAGGAAAGATGATGCGCGAGATCTTGTCCACTTTGCTGACTCGGTTGTAGGACTTCTTGACGCCTTCGCAGATGTACTCGCCATCCATTCTGGAGAGCCGCACCTCTCGGACCGGCTGGGGCTGGGCCGGGGCTGAGGCAGTGCTGGAAGCGCTCTTAGCGATGGTGGTCAGTCCGGGTTCTTTTCCCACGCTCATCGGATAAGTAGTGCCCACAATGTTAAAGGTGTTGTTGGTCTTTTTGGAGAATGACGCGGACTCGCGTCTCTGTGGGAGAAGAAATGAGCAGAAACAGACGGTTATGAATGAAGAGTGGTTTTAAGTGCTCAACAGTTTACAGATGAAGTCCGATATTTCTTGAAGCTGGACGAGTGAGACACAATTCATCTCACTAATGGCGCATTCCATATGCAGCGCTTTTTAACTCGCTGGATATATAACGTGCTAGGAATATAAATAATACGGCTCATCTGCAAAGCGTGCCTGTGGTAACACCTGGTTATCTCCTTGTGAGTGTGTGCTGCATGCTGAGATATTTCGACATGGTCATGGCAGAAACCGACTCCAGCGCTGGTCTTTACTGGGGCTGGCTACGAACTGTGCCTGGACTATGCGATAGCCACAGGCCTGCTAGTAGGAAGGCCGAGGCCATCTGGAAAAACGCAGTCTTGGTGGAATTAGGACTTAACAGCAAACAGTACAACGGATCGACTGTGTTAGTTCGGCTTAGCCACAGGCTGAACAAAAGGAAAAGATGGCAATACGATGGATGCATGACAGCGGCATTTATTATCGTCATGCGCCGGTATCCACGTCAGGTCAGGAGTTTGTCAAATTTGACTATATTTAATTATCAACATGAAATTCAAAATGAGCTTCAGGACATACAGAGGGTATGCACTGACGTCCTTTTTACACCTCTATTCACACACACACACATATATATATATATATATATATATATATCTGCGAGGCTAAAACACAGTCAGAGAATGAATGACCTGCCGTTATTCATCAGTGGAAATAGCCAGCGTTTAAAAAGAAATGTATTCATCGTTGAACAACATGAACACCACACGCCAGAACATCTTCCACGTACACCGCTCCACGTGCCCGAATGGTATTTTGGCACTGTGTAAAAAAAGATGCGTTTTCGTGAAATTCACGCCGTACACTCATGCTGCCACTCAGTCTTTTCCGCCACTCAGTGGGCGTGACCGCGGCGAGTTCCCGCTGCCGTGACATCACATGCATACTCTCTATTATCAAAACTTCAGAAGACTTTCTCAGCTACTGTACCAGTCAGTATACATGAATGACGATTCTTCTCGTTACAATAGAGAACCATTTCTCCATGAATGGTTAGGTCAAGTGTCAATTCCCTATTTTGAATTAGTGTACCTCTATCTTTCACCTTTTATCTCATTTATTATTATTCTTTTGCGTAAAGCCCTTTGAATTTTGACTCAAAATGAAGATGGCTATTTAAATAAAGATTATTCTTGTAATTGCTGAACCGTTGGACTACGTTTCCACAGTCAACTGACGTACTCCAAATACACGATCTCCTCAAACACGTTCGCGGTCTGATTACTCTCGCACATCATCATCATCATCATCATCATCATCAAGAACTCGGCTACATAAACCAAACTGTTCACACAGCATTTGCTTTATTGCTCTATCGGCTTCTCAGCCATGAGTCACTCTGCATTGCTCTGTTACCTCGCTTACAGTACCTTTAGATTTGTGCGAGTGTAGTCTGGCTTGCACATCACCTGTCCCTCTGACTACTCTCAGAGTTTCCATATCTGCCGTGCCAGTTTGTTTTAATGAACTCCTGCGTTTGCATCCATCTCCTGTCCAATTCCATGACACCCCGTCACTGCCGACATTTTGCTTAAGTGCATTTATTGTGCATTCCTGCTGTTGTATTTAACACCGATAAGCCGCGTAGGCAACACTTCAGGTATGGTCATGACTGTGGGCTGATAACGTGGCATTTTACAGTATGCATCCTCTGATAAAGCGTTCTGACTCAACGGCCAAAGCTGTACTGAGAAATCTCTTCTTGCTGAGATGAAAAAAAGCGACAGTATGTAGCATCGGCTAGTAAGATTGTTGCCTGGTTTTTAACGCACGTCGTAAATGGCCGTTACGTGCGTGTTTACGCACTACTGCAAAATTAACGCTTGCACCACATGATAATGTAGCTTTAAGTTATAATTCATAACTTACACAGACTAGCTAGTGCAACAGGCCAGCTCTGCTTCTAACAAAACATCCGTGTGTTAAAAAGCCCAAAAGGGTTCCTAAGAGCACGAAAGAGACTAATTACGTGCAAGTGGTTTAAAAGGTTAGCCGTGTTCAGCGAGTGTTAATAACCACGACGCTCGTTATAGGTGAATGCTACGGTATGATAGATCATTTATTCATCATTTTATCGGACAAGAGTCCAATTCCCTCAAACCAGGGAATTAGGATGCACTCTAAATAAATAAATAAATAAGTAAATAAATTGGTAGGTAGGTATTGGTCAGAGCAGTTTCTGGCCTTGAGCCTCTGATCGACAAAGGATTTTTCCTGCCAAGCAAACCTACCCCCCTGGCCACGAAAACATTTGGCCGGTGATGTCAAGCTGGCGTCAAAACCGAAAGAACCGCCTGTCTGGATGACAAGGCACGCAGCAGAATACTGGACTAAATAAGCAGAGCCTCTGTACCACAGGCCGACCGGGAACAAATACGAACGGGTAGGAGATGATGCCTTGACAGCACAATCCCTGACAATACGGCGAGGTAAAGAAAATCTTCGTCCAAAGTTTTTCGAGGTGAACTAACGGTCACAAAGGATATATGGTGTAAATATCGAATAGCATTAGCTTGTGACTTATTATGCAGCGGCGCTCTAGCAGCAATAATTTATTATGGCAAAACGGGGTATTCAATCCAGGTGCGCGTTAATTCATATGTACAGCAGCGCTCGAGGATCCGTTCATGAAACCGCACGTAATGATTCCACAACAGGATTCGGAAAGAAGTATAAAGCTGAGATGTTTTCGGGGTGAAGCGAGGATGCAGATGGCGGAGAAGAGGAATGGAAAGCTAGCCGTGTCGTCGTTTCCTATAGAGGACTACTGCACCAGATGAATCGGGTCTGATGGGTTGGAACTGTATAGGTAAAAAAAATATATTCTAGTTCTTGTCTGAACACGTCGTCAGAGGATATAATGTTCTCGACAGCGCAGAAAAGAAGTTAATTAAGAAAGTTCATGATGAATAAGAACTCTGACCCAATGCCAGAAAAATAAAAAGCCCCCACACAGAACCCAGGATTAATTCATTAGTGGCCTAATCACATTAGTGAGGAGACAATTAGCCGCTAGTAATTTAAAATAAATTCTTGTTGTGAACTGTTCCGCTGCTCAGACACCGCATATTTGCTGAGAGGTTGCGTTTCCTGTTCGAAGCTTTTCGATGACAGTGAAAAGGATTTGGGGAAAAAAAACAAAGGTTCAGTCAGTGAATCAGCACTAAAAAGTTCAGTCCCCACAAAGCTTTCTGCTTTAAAACTCCCAACAGACCCCGTCTAGACACGTGACTCTGTTGTCAGACGCGCCTCCTGGCTTTCTAAAAAGTCGTGCTGCTGGGCGTCCGAATCGGAAAGGTTTTCCTAAACGCGTGCTATTGAATGAATTGGACACCTTTCCGAAGAGCTCAGATTTGAACAGGCTTAGCTTAGCTAGTTAGCTAACGTTCCTAACTTATATCGCTTTAGCGGATCTACGCCTAAAATCTTCATCGAGATACTAGCTAGCTACGGTCACGTTCTCACTACGGAGTCGCCTATAGTCGACGCGTTTCGCTAGCTAAAGATAACTCGAGTTTATGCGGTGTCTGTTTAGGCAGCACCTTGGCTTTCCTCGCCACGACGTCCTCGGAGTTGTACATGCGAAACCTTACATCTTAAACGTTCCCACGAAAAACAATGCTGTAAGCATCGAGAGACTTTTATGCCGTCGGTTCCTCTTGATAAACGCTTGGACACACATGCTAGATCACCACTTAGCATCGTTTACCCGCTGCCGGGATGCCAAGCCGCAAGGACCCTTCTCACCATTTCAAAGTGTCTTTTAGAGCTAATCCATAGTAATAAGTGGAGAACATTTTAGCTGACGTCAATCCGATTCCTAAAGACCGTTCTCGGCAGGTTTTTCAAGCGAGAAGCATCGGGGGTTCTAGGCTACATTTCGCAGCCATCGCTTTTTTTTATTTACAAACATGAAAGGGATTTATATTCACAGGCGAGTCCAGACATTCCTCACTCTGAATAATTCATAGTATTTCGAAATCGTATGCTTTGGGATGAGCAACTGGATCGCATGCTGCAATTTTAAAGGTTAGAATAGAATAAAAACAAATGTTATATGGACACATGAACTTTTTTTTTTTTTGAAACCCAGCGTGAGTGTGAGTTACTCTACACGGCTCAGAGGCCAGCGAGGCTGGGTAACGCCAGTGGACTGCACTCATTATGGACTACTGTGTAATAAGCAGGCTGTCGAGCTGCATGAATTAAACATGCTCCAAATCCCAAATGAAGGTAAATGCCTCCTATCCCTAGTGCTAATTCTGCACTGATCCTCACTTTGTCTCCACACGCAGACCAATTAACACATACACGTACACACGGAGAGAATATGCTGTAGGTGCAACACTTACGTAATCCCACGTATTTACATAGCAAAATAGCTTCTTCTTTTTTTTTGTGTGTTTGGTCTGGATTTCATATAATTAAGGTTCTGATACACCAGAAAGTTTCTTTTTAAGATGACCTCCTGGAGCAGAACGTCCGTTAGGCACCGGACCTAGATTCACCGGGAGAGGAGATTTAACCGTTACGTTATTTATATAAAACATTATAGCACTTTGAACAGCAAGCTATACCATTATAACCTTGTTGTTATTTCGCTAAGCTAGGCGGTAGCTAAGCTAAGCTACAGTAATAGCTAATAATGTCATCGATGTAAAGAGTAGGTACTGGTATAGCTAGGTAGCTGGGAAAAAAAAAAAAAAAAACGTTTACTTTTAAGCATTGCACAAGATGAAATCTCTGCGGATTGAAATTTCCTTAAATATTTCCTATTACGAGATGATTATACATCAAATCTGAGATTATTCAGCAGCTTTTCATTTCAAGTTTTCGAGTCTCGTACTCTACGTGTTGATAATTTCGCGTACGATTCGAAAAATGATCTGATTAGGTCAAGCTTGAGACTGGTCCGAAGTTTAATCCTCTTATACTTGGCATCAGGAGCTGTTCAAACACTCACCTTTCATTCACAAACTCCTAAAAGATCATCGCTTATACATTTACCACAATTATTTCTCTCCGTTCGTGCTGTATAGATCCGTTTCGCTTCAGCACGTTTCTCCTGAGGCTCCAGTTTTCTCTTCCGTCTAATGAACAGTCTCTGAAATAACGAACCGCTAACCAATAAATGACGCACTTCTTAACAGATTACACCAGGTTGAGTACAGGAGAACCAAATGGAAATTTATATCGGCAATAACCCCTCATCGTGAAAACCATACGGCTTCCTCGCTAAGCTTTCTGTAGAGTGTTTCCCAGCCATTAGCTGAGAGTGCTCCATATTTCAGTGCTTATCAGGATCGGGACAGAAAGAGGTAATATCACTCAGTCCGGAGCAGAAGAAAAGGCATTTGGGAAGGAATGAAGCGGGGACTGGATTTCTGAGATGGAGCAATCTCTCTGAAAAATTACAATCCTGACAACTTTATCTTTTTTTCAAGGACGCTGATTTAGACCAGAGATTTGTATTGTGCGTACAACTCTTGATCTTTATCTGTATATTTGTGAACTCGTTAATGACATTTAATTCAGTTGCTGAACTGGAAATATTGTCCATATATATATATATATATATATATATATAAAGTATAAAGTTCACAAGACAAACATTTTAAAGTCGGTTAAAAAAAAGAAGAGCAAAATGCAAACATCCAGCGTGTCCTTACGTTACCTTTCTTTAAACGGACCTTTTGACAGATTCCTGCCAGGTTTCCGACCCCACCTCAGTACCGAGTCTATCTGGGACAGAATCTGATCTGAAATGGTTCTAACAGATTCAGATCTCACCTTCACTAGCTATATCACAAAATCAGGCTTCTATCGTTTTAAGAATATCGTCAAAATATTGAGAATCCCAGCGAGTTGTAGAGAAACTACGACATCCACGCGTTTAACTCCAGCGGGTGTAGACTCGTGTAACTCCGCCCCCAAAAAACAGCTACAACCCATTCGCAATGCTAGTGTAAGAGTTTTAACCAGGACGACGGGAGCAGAGCGGCGCATCGCGTCGCGTCGGAGCTCAAATCTTTCCTCCTGCCGAGCGGTTAGTTACAGAGTAGACACAATGTGCTTCTCTCTGTTCAGTCGATAAATCCATAAATGGATTACGTCTAGAATACGTTTCCGAAATGCTTAAAGGATAAAAACCGAGCAGATCTCTTAGATCCACTTCAACCAACCCATCCACTTAAACACAGCCATTTATAAATCACGTTAAAAACATTCCTATTTATTTGTAAACTCTAAGACTTGCACTTCATTTTTCAGCAATTGCTTCTTCTTCTTCTTTTTTTTTCTTCTTCTTCAAATAAGTCTTTTAATCTCAACTGAATGCGTTTTATTATTCGGTGCTACTCTCGTTTAAAAAAATAAATAAATAAAAAACGATTATATTTACTCCCATGTAAAACACTTTCAAGAAGTGCTTTATAAATAATTTCGCCGCGCCTTATATTACCAGTATTTGTATCTTTAACACGGAAAATAATTGCACATGTAATTGGTCTAAAATATACCGAGCTATAATTCACATCCTTTGGAGCATAATTATATAACTAAAGGCTCCCTGAGAGCTCGAACAATCACACGGTAATGAGTCAGTGTGGAGTAAAACCTGGATAAAACTGCAGGCTGTATGACGCACTACTGTTTAGGACGTTGGGAGGGATAATGCTCCTGCTTACCTTCTCCTGGTTCTCCTTCTGACCGTCCCAGGCCCAGCTGCGCTTGGTAAAATAGTTGACGGTGGCAAACTCGATGAGGGCGGAGAAGACGAAGGCGTAACACACGGCCATGAACCAGTCCATAGCTGTAGCGTAGGCCACTTTGGGTAGAGAGTTTCTAGCGCTGATGCTTAGCGTGGTCATGGTCAGAACAGTGGTGACTCCTGAGAGGAGAAAAATAATAATAATAATAATAATAATAATAATAATAATAAGTGTATCACCATTAACGTTATTTATAAAGTGTTCAGTCGGACATTTTGTCGTAGGTATGTTTAATCTCAGCTCATCTGACGAGTGTTTTTGAGTAATAACGCGTACTAGCGTATGCTGGTGTTAAATTGCGATAGCAGATCTGGTAAAATAATAATAATAATAATAATAATAATAATAATAATAATAATAATAGGAGTAAACGTCACTGGATATCGTATAACAACACGCAAAATATTTGAACAATTATAGTTCGATTTAATGTTGTGGAACTTCCGTGAGACTGACACTGGACTTCCATAAACGTTAAATAAATGTCTCCTAAGAACAAACAAACAAACAAAAGATACTTTTTTCTTTGCTAAACAACACGTTTAAAATAAATAAATGAATGAAATCGGTTAATTATCAGTCTTGGATTATGTGGAGCGTCCGCCGTATAAATCACTGTGAACGAACCGTTACTATAGAAACAATAACGTATTAGAACGTAATAAATACGTAAACCGACCGTCTACGTTACAGTTAAACAACAATAATGCGCACCTTCTAACCAATCAGAGTCGAGAATTCAGCCACATTGTGGTATACGTCGTTGTATCGTACAAGCCTGCCCAGCATCGTCTGACTTATTTCAGATGATGAATCATGGGCTTGTCGTCGCAGTACATCACCACAGAAGCGTCCGCCTTCATGAAGATATCTGCTCCTTGAATAGACCACCGGAGCGCAATAATCTGAGTATTGACAAAATGGCAGCGCTGCCATGGAGTACACAAGTCTCTCGCCATCTGTCTGGACACCTGTGACGCCAGTATAAAAGTTGGAGGAACTGGGAAGAGCATCGTTCCTAAGCAGATGTATTAGAGTAGCGCTCTATAGTTTCGAAGGGCACGGAGACGAGAAAAAAAAAAAAGAAAAAAAAAGTGATGAATTCAGGTGGCGTCCGTTCTGTTCAGTGCAGCTGGAGATAAGAGCGAGAATGTGTCTCGACGTACTGTAGATGAACTCGGAGGGCAAGAACATACGTCCTCGTTAGTGGCTGGGAAATTTCAAATGAAGAAAAGGTGGAATGTTCCTTCGGGAGACCTCGATCCCCTGAGGCCATGGCGAGCTTTTTAAGACAGCGACCCTTCCGTATATATATATATATATATATATATATATATATATATATATATATATATATATATATATATATATATACCTTGCCCGAGTCGAGATCCACGCTGAAAACGTTGTATTTGGTGGACGGAGATAGCAACAAACCGTCAAAGCTTGGAATGAAATCTATTACATACGTTGAGTTCTTTGAACGTATGAATTGAGAGCCTCGGCTTTACTCTCAACTATACGGCTTCTTTATGGGGCTGTGGAGACTGTGTGTATCTGAGTTACAATAAAAGCAGGGGTAGAAAATAAATCAATCACACGGGCAAACCAGAGATGTTTTCACAGGTCATTGTGCGGTGACCCAGAGCGTTCTGCTCCGGGAATGGAATATCAGGAGCGAAATGAAGGAACGGTCCGGGATCGGTGCCCATTAAAGCAGATATAAGAACTCATTCCACTCGGTCTGCTACCTCCTGCATCAATGGCAGAAGACTAAAATGCAGACATTGTGTTGCCTTTCAGGGAACTGACGTTACCGGTCCTCGATCGCAGAGCGCAGACGCTTTCATAAAACGTGCAATTCTTTGTCTGTAGTTTTTTTTTTTTTTTTTAAAAAGCAAGCCGACGATTAAACTGACATCGGGGCTTATCTCCATCGAGCAATTTAGGAGGAAAACATGCGGACATCAGCGAGGAGTGTCACCCGAAATGCCGCCGTGTCAGCAAGGACAGTGGACGATTGTCTGAATGGTGCTCCGAAACCATGAATCGCACATTCATTACACACAGGCTGCCATGAATATACTAAACCTGGATTATCCGCATGAAATACAGACTCAGGCCCGTCGCAGGGGGATTCGAGAAGCTGGCAGATTTCCAGGGCATGAACGATTAATTAAATTTCAACCTCCGTGCGGGGTTTTTAGAGAGGCAGCGAGGGACGGAAAACGTGAACGTGAGGCTTGCCTTTGATTTTACGCTAGTACGCTAGTTTGACCAAAAAAGATACGAACTTTTTTTCTTTTTTTTTTTAATCGCGTTCTAACAAACCGTCATCGATATGAACTATACACTCATCTCATGTTAGCAATGTAAAAAGAATATACTGATATAACTCAGAACATTCTCCATTTACTGCCAGTCCAGTGGAAAGCATGTGAGATGAAAGTTAAGGGGCGGGGCTTCCAGGCGGTGCCAGGACTGTCTCGTTTTTGCTAGGGAGAGATTATACTGCCGTATTTCGGAGCGATAATCCGTACTGGTTAATTCGTACTCTGATTATAATATAAACTAGCGATAGAGACGACGAAATCGTTAAATCGCACGAGACGTGCTGTAGAAGCGAGAATCCTGAGCGTCAGTTCTGGGGGATGTTGTGTACATGACACAACTCCAGGCAGAGCCTTTTACCCAGCCCGAAGAGGACAGGCACGCTGCTTCATCACGTCCGCAGACGCCGGTACTGCGATTCCTGCAGAATACTAATAAGTTTGTTCTCTGCACCTCATTAGGGTGTCCAGACTGGAGGAGGGCAGATCATCTATACTGGCTGTCAGCTTGCTCGGGTATAGCCAAAGATCTGGGAGTATGTCATGATGGACATCGTCGGCTCGCGTGACAATTAATATTTTAACCGTGAGTATCGGGCTGGGGAATGTGATGTCATGACGGGCGTGGTGTCTTATGAGTGATTCATCATTTTGACAGGTTTAGTCGGGTATGCAGTCAGACAGACAGCTGAGCTCGTCGACAAGTTTTCTTACCAAAAGTGAGTATGTTTGATTCATGATATTTCTTTCTTATCGTATATATATATATATATTTAAACTGTCACAGCAGCATCGATGACAGCTGCAACAAAATCTACTCAAAAAGAGAGAAAAAAGATGATCAGAGGTATCGTTGGAGATGATGTCATCGTTTAAGTGTACGCTGGTGCCGATTCACTGTGACTGCGCCCTTGAATTAAGTCAAGGCAGTCCGGATGACATAACGGCGCTTCGTCTGTGTTGCCTCCTCGTATCGTCTGGCAATCCTCTTGATAAGTTTTGATCTGCTAAGATTTAAAAAATAAATAAATAAATGCTTTAGGAACTCCAGATGGGGCAAACTGAAGCCTAAAATAGCTGATCTTAAGTACGGGGCGTCTGGACTCGTGACAAGGTCAGCTTCTGCAGCGTGAGAGGTCGGAGGAAGTCTGTAGGGACAGGAAGTCGTGACTTTAGAAAATACATAACTGCTCGCACTGCACAAACGAGCTGACTGTGTGACTGTGTGACCACGCCGCCGTATTTATGACTAGAGGATCGTGGAATAACTGACTGGGATCCATACTGCCTTCGACCGGTGGTACTGTGATAAACACTTTACCTACACGATATGGGTAAAAGTATGTGCACCCCTGACCATCATGCCCATAAGCCCATAAACTGTTGGAAGCACACGGTTGTATAGAACGTCTCTGTACGCTGTAGTGTTACAATTTCCATAAGACAAAAAGAATCCCGAACACTGTTCCAGCACGACACAAAGCGCACAAAGTGCGAGCTCCATGAAGACACGGTGTGAAGGTTGGAAGAAGGTAGAAGAACTCGAGTGTCCTGTACAGAACCCTGACCTCAACCCCACTGACACATCAGCTTTGGGATGAACTGGAACATCAACATCAGCTCCTGACCTCAACATCACTAACGCTCTTCTAGCCGAACAAACACAAATTCCCACGGCCACGCCCCAAAATCTAGTGCAAAGCCTTCCCAGAAAGGGTAACTGGTGCACTTATATAGCGCTTTACACTGTGTCTCATTCACCCATTCACACACATACACACACACCAATGGTAGCAGAGCTGCCATGCAAGGCACGAACTTGCCATCAGGAGCAACTCTGGGTTCAGCGTCTTGCCCAAGGACACTTCGGCATGTAGAGTCACGTGGGCCAGGAATCGAACCCTACGAGTAGTGGACAACCCGCTCTAACGCCTGATCCACAACTGCCCAGAACAGTGGAGCGCATTATAACAGCAGACACAGGGGGAATAAATCGGGAATGGGATGGTCAACAAGAACATATGGGTGTTTATGATTAGGTGTCCACAAACTTTTGAACACATTGTAAATTGTGATAAACGGACTGCAGTATTTTTTTTTCTCTCTCTCTTAAGTTCTGTTACGCTTCTGTACTCCTGGGACTATACTCCACAATTGCTATAAATAGTTTCTACGAGAATAAGATCATGTGACTGAAATGGAGTAATACTGGCAGAATGACCTTCCGTTTACATCCTGCCTCCGGGCTAAAACAACAACAACAACAACAACAACAACAACAACAACAACAGCAGCCCAAAGTTGACTCAAGCTCAATAATAATAATTCTTGAACTCCAGCTGGCTGAAACCTACTGCCAGTCTCAGCCGATATCCTGCGTCTTGTGGGTTTATCTCCTGTACTCCATATTTCCCCTGAGGAAGAGCATCACCTCACGCCAAGTTTGGACCCGGCTAATCTGTAATTAATTAGGTGCCTCTGTGGCGGCTGCAGTAATTATAGGTCAGTGCACCGGTCTCTGCAAACTTTCAAAGATGAATCCATCACTGTCCAGACCAATGTGCCGTCCAGTCAGCGGTTTGAGCTAACTTTCTTTCATTCCAAGCAGAACTTTTTAATACCCTCCCTGGTGCGCTCGTTTGTCAAAGGCATCTTGTCACGGATTGAGGGGGAGTAGAACAGAAAATAAAAATAAATAAATAAATATAAAAACCCCCCTGAAGAGTCCTCTCAAAAGTGCAGAGCATGGCTTAGATGGAGATCTTCTGTAGATCAGCTCTCAGCAAAAGCTGCTCTTTCTTTTCCAATAACTGATACCGACTGGAAATAGCTTTAATAATCGTATATTTGCTCTATTTCGTGCTAAGATAATATTTATTATGGGATGTTTTTGTTTTTTTTAAGTACTGTATTTTCCCTATTCGGAAATGAAATGAAAGAAACAAATACAATCCCTTTCTTTTCCCCAAAAGAACAAAACATTAGAGATGGCATGACGCTACTTTGTCTTTTCCGATACTGATCGACACCTCGCGTGTCAGATGATACCGATACCGATGTTGTTGTTAAACTGAAGCTCTTTACAGTGAAACTCTTTTACACGAAAAAGAAATAAATCACTGAAAATAAAAAACGGCCAACCGAGTCTATTTATATGTAAACGTTTCCACGTCTAAAAATAAATCCGATATGTTTTCTCACATATTCGATACACGTCCAGTTTTACTGTGTGTTGTTGCTGGTATCGGTCCGATAACGATACTGGGTGTGGGATCTACACCATCTCCACCTTAACGGTCTGTCGGGTAAATTTCAGGGTAACGAGGCGGCGAAGGAAGACTCACCGAAGACGGTACGCGCCGGGACCGACTCCCGGTTGAGCCAGAACGAGACTTGGGAAAGGATGACTGTCATGATGCAGGGTAAATACGTCTGAATGACAAAATAGCCGATTTTCCTTTTCAGATGAAAATAAGTTGTCATCACCACATATTCTCCTGTAGAGGAAAAGAAAAAAAAAAGAAGAGAGAGAGGGAAGGAGAGAAAAGAAGGGAGGCGATGCATTATTAATGAGGCTCATGTCACATCCAGATGACACTCAGTTGCTGAAATATTCAGGATTTATTTATGAAAGTTAATACAGATGGGGGTATTTTCCACAGGGAACACAGTGCCTATGAACCTCGTGCAGCGCAGCACGGATTTGCAGGAAAATCCTCGAGTAATTCTAATCGTTAATGTCCTGAAGTGTTACTCTGCAAGAATGATTCTTTACTCCAGTGGTATTCGAGTTAAATACACGCGCTCTTCTTAAGAGTAAGAGCAAACGCGTTAAATTCTCGAGTAAATGGCGAACCATGTGTAAGACAGTTTTATTTTGTCCTTCAAAACGCTCCGAATAAATCTCAAACGGCAAGAATTCTGTCTGTTTCTCCTACGTTTTTTGAAATGAAGATATTTCCTCACGCTGGAGTTCCGATTTAAAAACGAAATATCAGCCACCGAAGGTCGATGATCAAAGCTAAAGGAGGTCAAGTTAACGTTTTCACAAAAAAGTGACGTTTTCGCGTTATATTCGTTTGTTACATTAGATATCTGGCGAGCTCGTTGTGCTTTATACATCAGTTTGAAAAAATAATAATTTGCTAGTTTAAGTTTTGTAGGCCGACATTAGTTTTTAAATTAGCTAGCTACATAGGTGTGTACATTCATTTCTTAAACGAGCTAGCTAATTAAGTTTTACACATGAGCTTTTTCCTAGCTTCTTCGTTTTGTACATTCGTTTTTAATTGAAAGTTTTGCACGCTTTATTTTTTACTTAACTAGCTCATTAAGCTTTGCACATCAGGTTTTTTTTAAATTAGCTAGCTACACAGTGTTGTGCACGCGTTTGTTAAATGAGCAAGCTAGTTACGTTTTGTACATTCGTTTTTTTTCCCTAGCTTCTTCGTTTTCTGGACATTTCAATTTCTCAAGACAAGTTAAGTTTCGCATGTTTTATTTTTAATGTAGTTGCGATTTGTACATGAGTTTGTGACGTTAGTGTGTGCTGATCGTTTGGCTCGTTAGAGTTTGTTGTAGTTTTTGTACAGTCGTTTTGTTTTTTGAAACAGCTAGCTAATTAAGTTTTGCACATTAGTTGTTTTTTTTTTTAAATTAGCTAGCTACATAGTTTTGTACACGCGTTTGTTAAATGAGCAAGCTAGTTACGTTTTGTACATTCGTTTTTTCCCCTAGCTTCTTCGTTTTTTTGGACATTAGTTTTTAAATTTCTAAAGGTAAGTTAAGTTTCGCAGTTTGTGACGTTAGTGTGTGTGATCATTTAGCTTGTTAAGAGCTTGTTGTAGTTTTTGTACAGTCGTTTTGTTTTTTGAAACAGCTAGCTAATTAAGTTTTGCACATTAGTTTTTACATTAGCTACTTATTTCTGTTTTTATCTTTAATTTGTTATATTAGCTAGCTAGTTCAGTTTTATTCTGGGATTCGTTTATCAAATTAGCTAGCTGGTTGAATTTGGACTTTTGCCAGAAAGATCTTTAAACATTAGCTAACCAACAAGACAGAATCTAGGTTTGTGTGAGTTAGAAGAATTTCCCCCTTATTTCTGGTTTAGCACCCGTCGTCTTTTCTCAAACCTTTGTAGACCTCACAAGTGTCGAACTTTAGACTTTAGCAAGCCTTTAGACAGTAATGCACTCAGGAATGCGTGGGCCTGGATTCATCTTCCTGATGAGGTTCTTGGGAGCACACAAACTGTGATATATGGTGTTCATTTAACTGTGCTGTGGGTAAATTTAAACAGGTATGGGAACATTTCTGCCGCTCACTCATTAAAAAAAACCAAAAAAAAAAACATATGCAAGTAATGTATTTCTGTTTAAACAAACAAGATATACGACTGGCCTTCCGTTCAATAAACTCCGCTTGAAAATGTCTCGGGTTCTCTCTTTAATGATGGTATCTCGGTCCTTTGAGGTTCGAACAGGTTCTGAGGTTGCAATTCAGAGCTGTATCAGCTAACGAACATGTCCTCATAACCCTCCTCTTTCCACAGGCAGGAGACGATTAAATAGAGAATAACAAATGTTCCTTGTCCTTGACAAGAAGCTGAGAGGCCCATTTATCTTTGCCAAGGAAGACTGTAAAGACGGCCTTGTCCACAGGCGAGTCAATGCAAAGTGCCACCATCATCACAGCCACTTTACACTAGTGGTAATTTAAACACTCCAAATCTCCGGAGCTGCTAGAGTATTTCTCTCCTTGACCAACACGGATTCAGAATAAAACCTTACTCTTGAGTGTGTTCTGAACTGAACTGGAAAAAGGAACTAAAAGGGAGTGTCAGGGAGGAGGTTTGTGTGATATGACGATTTAACCGTCTCTCTATACGATGTTACACTGCATCGGCAGCCAGTGACGCTCACTCCATTCGTATTACATTATCTTCCCAGACCTGCCAAACTTTACGCTCCGCAATTTAACGTCGGAGAACAGTACGCTAGTACGAGTCATCGCTCAGAAATAGCCATCTTTTTCTTCCCGATAAAACGGGAGATGATCCGATCTGGAATGAATTGTTGTTTGAATTGGATTGGTTGTTTTGAGCTCTTCGATATTAACCGATGCCGCCTGGAAGCCCCGCCTCCATCCTTCCTTCCTTCCATCTCGCCCCGCCCTCGATTAAACTCGCGGCACACTCTGGCGTTCTGTCACGGTAAATGGACGAATGTTTTCAGTTCGTTAATGTGAAATAAGTTCTATTGATGTTTGTTCCACTTAACGAACATTGGACAATTTTATTTCATTTTTTTTAAGTATACCATGCTCTGTCTGAATGCTGGATTCTGATTGGCTGGAAGGTGTCGATAAGTTTAATCACCATTCTAAATTGATGCGCCGCCTATACACAACTGTAACCGTAGTAATGGTGCGTTCACGTCTCAAAGTCACCACAAAGTCGTAATTACACGTGGAAAACTTGTGGGATTTTGTTTGAGCTCAACGGTTCCGATTCGGGGGCGGGGGGCGTGTATAAAAAACAAAAACGAAAAAAACACGATGGGATGAACGGATGCAGTGTCTGTAGATTTGACAGTGAATGTTTACTCGTCACAGAAGCTGATTTCTGAGGAACCTCACCGAGGAAGAGAGATTATAAAAGTAAGATATAAACCACACTACATACAGTATGGGTATTTGTCAGGCTTTTTTTTATTCTTCTTCTTCTTCTTTTTTTTTTTACAATAAAACAAGCTAATTTCCTGCACACGATATGATAGCATTGCACAATTACCATAAAATATGTAATGATACAGTTTACAGCGGCTTTGTAAACTTCGTAAGCGGCTTGGCTCTCTGCCTCCACGTGGTGCATTAAAAGGCACGTGTGATGCACGTGTGATGCACACTTCGCCGTGAATTATCCTGTAATAACTGGAGATGCCGCTGAAAAACTGTGGCGGAAAATAGTTTCCATTTGAAAGGAAAAAAGATAAAATAATTCTATGGTGTCAAATAAAACACTAAACAAATAATGTTAACGTTTGTGATAAGTAAAAAGTGATAGAACACGCCTCCATGACTGGCCATCATCACGCAAGCCTGTCTCTGAGAAATGCCACCGCCACGATACAGGATTTAAGATTAAACGAACGAATAATCGTCCACACCGGCAAGTTGGATGTAATTCGTTGCCGATTCACATTAAATCTTAGGATTGGTTTTAAATAGGACACGACCAGACACCACCTTCCTCCCATCCGACTGCACGGCTTTTTATCTGAACGGCTCTTTTCCACATTAGAGATCCAGAAGGTTGGGGGAATATTTTGCCTTTTACTTAAAAAATTCATGAGCAGCTCAATCTTAAGTCAGAGCATGTGCTCTTTGATAAACTCGCACTGCTCCTGGCGTTGGATGATGTTTACGTGATTTTGGGTTTTTTTGTGGACACTTACAAGACACTCTGTCCTTCAAAACGGATGGAGAGAGATAGAGAGAGACAGACAGACAGATAGAGACAGACAGACAGAGAGAGAGACAGAGAGAGAGAGAGAGAGACAGGCAGACAAAGAGAGAGAGAGACAGACAGACAGAGAGAGAGAGACAGACAGACAGAGAGAGAGAGACAGACAGACAGACAGAGAGACAGAGAGAGAGAGACAGGCAGACAAAGAGAGAGAGAGACAGAGACAGACAGACAAAGAGAGACGGGGAGAGAGAGAGAGACAGGCAGACAAAGAGAGAGAGAGACAGACAGACAGAGAGAGAGACAGACAGCCAGAGAGAGAGACAGAGAGAGACGGAGAGAGACAGAGAGAGAGACAGACAGACAGAGAGAGACAGAGACAGACAGACAGAGAAAGAGACAGAGAGAGACCGAGAGAGACAGAGAGAGAGAGAGAGAGAGAGAGACAGGCAGACAAAGAGAGAGAGAGACAGACAGACAGAGAGAGAGACAGACAGCCAGAGAGAGAGACAGAGAGAGACGGAGAGAGACAGAGAGAGACAGACAGACAGACAGAGAGACAGAGAGAGAGAGAGACAGGCAGACAAAGAGAGAGAGAGACAGACAGACAGAGAGAGAGACAGACAGACAGAGAGAGAGACAGACAGACAGAGAGAGAGACAGAGAGAGACAGACAGACAGACAGACAGAGAGAGACAGACAGACAGAGAGAGAGACAGAGAGAGATGGAGAGAGAGAGACAGGCAGACAAAGAGAGAGAGAGACAGAGACAGACAGACAAAGAGAGACGGGGAGAGAGAGAGAGACAGGCAGACAAGAGAGAGAGAGAGAGAGAGAGAGAGAGAGAGAGAGAGACAGGCAGACAGAGAGAGACGGAGACAGACAGACAGAGAGAGAGAGACAGAGACAGCCAGACAGAGAGAGAGAGAGAGAGACAGGCAGACAAAGAGAGAGAGAGAGAGAGAGAGAGAGAGAGAGAGACAGGCAGACAGAGAGAGACGGAGACAGACAGACAGAGAGAGAGAGACAGAGACAGCCAGACAGAGAGAGAGAGAGAGAGACAGGCAGACAGAGAGAGAGAGAGAGAGAGAGAGAGACAGGCAGACAGAGAGAGAGAGAGAGAGCAGGCAGACAAAGAAAAAAAGAGAGAGAGAGAGAGACAGGCAGACAGAGAGAGACGGAGACAGACAGACAGAGAGAGAGAGACAGAGACAGCCAGACAGAGAGAGAGAGAGAGAGACAGGCAGACAAAGAGAGAGAGAGAGAGAGAGAGAGAGAGAGAGAGTCCGAGGTCTGAGTGGTTCTGCTAACGAGAGACGCTCGTCTGAATCCGTGTCAGGAAGAACTGTTCAGCGCGTGCATCCTTCACGTCACACTCTATAAGACAGGAACTGGGGAAATGTTTTTATTTGAGCGGAAACCTTTCTTTGTTTGAACCTTTTAATTTTTCCACACGTCAGGTCTGGTGATCGGAGAATGGAAGGAAAAATACACATTTCCAGCACAAAAGCGCACAGAAACACAATCAACGAGCCCTTCACTCTTCACCCGGGCCGCAGTGGCCCCAATAACTGCGGGAGAAAGCAATCGATGAGCTCAGTGCTTGCAAAGCAGGCCAGATAAATTACTTTACAAACGGACACAAATGGAATTTGTAAGCGTATGCTGGGCGCACACACACACACACACACACACACACACACACACACACACACACACACACACACACGTACAGAAAGTTTATCCAGGCAGGTCGTCTTGCTGTTCATAAACCGAAAAGAGAAGTTCTGAAATTGAAAATTGGAAGAGGAGTGCTGCGCCTCCGTCAGATCGATACAGGTTTATGAATAAATTTAAAGATTCCTTTGTAGTTTGTTTAGGCGAATTCACCTCCTGAGGGTAAAAGATGACCTCTAACACACATGAACCCAAGAAACGATGTATTTACAGCAACAAAGAGACGTTCAGGAACGGAATATGAACACATTCGTCTGATGGGAAAGATCAGACCGTGTTCACGTGTGACGTGAAGATAAACACGGATACGAATAGTCAGCGTAGTGTTCCTACGTTTTCGCACGTAATATAAAGCTCATGGTTCTTCCGGACATCGTTCGTGTACAAAATATTGTATATTTGTGGACAAACTGGCCTGAAATGCGTCAAAGAAAAACGAAATGCTTTCATTCACAGAGCACACGGGATATGGCAGGATACTTCTGCGGGGATCGCCAAAAACACGGATCGGATTCGTTTGAAAAACATTACCATGTACGGATATTGTGCATGTTTTTCTTCGTTCTTACAAGAACGCTCTCGTTGGTTATTGGAAGAAAATCTTTGTGGCGAATCGTAAAGGAGTACAGACTCAGTTTCGATTCGCGGCGGCACTGCGTCTGCGCTTCGTAGTCGATCCCGAGAGCATCTCCAGCGAGCTTTTCTGGTCTTTCTAGAAAGTCTAATTAGTAAATCTGATAAAACGTTATTCGGTGAGTATTGCTGTCAACTATAAGCAAAATATATTGTTGTTCTGAAAGGTAGTTCCCGAGCTTACTCTGTGACGTTAATTAGAAAGCTTGTCTGGAAAGTTCCACGGGGCGTCTGGTTGAGAGCCACGATGAACTCGAGTGATGTAGCTGAGGTTGAGGAACTTCACAGGTTCAGGAGGCGAATAAAACTTCCATTTCTGGTCTATACCACGTCCATTTGGAGTATATATCCGAATATTTTGCGCGTTACACTACTGTAACCATTCAGTTATGCTAATCGCTACCTGTGCTAGAGCTGATGGTCTCTTTGCCTATGACGTGTCCCAGCAGGTCATACTGGTTGAGACGAGAGCCATCTGGAGCCACGGACACGGACTTCTCATCATCCGCAGTCCAGATGTAGACCACCTCGTTGTTGGTGTAAGCATCTGAGAGAGACAGACGATGGTGAACATTCATTTTTACAAAAATACAGAGTAGTTCTGTTCACCAGAATATTACTACATGCAAACGAAACACGCAAATGAAAGCAAAGTGATACTATTTTGTATATATATTTTTTTTTTTTACTGCATCCGAACAATTTCCTCTTCTTTTTTGGCAACTATATGTCTGAGTCTTGTTTTTTTCACTTCCATAACCAGAAAAATGCAAAATAAATAAATATCCAAACATCTAGTTGTCTCTTTAACTGAAATTCATCTTGCTTGAATCGTTTTCAGTGTGTGGGATCGACCCCGATGCGTTTGGGATCGACTCTTTCTGGACTTCAACTGAATAATATCCTGCTGGTCCTCCGTGTCCCGCCAAAACAGCTCCGACCTGCAGAGTCATGGGCTCTGCAAGACCTCTGAAGGTGCCCTGTGGTGTCTGGCACCGAGATGTTAGCAGCAGATCCTTTAAGTCCCGGATCGGGTGGTGATCTGGGTGATTTGAAGTCAACACCTTGAGCTATTCGTCATGTGCTACGAAGCCCCATACGCAGCAGGGTGCGACGCACTGTGTGTTGCTGTGACACGTTCCTCCTGTAACGATCATGAAAATGTCCTGTGACTTGTCCCACAGTCGCCCTTCTGTTGGTTTGGACAGGAGGGGATGGCCTTCGTCGTCCCCCCTTGGGCGAATGACACGTTGATGCCGGTTCGTGGTTTGTCCCTCCTCAGACCGCGGTTCGTCAGTCACCGCTCTGACCAAGTCGTCTGGCCACAACAATGTGGCCCGCCCTCGCCAAAGTTACTCAGGTCTTCACGCCTGCCCATTTTCTCAAACATATAAACGCTCATCAAACCATTTACTCAGCACGTGCGTCCTGTGGATGGGTGCGCGGTCATCCTGGGATAGACCACACCCACCTGGATAAAAAAAAATGCTTCATTGTTCATTAATGTTCCCTCTAAGAGGAAAAATGAACCCAAACCATCTCTGCACAACGCTCCATTGTCGTACGTATTTAATGTATTATATATATAAACCCCATACACATTAAATCTTAATTATCAAGCAGTGCTAGTGCTAACAGTTACACAGAGCGCTCTGCTTTATCATGTGAGCTTCGTCTTCGAATATAAATCCTTCAGAACAAATATCAATATCAGATTCACTTGGTATATAACCAAAGGGAGCAATCAATACATGAAATTATTGTTACATCATGCTGAATCCAATGTATATACATCAATAACTGCGAGAGAGAGAGAGAGAGAGAGGGTGGGGGGTGGGGGGGTGGGGGGATCAGATTTGGAGCAGAAACCAAATTCACACACCATCCAACGGTTTGCTGATGAAATTTTGATACCCGGAGAGAAAAGATATTATTTTATTCAGTTGGAAAACCGTTAATCAAAGGCTCAACATATCAAATTTAACGCCGCTTCATCTATAATGAATTGCAATTGGCGATGAAGTTTATTGTTCCGATGTTTGATAGACGATTGAAGCGGGCAGCGAGCGCAGAGAGGTTTATTTACACTCAGCCCTGCTTATAGGGAGCGAAAAGGGCAAAAGTGTCACGCGCTTTCAGCGAATAGAATGAGGACAACCTTAAATTTAGTCACTTCATTTAAAGCCGGAACACCACGAGAGAAAGCAAGGAGAAAGGAAAGGAAACTTGAAACTCCTTCTTGAATATAATCAATACACATTCGAGCATAAAACATGAACAATCCTACCCATGCCGAACCATGTTCAGAGCAACTCTACCCACTTTAATCCTCCTGTAATACTCTTAGCTGACACGAGAGGAACCCCGAGTGCTTGCGGCTCGTCAAGGTTGTGTTTTGAGATGCCGTTCTCCTCTGACCTCCCTCATCAACAAGGCGCTTCCTCTCACAGAACTGGATGTTCTTTTGGAATTTTGCATCCGTATGAGCGCGAGGATGGCCGGCCTGAGCACTCAGAGAAGTATCGGTAAGCGTGGAAGCGACAGATGAGCACGACGTGCCGTGAATTACGCGGACAAGGTTCGTATTGTACGCACGTCTTCGCTTCGGCGAGCGCCGAGCGCTTCCTCCGTCCCGAGTCGGTGTGTTCTTCTTGGCACCTTGTGACACGTTTTAAATGTAGAACTTAGCTTGAGGAGTTCGTCGCTAAACAGCACATGACTAGTAACCAACATAAAACAGGGCCGGATTAAACGTTCCTCAAAGTCTTTCATGGATTCATTAATAGGCTCTGTTCGCCTTTTTATGCAGCCGAGTAAAAGTGAAAACAGTGAACACGCAATCAAATCTCACTAGCCGATGAGAATGAACGTCTGTTCAACCCCGCCCACACGGGAGATTTGTTCCAGAACGGCGAACGTGAACATGTGTAGCGTAAACGGAAACTCCGGCGGCGCGTTCATCAACCATGATTAGCGATAACGAAGCTGAATAAAGGAAGACCGCTGTTTATTCGAAGATTGTTCATTTCAGTGTCGGACTTTCGTTTTTCTTCTTTGTTCAATACTTTTGGAAAAAAAAAAAAAAAATCGATGATTTTTCTTTTCCCAACTTTTCCGCGAGTTGCGAAGCTGTCCTCAATCCCGATGTCTTACTCACAGCATCAAAAGTGAATAAAATATCACTTTACTCCTTTAAAAGAGATCTTCGGCCCATTACAGGAGGTTCAAACATATCCTCGTCGTGCCAGATCTTACCCACCGTCAATATTTCCCATTTTATAGTATGCAAAATTTCTCTATCATACCATATATTTTGCCAAATAAAAATGGAAGTGCCCACACACATAAAAAAACGAGTTTCTATGCCCTCAGCATCGGTGAAATAAATCGCCGGCTTCTCCTGCTTTGCTGATTTTCAAGATCTAAAGTTCAAAGTGTATTAAAAAAAAACAAACAAAAAAAAGGATCAGGCGATTGCCGAGCACAGTTTGACAGGCAGCGTAAGCTAAAATGGAAGTAGGCAGTGATTAGGGAATGAGGCGAATGAGAGGGTACACGCAGGAGGGGGAGGCAAGAGGGAGCACGCTCATAATTGTCAGTCGCTAACAAAAGCTGCTAATTACTCGCAGATCGTACAGCATCGGTTGCGTAAAAGAGCCGATTGTTGCCCGTCTTTTCAGACTGATTTCCGATGATATGCTGAAGGATCAGATGAGATGCCCCTCTGTGCTGAGCCCTTCGTAACGAGGGCCGACGGTTGGTAGGAGGGAGGTGCGGCTGAATATGCAGGGATGGAAGCCTTTTGTTTTATCGCCTGAGGGGGATGTTCTATTCACGGTGACATGACCGCTGCATCACGGAGATCTCCAGTGCCTGTGGCTGCATTCTTAATTTAAACTTGTGTATTTCAGAAAGAAAATGGGCATACTTTAAAAAAAAAAAAGTTTGAAAATAATCAGATTTACAGTCTTGAAATTCACAATGGCCTAAATTCCACAGAATGGTGAATATATCCCTTTGGTCCATGTTGGGATAAGTGCATCATGTAAATTGCCGGACATTCATCTCCAGATCCTCGCGGTGCTCTTTCGGATTCAGATCTGGTCTCTGGAGAGGTCCCCAGAACTCATCGTTAAGTTCATGGAACCGCTTCGAGAAGACTTTGTGACGTTATAATGCAGGAATGAGGCGTTATAAGATGGCAAATTGCGACAAAGTGGCGTACGTGGTCAGTATCGATGAACTGTGGAGGTCATAGGAATGAAGGGTTCCGATGTTTGGCAAGAAAACATTCCCCACATCATTACACCACCACCACCAGCCTGAACTGGACACATGGTGTAAAAATTCTGGATTCATCAGACCAGGTGATGTTTATCTGATCTTCATCTGATCTTCATCTGTCCAGTTGGGAGAGTCCATGCCTACCGTGGTCTCAGATTCCTGTTCTTGGCCAACAGGATTGGAATCCGATGTGGTCTCGACTTGTTCAGATGCTATTCAGCTCACCACGGTGGCAAAAAGTTGTTATTTGAGTTCCCATAGCCGTTCTGTCAGCTAAAATCAGTCAGGCCGTTCTCCTCCGCCTGCAGAACTGATGTTTTCCGAAGCCGAATGTGGCTTGGCGGTTAAGGCTCTGGGTTACTGATCAGAAGGTCGGGGGGTTCGAGCCCCAGCACTGCCAAGCTGCCACTGTTGGGCCCTTGAGCAAGGCCCTGAACCCTCTCAGCTCCAGGGGGCGCTGTATCATGGCTGACCCTGTGCTCTGACCCCAACTTCCTGACATGCTGGGGTATGTGAAGAAAAGAATTTCACTATGCTCTACTGTATATGTGATTAATAAAGACTCATCATCATCATCATCATCATTATCAAACTCTAGAGGCTGTTGTGTGTGTAAACCTCAGGAGGTCAGCAGTTTCTGAAACACTTAAACCAGCCGGTCAGACACTAACAACCACGCCACAGTCAAAGAACTGAACTGAAGCAATTCAAGCTAAGCTGGATATCATGTTTTAGACAATTTTACCATCTGCATCGTTTACGTTAGAGCAAGGGTCCCCAACCCCCGGGCCGGTACCGGTTCGTAGGTCATTTGGTACCGGGCCGCACAAAAAGAACTTGCATTATTTCCGTTTTATTTATTATCGGAGTCTGAACGATGTTTCATTTTGAAAAATGATCGGATTCTCTCCGTTACATCCGTCTACGACTCGCTCTTGTCTCGGTCACGTGATATGTTACTTGGTCACGTGATGCGTTAAGGGGTAGAGCGGAAGTTACTCGTGCTATGTTGTTGGCGTGATGTTACCAGGACGCTGCTAATAAAGCAGCGATTTCACATCGGATTCACGTTTATTATTAGATTTTTAAAAGACCCCAGTTTTTATGCCGGTCGTACCATTTTATTTTGTTGTATTTATCCGCCACACCTTAAAGGCCGGTCCGTGAGAATATTGTCTGATATCAAACCGGTCCGTGGCGGAAAAAAGGTCGGGGACCGCTGCGTTAGAGAACTGTAACACCCCTTATTAATCCTACACACTAGATGAAAACGAGTTCGGCTGTGATCGTACTGTACCAGGGCAAACCCGAGCACCATGCCGGCCCTCTAAGACAGTTAGTCTTCTTTGTAATAAGGACAATGCTTCTGAATCGGTTGTGCCATTTTAGCGCATCAACACGGAGCGGTACGAGCAGCTGGAGGCGGTCGATTTCATCCGAGCTGCTTTATGAATAGCAATCACGCTGATAAAGAGAGAAAAAACAAAACAGAAACACTTACAGCTTCCAAACTTGAGCGGGCAGGCGTGAGCATCCATGGGGAAATCTTCCAGATGCATGGGGCACTCAGCATGAATAGTTAATCTGCACGTAAAAGAGATAACGACAGAATGATGACGCGTCCGCAGGTAAACTCCGGTTAAATATAAAGACATAAACGCTTTCAGTTCCGCTTCAAATGTAAATCCGAGACCTAATCTGTCACGGTGATATAAAATATATATAAAAAAAAAAAAACATTTCGGAATTTAAGCTTCACAGAGTTTTAAGGCGGCATCGAGCTGTTTACTATTCTTCAGTTACATTTCCATTTACTGACATGGGAATAAAACATCTCAAAATCGTGCACGTTTTATTTTAAGACAATTTCATGCAAAGAAAATTTTCAAATGTATCCAGATTCCTTGGAATGTTTATTATTACTTTTATTATAGAAATTCCCCTAAATATGACTTACATTTTAAAAAAAATGTACAGTATTCTTGACACGGGGGCGCATGGTGGCTTAGGGGTCAGCTCCAGGGTCCTAACTCCAGGGGTTCGATTCCCACCGTGGCCCTGTGGGGGCGGTGTTTGCATGTTCTCCCCGTGTGGTACTCCGGTTTCCTCCCCCAGTCCAAAGACATGCATGGTAGGCTGATGGGCGTGTCTAAAGTGTCCGTAGTGTATGAATGGGTGTGTGAGTGTGTATGTGATTGTGCCCTGCGATGGACTGGCACCCTGTCCAGGGTGTACCCCGCCTTGTGCTCCATGCCACCTGGGATACGTTCCAGGTTTCCCAGTGACGCTGAAAAGGATAACCGGTATAGAAGATGGATGGATGGATGGATTCTTGACATGTCATGGAGTTTAGAATAAAAGAAAAAAAAAAGAAGGTGTTCACTTAAAGCTAAGGTGTTCACTTAAGTTAAATTTAATGTTGATTTAATGTTAAATAGTCCAGATGTGAATAGAAATCAAGATAATAATCTCTCTGTTGAATAATTCGAATTGATTTCCTTCTCATATCGGACCTAAAAACCTCCTCGAGTCGACTGAACGGAAGGGTTCATGCTTGTTAAGCTCTTAAATGTGTCAAAAGTCTCCGAAATCCTTTTTTTTATGGAGCTGAAGACTGCGAAACGCGAACGCGAGCGCGAAACAACCCGAGTGTGTGAATTTCAGAGGTGTACTGCAAATTTAAACACTGTCACGTTCGCTTAAATCGCGCGTATCTGGGGCAACGTGCAGCTCCGCATCTCGTCCCCGAGAGTTCGAAATCGTCTGGGAAGATCAGCACATTTCCGAAAAAAAATGCAAGATGATCATTTGTGAAATGTGCAGCCCGACTTTATGTTCTTATTACACTGACAATTCAACGGCAGTCGGACGTGAAGTGTAATCCAGCCCAAAAACCGCATGCTGGAACGTGTGAGAGTGAAATGACTCAGCGATTCTTCTCTTCAGCAGCACATCATACACTTTACACCAGGCAAGCTAACACTTCAACGCTGCGGTGATGTTGATAAGGTGAAACTAGCTATAAATAGCTCCTCGGAGTTGCTAATTAGCAAAGTGGAACAGCTTTATTCTCAGAGGTGAATCGAAGTCACGTCACTGCTTTATGACTGGAGGGTGATGCTAACTTGCTTCTCATTTCATAATGCTGACTGTTTAAAGGTGAAAAGGTTCTGTTGGTCCCCAACATCTCGACTCCATCCATCCATCCATTTTCTATAGCGCTTACACCGGTAGGGATCCCGGAGCCGATCCCAGGGGACTCGAGGCAACCCATTGCACGGCACATACAATCACACACACTGAGGCGGGAATCGAACCCCCAACCCCGGAGGTGCAAGGCACCTCTCTAAACACCATCTCTAACCAAATTCACCCAACTTATCATGCAAGCGAAACCTCATGCAAGTCCGTCTTCCATACAGTGCCTCACAGCGCGAAAACTCTAATAAATTCCCACTCATTTCACTGTGCAACACCATATCCCTCTAGTCCTATTAATTTAACTCTAGCCACGGTGAACAGCAGTGCTGCGGCTTCCGAGCTTTTCAGGAACGAGTTGTATCTCCTTCGTTATGTCGGACCAGATGTGAAGCCTCAGCTGCCTGAATTCAGGAGTAAAGCCACGTGCTCATCCCACGTCTCCGTCTAACTGGCCCCCTGGGACGGTGGTGTGGGCAATAAAACTGCTCTGACTGGCAGAAATCTTGCCACGCTGGAGAGTGGGGGTAAAAATATATCAGAGTCCATCCAGCGCTAGAGGTTTCGGGGCGATAGCAGCATTGAAACGTGTTCGACAGTTTGGGACACGTGACGTAACGGTTGCAAAGTTCTACCGATACGCCGGGAAGCACAAAAAACTTCCGTGGCACTAATGACTTCATAACCGTGGGGTAACTTCGCTGTGCCTTATGACAGCTTGAGCTACTTCTCAGGGTAAATCGACCAAGCAGAACGGTATTACAACCACAGTGTACAACACATAAATTCAGGAAAGAAGGCTTTTCTCCACTCATCAAAAATAAATAAATAAATAAATAAATAAATAAATACGGATATATTCCAGGCTCGTTCCCTAGACATACTTTATGTACATTAAGTACACGCTCTACAGAGCATCTATATACTTCCTCCTTCATTCTTATCTCTCTTCTCATCTCTTCTACTGCAAGGTCCTTGCATTTATAAGTGCTTAATGAGAGAACGCTTGGTGTCTCCTGGGAAATATACAGACGTAACTGTCTATGATGTTCAGCGCCTTGCAAACGAACTGTGGTGCACTTTTGCATCGTTGACATCAATTAACGAGCATCAACCAGGTTCCCCCGAAACCGCTTCGCACTACGTTGACCCGAACGCGACCGTGCTAACGGAAACGGCCACACTCAGCAAAGCCCGAGTCGACCCATGAGCGTGTTCGTTTATCGTCGACTCTGCCAAACGTTACGACCGCCTCGAGCTCGGCTCTGTCGGAGCGCCCTTGGCGTATACGAAAGAATTCTGGAATTTGTCCAACGTGACAGCGGCGTTCATCAAACTTATTATTGTTTTGAACTTGGAGGATGATCAATGAGAGGAGCTGAGAGTCAGTATTCCCACTGCGCCAGGCTGCCGGGCTGAAATGATCACTGCTCCCGGAAACGCTTTACTGAACGTGCGACACACGAGACTGTCGTTCAGGAGACAGGCGACAAAACGGATAACTGTTCACAGTTCATTAGTCTTACATCGATAGCAGAACTCTTATGGTTATATTTGAAAGAGTGTTAAAAATGCTTGCTTGGTTGGATGTTTAGTCAAGAGGAAGATCTCTTTCACGGCAAAGATTCCTTTATTTAGTTTTTTATACCGTAAAATTGCATGTCAATTGATTATATTTTCCGTTTAGGACAGCGATCCAGCTGATTCTGGACGAAAAATAAATAAATAAATAAAAATAAATAAATAAAAAACAACAACAACTAATAACAGAAAAGCTAAGGCATTCTTTGGAGTCAGAAAAATATGTTTGGGATTCTGATTGTACTAGAGACCAGAGGCACTGAAAACAGAACAAAGTCTACAAAGCAGCATAATGATGGTTTATGTTTATAATGTTCATATCCCGTGGGGAGTCGTGTTCGTTCAGCTAGAAGAGTGCCAGTGGGGTTGAAGTAAGGAGACTCCAGTTCCAGTTCATCCCAAAGGTGATGAGTCAGCGGGGTTGAGGTCAGGAGCTGATGTTGAAGTAAGGAGACTCCAGTTCCAGTTCATCCCAAAGGTGATGAGTCAGCGGGGTTGAGGTCAGGAGCTGATGTTGAAGTAAGGAGACTCCAGTTCCAGTTCATCCCAAAGGTGATGAGTCAGCACGGTTGAGGTCAGGAGCTGATGTTGAAGTAAGGAGACTCCAGTTCCAGTTCATCCCAAAGGTGATGAGTCAGCGCGGTTGAGGTCAGGAGCTGATGTTGAAGTAAGGTACTCCAGTTCCAGTTCATCCCAAAGGTGATGAGTCAGCACGGTTGAGGTCAGGAGCTGATGTTGAAGTAAGGAGACTCCAGTTCCAGTTCATCCCAAAGGTGATGAGTCAGCGCGGTTGAGGTCAGGAGCTGATGTTGAAGTAAGGAGACTCCAGTTCCAGTTCATCCCAAAGGTGATGAGTCAGCGGGGTTGAGGTCAGGGCTCTGTACAGGACGCTCGAGTTTTTCTACCTTCTTCCAACCTTCACACACCACGTCTTCATGGAGCTCGCATTTTTTGTGCACAGGAGCATCGTCATGCTGGAACAGTGTTCGGGATTCTTAGTTCTTATGGACGTTCTATAAAACCGTGTGCTTCCAACTTTGTGGTAAGTTTGGGGAAGAGCGGCATATGGGTTTTTGGATGGTTAGGTGTCTACAAACTTTCGGCCATATAGTGTAGGTGTGTAGCAGGTCTGTCAGTGCTGTCAGTGTTGCACGTTCGACTGATTCGAACTGTTTTTCATTGTGTCCACTTCCCACTGACGCTGGGTGTCCAGTCCTCAGCCAGACAATGGACGTTTTCATTGAAAACCACGGGTTTTTGTTCTCTTCTCCTGCTCTCAAGGTCAGCGAGCACTTTGCTGTTGCCTTGGTTTGTCTGGTTTTGTACACGCAGGTGTATGGGCGAAGTCTCAGTCTGACTCATCACCACTGAACCCAAAAAAGAAAAGATCCATCTCATTTTCAAGCCCTCGTAGTCGAGGATGTGGACTAGCCTACGCTCCGATGTTTATGTTCTTATCACCGGAGCAGGTGTTCTGAATGCTCAAGGAGCCCATCGTTTGGAAAGCCAAAGGTCAACTAAGCAGGCTTTTTAATCAAAAGAAGAAGATGAAAAAAAAAAAGATGATTCAATTCTAAACACCTGAATTTCAGAAAGCAGATAAACAGCTTTAGGGAAAAAGTGGCAGGAAGATACAGAATTAAATTCAGAGCTAGAGTGAGTTAGGATCGTGTGAACATGAGCTGTAGATGTAACGCATTAGAACGAGCGCATTAATATAAACCCCTCACTTCGTTTACAGCTGGAACTATACTCTCAATCCAGTTATAATTCGAGAATTCACCGGCGCTGTAGAATAAACTATTTTTAAATGATTTTAACGACCAAGTAGCGGAAATAAAGGCTCATCGTTTCATTTCAGTGTGTTTCACACGCTTCCTGAGCTCCTGACATCACTGCGGAGGAGCCGAGGCAGTTTAGAAGCTCCCGTTAGGGATTTCGTTCGTTACCTGTTGAAAAAACAACACGGACACGCTAGATCGAAAGTACTCTTATCGACGTCTTAAAGCGATAAAGTCACGATTTGAAACCGGATTCTAAGGTACAAATGTAAATAATGGAATTAATGCCCGTGAATTTCTCATCCATTTCTCAATTCATATACGTAGTAATAAGTCGCTTCTATTGACAAACTAGTCTTGCAGTAGTTCCTCAAAATGACCACGTCCCCAGTGAGGACGTGTCTGGCCTATTTGGAAACGTGTCAAATGTAAAGTTTCATCAGGAATACTATTAAGAAATGAGATAGACATCAAATCGAATAGGTATCAAATTTGTTTAGCACTTTTCTTGGTTTCTGCTAAATTCCAGGCGTGTTATTGCAGAAAATCGTCCAAAATGAAGAAAAGAAATCTTCAAGAAAACCCACGCTCAATTTTTGTCAACTTTGTTTTGAATTTCAAGTGTGATTGAATTTTTTTTTTCATTTATTGTTGAAACGTGATGAAACTTTCTATATTATTCGCATTATTTCAACAACAGACTGAGCTTGTGCGGTATAACGATGTATGTACCGTCTCTATGGGCTTTTACTCTACACTCCTCTAACCTGAAATGGTGTACATGACCGTGTTCCGGTCTTTTTTTAAGGCTCATTTCTGGATAATAAAATCGTTTATCGTGATTTTTATTTTTAAAAAAACGGTACATCACAAAAAAAATAAATCAATATCTCAGAAGCCTTGTAGTCACTGAGACAGCCACCGCTTGGCGAGTTATGAACAGTGCACTAGACATGTTTTGATGAATGTCCACGCGATTCATTACATCAGGTCCCATCGGTACCAGTGTCCGAAACAAGGGGCTTTAATTAGAGCTGCGGAACTCCAGAAGTGGACTAGGTATAGAGAGTATGTGTTTTGGTGTCTTCATGCCCTAAGGCCAGGATGAACGAGGTCTTTATATTAATAACCCTGTGCACTTTTTACACGCTGGTGACATTCAGCAATACCCAGTCTCCGTAATGATGGTTAAGTAAAGGTGCGGAAAGCGTGGCGTAAGCGTGGAAGAGAAAAAGAACAGCTACCGGGGCAGATCGGTTCAGAGCCGTTAGTGGCATTGTATTAATCTGCGTCAAAACCCTGTTGCTTGGAAACCCTGAGCAAGGCCCTTATTTTTAGTCCACTAGCATAGCAGGAATGCTTTTTCTTTTTTAGTAACGGGGGGTCTACTTAAAAAAAAATAATCGTGCATGAAGCACTCCACTGTACCTGAAGCGGAACAGTTTCTGAGTGGCTTGGAGAACATAACGTGGACGTGTTTTTCTTTTAAAGCTCGGTAATACGGTAATGTAATTCATGCTGGAGGAACACTGTGCTAGACTAATGGAAACGGTTGGTAAGGAGCGCGTTTGTATTCATAGAATGTTAAATGTTTCTTTTAATACTTCATACACGGTGAACACACCTTCAAATCAACCAACACATCAGACAATATCAAGATCCAGTACATTGACTTGGACGGTACAGGATCGGACCCAGAGAACGAGCAGTGACTCTGTACATAATGAGATGGAGGCTACGCAGTCACGCTGATAATAATACCGGACACCCTTGTTTTTGACTAATACGGTTAGTTTCCTGAACGGGGATTAAGGAACACCCTGGCTGAGTGTACTAACGTAATTTGATGAGATATAACTTTACCAAATCCCCGGAGAGACAGATCATTAAATGGACGTTTAAAGACGGAGCGTTATTGCTGATGATAACGACTGCTGAACTGGTCGTATCGGATGTCTCCTGGCATGTCCTCTAAGAGGATTACACCGAACCCACTGCACCGAAAACTCTTTATACAGAGGGATAACCCAATATTATTACAAGCTTCAGCGGAAACTGCTGGAGACATGTGAACTTGAGACGTTTTCAGACATTAACGTCCAACATTTACTTACTGTAACAGCGGTCATTAAGAGCTACCTCGATGCTTCTGAAGCTACTGAACACAACCTACCTCATCCTTTCTCTGTGCTCCTGGGACTTTTTTCCCAGCGAAGGAGATTATACATGGGTTAGTATTGGCTCTGCGACAGCACTTTGCCAATAGGCTTTAAAGTTACAGCCTGTTATAGCTCGGAACATGCAATTAAATCCTAACCTGAGCAGACTGCTATTGAGTGCTGGGTCAGGGCCAGCTCAGGAGGCTAGGCTAAGGAAAGAGAGGCAGGTTGCTCTCTGTGCTCCCCAGTGCCATCTAATCCCAGGCTAACAAACTGCCACGGCTGGCCGCCCAGACAGGATATGAATGCCACTGAGAGGTCAGGGTGACTGAACACAGCCAAAGGGTCCCAGTGGCCAACTTCTTCTGCCAAGCCATACAAAGGCTTGTGCCTTATACTTCTCCCGTTGGACTTATCTGGGAAGATAAATGGGATGTGGAGTCACTTTGGGACAATTTAATTAAGCACGCTGATAAATATCCCAGTTGCATCGATTACTTTCAATTAGCGCATCTATACGTGTCTATAAATAGTCAATGCCGTGTCACCTTTGCCCTCAAGATCAGAAACCTTTCAACTGTGATTCCGTGAGGAATGTGATTACGGAGCACCGAGCCCGTCCGGACACTTCAGACGTGTCCTTAAATTTAATAAACTGAAGAGAATCTTGAGTGATTCAGTGCCGAGTCACCCTTCCTCATTAATTTTCCTCCTGGACAAGAGCTGCTTGCTTCGTTCAGGCTCTTCACCCGTCGCTTCTGTCGGACTGAACGAGTCCTCGATAAATCACGTCTCGTCCGACAGGGAGGTGTGGAGGAATATACGTGTTATCAATGTGAAGCAAGGAGGACTGTAGAGGCACCGGATTTCACACCTTCTCAGTTTAGCCTCCACCTGGAATGTTCTGTATAACGTCCTTTCACGTGTCTCAGCAAGACCCTTACATCTGATAAACGCCTACTACAAGGACCCCCCCAACCCCCTCCCCCAGACAAAAACAAAAACCTCCCGATCCGAAGAAGTACGCAGGATGGCGATTCGGGAACACGAGAAACATCCACCTTGCCCAAGTTCCATGTTCATTACAAACAGAGATGAACAAGGCGGTCGAGTCGAGTTGCCGTCCGGGTTTTTCCAAGCCGAAGCACTCCGACGTGCTTAGATCGGAACTTGGGACAATCGACTTGTACGAGTTTTGAGTAGAATGGATTGCAGCATAACACGTGCTTCCGCTGAGACACTCTAAACTCAGATCTGTTCTGCTCAGGCTGCGTCACATGGCCGCGTAACACACTCTGAGCAAAGCGCTATCTGCCCTCTTCCGCATACGCAACCTCACAGACGCCTACGATTGGCTAGTGCCGCTGTGATTGACAGTGGAGAAAGAGTCTGCCCCTCCCACCCAGACAGCGCGGCCACTCTCGGCTAAACGCACTTCTGTTGTGTTATATCCATCCATCCTTCCTTTCCGACGTATTGTGATCAGCGTTATTTCACGTTAATATGAACAGAAAGTGCACATTATACGAACAGAGGAAATACGTTTAACAGAACCCGTTACACGAGCCCTGAACTCAGCAACAATCAGAAAGGAAAACTCATAAACACATCGGCGCATTGCGAAATGGTCTACATTTACGGGCTGTTTCAGTCCCCGTGCTCTTTCTGCTGGAACGGAACACCTGATGAAATAAGTCGTGTTGTGAGACAAATGTGTAAAAGGAGGGGAAAAAAACAAAAAACGTTCTACCCACCAGCAGGGAAGGAAAACTACTGCATACTTCGTTACTGTACTTACGGATGGTTTTGGAGGAGTTGTACTTTACCCAAATCTTACTGAAATTGAACACATGGACTTTCACTCGAGTAAATTTACAAAAGAACGAACAAAAACGCATCATTTTTGTTCCGTGTATTTTCATGAAACCTTCGTAATGCTAGTCACACATCGTGAGACATTTTTCTACACGTAGTAGAAGTCTAAGTAGAAGTAAAAGACCAAGTAGAAGTATGATAAGATGTTCCTGCAGACACATTTATTTCGCTGAGGCGGTATCATTTCCCTTGGCACGCGTTGAACATATGGATTTATTTTTCTTCGATTTTTGTGTCGGAGTACTTTTAAGATTAGTGGCATGTTGAAGTGTGTCTGAAGTGTAAACTGAGGCCTGAGGACTCCACAGAGGAGAAATAATGCTGGGGAACATTTTAAAATTCACTCACTCAATGTGCGTCTCAATCAGGGAAGCTGGACTGAGGCTTAGGGGTAAAACAGCCGTGAATCTCTCATGTCTCCTTCTCAAGTCATGCGTGGATATTTAAGAGTCCAGGAACGTTCATCATGCGATACTCCTCTAGTATATACGATGTCTTCTTCTTCTTCTTCTTCTTCTTCTTCTGCTTTTCCACCCACGCTAAGTGGCATATCGGGCGACGAGAGAGAAATCCCTCCTGTCGTTTCCATAGCGGTTAGGGTTTTTACGGGGATGGGTTCGTATATGATGCATCCGGGCTTGTATATGATGTACACTCTCTAAATATACGACGTCTGTTGAACAGTTACTTGTCAAATGATAGACACTATACGGCCAGACGTTAGATTCTTCTGGGAAGGCTTTGCACTAGATTTTGGGGCGTGGCCGTGGGGATTCGTGTCCGTTCAGCTACAAGAGCGTTATTGGGGTTGAGGTCAGGAGCTGATGTTGATGTGAGGAGACTCCAGTTCCAGTTCATCCCAAAGGTGATGAGTCAGCGGGGTTGAGGTCAGGGCTCTGTACAGGACGCTCGACTTCTTCTACCTTCTTCCAACCTTCACACACCACGTCTTCATGGAGCTCGCACTCTTTGTTATCCAGTTATCCAAACCGTAGTGCAATATCCATATGGTTTAAATCCATTACTTCACCCTCACACGCCAGACAGACCTACCTCACTGTTCAATGGCCATTCGTACAAATTGAGTCTAGACTGAGCCTGTCGTGACAAATGATAACAGTAATAAGAATTTCTTCAGTGTCTGTCAGCTCTGTTTAAGAATGCTGCGGTGTTAGCGTCTATTGTGACATGCTTTAATGCCGAGAAATAGGCTTAGCGCACCTGGCTGTGGCTCAATTGTCTTTCTGATGACATGGTCCTTTTCACCTTCGCTAGACTGACAAACATGGCTGATGACATTCCTGAACGGAAGAAGAAAAGGAAAGAAAGGGAGGACGGGAACAAAGAACAGAACGAGAGTCCTCGTTTTCCCAGAGCCGTGCTGTACACAAACTCCTCTTTAATTCCTAAACAAGGATCATCACACGGGCTGCCTAGAGCGTTTTTGTCCGGATCCAACCCGAAACGTACAAAATATTATATTAAACGTACAATCTAGATTCCTTTCTCATAGCAGAACAAAGTACAACACCGCGACGTAGCGCATGACCTCATGAAACAACCCAAACGCCCACATGTAGTGAAAAAAGGAGACGAGTTTTCCTACACGGATGTTTCATATCGTGTACTCAATATAACATTTCCAATTACTAAACAAACGAAAGCTGCACGCGTTACACACAGAGCGCGTTTATTACGACTTCCTGTTATCACTCGTCAACATCTTCTAGGAAAGATTATGTACGCCAGTCTGCTAACGTAAGAATTGGATACATAAACGTCGCGGTCATAGGGTTGGGCAGTATGTCGATATGATATC
Organism: Ameiurus melas; assembly: GCA_012411365.1. NCBI lineage: Eukaryota > Metazoa > Chordata > Actinopteri > Siluriformes > Ictaluridae > Ameiurus > Ameiurus melas. The sequence continues at coordinate 24,709,552 of CM022769.1, read as the reverse complement.
GATATCGTGATAAATGATGTCACGATACACTTTTTGGGGGGATATCGTGGTATCTTTTTGTAATTGATTGCTTCTCAGTGATACATACAGCAATCCCTTTCTTGTTTTTTGAGCCGCTAAATTAAAATGTCATTAAAAACACGCAAACCCGAGTCTTTTGCTGGAGGCTATACGTTGTGATCTACTGTGCTGTATATTGTGTAATGTAAAAAATATCGCGACAGCGGTCTCGATTCTAATCCTCCGCCCCCCGTAAACGCAGGTGAGGATTTCGCAGTCCGATGCGAGAGCAGAGTAAAGAGCAATCATAAGCAACGCCTCCCAAAAATGGTCGCTACGTGGACCGGAGACGTTAAACCTGGCCGCTAGGTATGCTGTGCTGGACGTGATGGTACTGTACACCGGTATTGTACATCACCTTTTTTTTTATTATTCCCGCCGCGCACTCCGCGACCGAGACCAGGATAAAGTGTTTACTAAAAATCATGACAATTACAGTAAGGTCTTCTCCAAAGGCCAAAATCTTTATCGCACTCGTTAGGCGCTTGTAGCGCGACACGCATTTGTACAGTTTTACAGTTAACACTTAACACTGTCTATGAGATTTTTATTACACAAGCTTAAGGGGCTTACGGTCCAAATGCTCCTGCTTTTAATGAAACACTCATTTAGAGGCTCATTACGATCCGAGAGCAAGAAGTTAACGAGATCTACAAACACTACGCTTTTCGCGCTAGTCATATTTTGCAAGGTCTGGGTGCAAAAACTTCAGCCTGTGAGGTGTGCGTGGTGTTAATGAGAAGCTGGTGCGTCCGGGATTGTAAACGATAGGTTGACATTTATGTTGCTACGGAGACAAGTTATTAATCGCGAGAAATGTCGTATGCTGGTTTCGGTGCATCACTGGGAGCAGGAAAGGAAAGTCTGACGTCTAAATGGACGTCTAATCTGAACGTTGGAATAAAACACAGCAGGGATAGGTTCGAATTCGGTGTTCGATGGAGTAAGACGTGAAGTTTGAGTCTCCTGCTGATTTAGATCAAAAATGGTATAAAATAAATAATATGAATGTAAACAAAAGAGGAGGTGTGCGTCGTCTTGGCGACCCCGTTTGTAAATCAGGTGACCCCACGTGGAGGTATAACCCCTGCAATAAGCGCTAACGGCGTTATTGATCCGGAGGTTCTTTGGATGGATGGATAGAAAAACATGGTTGATGAAATAACACAGTAAAAAGAAAAAAGAAAAAAGATCAAGTTTTGTTTTTTATCTGCCCAGCCCTGATGAACAGTCCGGACAAAATCCATATCCTAGGAAGAATTACAGCTGGTACGTCGGATCATCCGTCGGACCTCGCGGTGCTGCGTTCTACACGCCCACTCGATCGGTCTCATTTTTAATTCGACAGTAAATCGAGCGGAAAAGTTTCATGCTCCTGCACGCAAAACGAAAAAGGAGGAGGTAGATACACCACGGGCCTCTACGGGTCATCAGACATCAACGTCCCTCTGCTCTGACGTGCACGCGCTCATGTCCGGATTCAAACGCCGTTCTCAACCGTGCTACACCGTTACACCGTTGTATCCGTTACACCGGATACAATACAACTTAGATTCTTACGGAAACGGTTTGATATTGGATGATGGATCTGATACGACACGATACGGTGCAATCCCGTATCCTCCGATCGATCTGTGGCCGACTCGGACTGCTCGGAATCCGGGGTAGGCCGAGCGTGAATCGGTTAAACAGGACTTGGCTGGGTTTTTTTTTTGTGATCGTTGCGGCCAAAGAAGCTCGATTTTGCTGCGGCTTTTTTCAAGATCGGACCGTGAAGGCTGGTTATGTCCAGCGTCGTTGTTCAGATGCTCCCCTGCGTACTCTGTGTACATCCGGATGATTAAAAGCGATATCGAAAACACCTCCGTCGGTCAGACTCCCGAGACAATTTGTAAAACTGTTCATTTATTTCATGCGCAGCGGGAGTGTTAAACACACGAACACGCTCTTCGTGTTCACGACGTCACATGACGCGCCCAAATCCACGGTCTTTTTGAAAAATGGCGAGCTCCTCCGAATGTCGCCGAGTCCGCTTCATTTCTGCGGTCGCAAAATGGTGGAATCCTGCAGGGACGGATTAACAGAGGAACGATGATGACGCGACGGATCGGGACCATTTTAAAACCCAGTATGAAGGACGAATGATGTTTTACGCACCAGTTATCTGCGCTCTTTCACGGATTTCACTGCGTTCGTCTGACTTCTTGTCTTTTAAAATTCACGACAAAGATTTTGTCCCTTTTCCGTTTGTCTTAATTCACTAAACGTCTCAGTTCTTATACATATTACTTACGTCCAGTTTGCCAAATTTCGTCAAATATTAGCGTGTATACAGCACTGCGCAGAAGTCTCAGGCACGTGTAAAGGAACGCTGTAAAACAAACCAAGCGCGCCTTCAGAATTGACGACATGAAACATTTCTTTGATATAAAGAAATTGGCTGGTACAGTTTTCTAATCGTCTTCTTGATCATCTTCGTTCGGACGCTTTGTCACACTCGCTGCTATAGCTGGGTGCACATCCGGTTTATCCGTCTGAGACGTGGTCTATTATGGATGTACTATGGTACTTCATGGACTGATCTTTCTGTAACGTTGAATATTTTTTGTTAGAAAAATCACGCTTGGAATTCTAAAAATCAAAAAAATTTTTTTTTTTTTACTGACGCAATAATGCAGAAGCCATAAAAATAAAAAACAGTCAAACACTAGAATGCCTAAGACTGTAAAGTGTTTAATACAGAACACAATGTCCTATAACTTTTGACAGGCGGGATAGGTTAATGTAGCTTGCTTATCATCTGGTTGAAGGTCATTTATAAAAAATCCGGGACAAAAATCAAATTTGAGGGCGGATGAATAGCTCCCACTGACTCAGACTGTCCTTTTCACACAGTGTGTGTACACAGAAAGCCCCTGGGGTACATTATAAAGGTCAATAGACTTGAATTGCCCTGCTGTTTTTACAGCAGACGGGCAAATCGCTCTGGACGGCTGCTGGCCGTTCCAGTCACAAATCCGATTCTTGAATTCATTCTTCGAAGGCTTTTCGGTTCACACGCCGACGTCTGGACCGGGGGCTTCCAGCGTCCGACTCGTTCTGAGATTTACTTCACCATCCACCGCTGCTGAAAAGGAATTACTCTCAAACCTAACCTAACCTGACCTAACCTATCCTAATCTAAACTAATCTGACTTAACCTAACCTAACTTAACTTGACCTGACCTAACCTAACCTAACCTAGCCTAACTTAACTTGACCAGACCTAACCTAATGTCTACCAGACATTTTCTCTATACAAAACAAAAGGACTCTCTGAATGCTTTGAGACATTTTTAAACTTCAAAAAGATTCATAGGGAAACCGGTTAGTGTCAGTGCTCAATAACGGTCTAGACTCGTACACGAGGACGCGATTTGAGACACCAACGCTGGTTTTGTTCGGTCGTGTGGATGCATGGTGTTGTACTGCCCCCACTGTTTATGTTGGTATTGCACCGTACGGTTGCGCAGTGCTCATTTCCGAGGATGGGCACAAGCATCGCTCATAAGCAAGTGTAATCCAGAATTAAGTGTAAATGAATGTACACATATTTGTGTGTGTGTGTGTGTGTGTGTGTGTGTGTAGTCGTAGAAGTTTATTTCATCGTGGTCACGGGTGTCAAACAAACTCGGTTGTAAATAATTTTTTAAATCAGAAGCGCAGGTTTTCTAGACTATCGCCCATCTTTTGTAGTGAGACAGTGCCGTACGTGACGTGCGATAGCAAACCGTAAAGACTGTGTACACGTAAACAAATAACAAACTGTACAAATGAAGTCATCAGAGTAAGGACGGACCTCATGGTGTACAGCAGGGTCCCGTTGTCCACCAGGCGCAGGAGTTTATTAGGAGTAGTCATGTTGTGAGCCACCGACTTTTTCCCGTTGTGGAAGAAGGTATCCGGAGTCCAGATCTTGCTGGCCAGAAGGTTGTTGAGAGGGAGAACCTGCATGGGTCCGTCGAACTTCAGCCTCTCGTCCCTCCAGCTCTGCCGAAAGAACACGTCGATGGTGTACTCCTGGGAGAGAGAGAGAAAAAAAAAAGAACCAGGGTGGGTCTTACTCTAAAAATAAATAAATAAATAAACAAATAAATAAATAAATAAAAGAAGCCTTTGATGACCTGGAGTGGAAAATGCTTGAGTAATTGCTCTACATAAAAACTATTTAGGCGTATTTATACTTTATTCCAATGGAATATTTGTACTCTCACGTAATTATATTTCAGAGAATTTTTATTTTTTTACTTCTTACTCCTCATATTTTTTTTTTATTTAGACCTTTTAACCCTTTCGAACACAATATCTATACTTTCACAGAAATCAAGCATGAATTCTCGGTACTGTTTCCGCCCCTGATGATGACTTTCTCTACTCTGATTATAGCCCTCTAAGCTACAGAGTCTGGAGCAGGATGAGTCACGACAACCTCTCCTACACACTCCATTCTCCAAAATGACTGGCCTTGATTAGTCAAGATTCTCGCCTGACCTTTTACTTCAAAACATCCCTGCGTTGATTTTTTTTTTTTTCTCCTACGGGCTTGTTGATGAGCGATCCTTAAAGGCACACTTAAAAAGATTACACTCGTATGAATATGTTTCCTCAGCCACCGCTCGGAGGACGAAACGAGCCATTTAAAATATATTTCTCCACGTGGTCGATACGGAGATGCCATGGAAACGTATAACTTTAAAAAGACTCGGCCTTCTTCGGCATTTTAGAGCGGGCGGCGAGAGGAAGAGACAAGGCTATGCTATGAATACCACCATGCTCAAATGACCTTGGGCTTTTTTCTTTTTTTCCCCCTGAGGTGACCCGGGAGTTTTTAATGGGACTCGTATAAAAGGCATCGACAGTAGAGCTCATATGAATTACAAACGAAGCCATAAGTGCAAGAATCCACTTAAATAGAATCGATTTAATTGCGTTCGTTTCCTGCGTCATGTTTAACTCTCGCCTCGACTTACATAACACACTCACGTAGAAGGTACACTCGTATCCCTCGCTGAGCGCTATAATGGCTTCCAGACGGAACAAGAACCTGGTTCGTTAACTTTGAAAGACACTGGTTTGGCAAAATGTTGTTGCGTTTAAAAAACACACACACACGAACACGTTTTACACACAGTCTTAACCCAGAAAATCCGACGCACTGAACGTCCTAGGTTTTTAGTTCAAAATTCAAATACACATATTTTCCGCCAAATGCAACAGGAGAGTTCATTTCTACCGGTTTTCCGGCATTCTCCGTAATAACGGACATCACCCTCTGAGCAGTGCGATAGTAATTGTCCTGATGAGACCTACAAGGTTTTATGAGACGTTTTCGGGATTAAAATCATTTACAGCTCAATTACACGGTTTTATAAGATCGCTGTTGATTAAATATCTTTGATCAGTAAACTACTTGAATCGGCGAAATTGCGAAATAGTTTCGCGCGCTCTTTAAGCCGTGATGTTCGCCGGTAAAACGAGACCTTTTAGCTGTACTTCTGTGCCGTTTCGAAACTGGTGACACTAGGGTTTGATACGTGAGCCAGAACATAGAGAACATTTCATTGTTTTAGTATAACTGAATATTTTCGTTCCTTTCTCTTTGAAGCGAAATAAGAAGTATACACTGAACCTGCCCCATTTTTTTTAGCCCTGAACTTCTGTACTAACTTTTAAATACTAAATCAGAGTGTCCCGGTAAAGCTTATCAGAGAAATGATAACTTATGTTAGCCTTTAAAGAGACCAGGATGGTCGCAAACAGAATAGCACATCGGGTTCCATGCCTGTCAGGCAGGAAAAGGAATCTGAGGCGGCAGTGGGAACCATGAATCCATGGTGTGGACCCTGGACCCTTTAATACCAATCTAGCATCTGTTGAACCCCACAACCTGTCTGAGTATCGTTGCTGACCACGTGCATCGGTTTCTGCTTTAAAACGCTACTTCCTGTATGATGATGTCACAAAGTCGTCTCAAACTGATTGCATGAACATGACACGAGCTCAGCGGATGTCCGGCCCGCCTCGGCCAACAGATCTGAATCTTGGTAGAATGGGAGATGAACGTTGCGGCTGAAAAATCTACAGCGATTATCTGACGCAATCATTTCAACACGGAGCAGAATCTCCAGGAAATGAATGCTTCCATCACCTTGTGGAATCCATCCCATGAAGAGCTGAGAGGAAAGTGTCTCCTCGCCAGGATCAGTACGGTGTTCGGAATAAAGTATCCGATGATGAGCTTCTAAAATTGTTGGATGTAGGTCCATAGTGCAGGAGTTCTGGATCATTAAAAGCTTATTTATACTAAGTGACCGAATGGTTTTAACGAACGAAATCACATTTCTCTGAACCTACGAAGCATGACCAAATATACGGCCTACGACCCGAATCACTCTTCCATCCTGAGACGTCCCGGGGATCTTGATATTTTGCCTATTGCATTAACACCAGAAACGGCCCGTGTTTAATTCATATCCAGATATGATCCATACCCAATTCCACGTCGTTTCTGATCCAGCGCCGGTAAAAACACTTTCGAACGGCTCCCAGAGGCGACGTGCTGAAGATGGACTTGTACCTCTGGTGACATAAACGCTGTTCTCAGCATCGCTGTTCTGTCGATTCCAGCATCTCTCTCTTTGTGTCGATTATCAGACACTCTTTGTGCTCGAAGCTAAACCTCAAAGCGTCACGCAAGTCCTCCGAGTCCTCTGAGCCACACGGTACGTAGATAAAAAAAAGTCCAAAAAGCACAAGAGAAAGCAGGATTTTCTGCCCCTCTGTTGATTTCTTACTAAAGTCTCTTTAGTGTTTCCTCGCTTTCAGAGACACTGAATCTCATCCTGCTTCTGGAGACGTTTGTTCTTATGCAAACTATTTCTTTTTAACTTGCAACAAATAGATACATACATAACAGAAGGTGTTTCTCCCTATAGGTGTAACTCTCTATTCTTCCTTTTCTTATTGCTCTGAACATTGAATCATTTGATTAACGACGGCTAATTAAATAGAATTAACAAAGTGCTCGTCATGACGAGGAAAGCGCAGTGAAGGCAAAAGTTAAAACGGTTAAAGTAAACGTAATAACGGTAAAAGTAAACCTAATAGTTTGGTCATTTATAAACCAATAGTCTGGGTAAAGAAGCATACGTAAAGCTAGGTTAAGAATAACCGAACATTGGGAAGGTGCTATATGAACCCTTCGTTGGGCTACTAACTGTTTTTCATTAGTGAGGAACATCTATACCAAACATATAACCCAACACCTTCGTTTCTCGGCAGGTCCACCTCCGGAAAATCAATTCCAGACCCCGAGTTTGACAGCCGATGGCTAATCCGAGTTTTCTCTTCTTTTAATAGGAAAGCTTTGGTTCGTTACGTGAAAAGCCGTCAAATGAGCGCAGCCTCGAAGTGGGATTCATTTAAAGATCAAAAGCAACACGCATGAGCTCATCCATGCATGACCGAGTGGATTTCGCTTCCGGCTGTGCACGGTGAACTTTGTTTCGCTAATTTAGGACGGAAAAGGCAAACAGGAAAAAGGAGGAATACTGCTTCTGCATCGTCCCCGGCCTTTACGGAGCGATAGCCGCTGACCTAATTCCTCAGGAGTGTGTGGTGTTGGCGTGGAGGAAGGGCAGTGTGTCGTGATCAACCCAGTGAAGGAAGCCCTCGATTCCTTTAACTCGAGTTTAGAAAACGTTAATTGGTACACACCATTAGAAACTTGGGGAAACCCAAATGTGCCTTTAAAACCCGTATGCCAATTAACATATTAATGCGACGCTTTATAATACGTTATCGTTTCTATAGTAACAGCCCGTTCACTCATATCACCCGAGCCTAATATCGAATTATTCTTTTTTTTTTAAAGCGTGTTGTTTAACAAAGTAAAACATACGATCGTTGATATTGTGACCCTTTCGGTGAGGAAATGGTTATTTAACAATTACGGAAGGAGTCTCCAGTGTCAGTCAGGAATATTCAGGAAAAAGGATTTATTTTCTGTCGTATTAACTTCAAGAGAGAGAATTTAAAGAGAGGGCTGGTCAGGGAACGACTGTTTATAGCGGCTATAACGTAACAGGAACTAACTCGTTGTCACATTAACAGTTCAAAAGTGTCATTCGTGAATAAATCACCTCATCCCCGACGACGTTTACACGGACAGCAGTAATCTAATTATTGACCTTGTTCTGAATAAGACAATATTCTGATTAAGGTGTTTACATGAGTCGATTTTAGAATACTCCTTTCATGTTCCCGTTTTACGTGTTATAGAACAGAGATCGAGTAACGCCACACGTCGTTACGTCACCGCGCCGACGCCGTCCGACGTCCCCTCTAGAATTTCACATACCGATACACGGTTTTTTCGGTGTTTCATTTTTAATTTTACGAAAGCTTTGAGTGCAGTTAATTATTAGTCATGCTCTACGTGCACAGAGACGACTGATCGAACCCGTGGGCTGCGTCCCAAACCGCGTACTTACCTACTATGTAGTGTATAGAAATCCATGTATTTGGCCTACAATATAGCAGGTAAGTACGCGGTTTCAGACGCAGCCGCGCTCTCTCGTTTGCCGTCAAACGATTGAGCGCTGCCGTATGTGTACGTACGTGTCCTGTCGAAATCCCCATACGACGTTAATAGTGTGATTAAGGTGTGTACGTGTCGATGATGCGACTAAAACAGGAAATACTCCACACGTCTTAATCCGATTTGTGTTTCCATCGAGTATGACTTGAGTTAGATTAAGGTCAACAATAATCGCTGTTTACATGCTCGTTTCTTAGTCAAAGTATCGTCTTAACCGGGTTAATATCGGAATATCGTTGTCCATGTGAACGTACCGAGTGTCGTCTGTGCGTAATTCAATGTGAGGTTGTGATTTGAGTTTCCACCGACTCGTGCTCATGGCAGAGAACGCCACACAGTCGAATCTTTTCTTCCTTTTTTTTGTGTGTTCTACTTTCGTGATATAACGCAGAGGTCTATATTCTTTATCTACAAGCAATTAAAGCATGGCTTTAGAAAGCTCCTCTAACAAATGAGTCATTCCCCAAGGTGTTGATGTAACTGTATTCTGATCCGCTGTAGCATTGCACAATTAATTAAAAAGAAGCGTTATCATTCTACCGTTTAATTTGTTCAGGCAATGGGTTTGTTTAATGCGCCACACGCCGTATTTTCGCAACTACTAATCAGTGTTTTAGCATCTCTATATTAAAAAAAAAAAAACCTTCAGTATTTTAGCAAGTGCATCCCAAAAAGAGCGCACAGCCTGCTCGTTTCTTTCCGTCGATATCACCGCGCAGACCAGAGAGTCTGTTAAACACGGCCATTTCGGCTCCGGGTCTAATTGAAGGGGGTTTTGAATATCTTCGCCCGTGCAGTCAGAGAGGATGAAGTGCACCGTCTGAGCTCGCCGGCTCGCTGTTTCTCCACATCACGGTGCTTATCTGCAGGGCACAGCCTGTGCGAGACTGACACAAGCGAGTGCAACAGCAACAAATAGGATGCAAGCTACCGCACAAATTGTGTTGGTACTTAGGTGATCACGAGGCATGTTGTGTAGAAATAAAGCAGACAGCAGACACACAGCTGAGTTCATGATGTTCGAATTTACGGCTAATCATTTGTCGTGCACGAGCCTACCGAGAGAAATGATTCATCTGAAATGGTCTGACATGAAGTTAATATTAAGTGCAATATAATATAATAGAATATAATCATGTATTCGTCTCTACACTGTCACAATATCCAGTGGCATTTACTTCTGATTATATTACATTACATTATATTATATTAGCAGAGCTGCTAATTTTCATGCATGTAGCGTGTCGGGTCCGCCATCAGACATCAGGGTACGCTAAACGGGAGACGATCCAAGCGAAATATGAACCCGGAACGATCTGCGCGGGTTTTTTGAGCTCGTCGATATGAGCCGGAAGTCCCGCCTTCTTCCAACGTCTCACGTGATCTCGACTGGACGCGTGTCGCGCTCTTGCGTTCTGACACGGAGGACGTTTTGAGTTTATTAAAGTGAAAGAAAATCCATCAGTGTACGTTCGACGTAGCGAACACGTTTATAGTTAGCATCGGTTACTATATTTGTTATACTTTATGTCACTGGAAGCAAAAAAAAAAAAATACAAAATTTTGTCCAAAAATAGCACTTTTTGAAAGAAAAATAAAGTCGGAAATATTTTCCCTAAAATTATATGTATAATTTATTTTTTTATCTCCCCCCCTCCTCCACCCCCATCCCCCACCCCAACCCACCCAAGGACTACAGCAAAGTGTCAAAACTAACTCTTTACACATCATGTTAACGCTGATGTGTCACGGTTGTAGACGGAGGCGGAGGCAGGCGCAGATTAAACTCTTTATTAAACATAAAGACAAAGCTCAAAGCAAGCGTGGCACAGACCCTGAGACCGCTACAACTAATACTACCGACGCAACTAACAATAACGAGCAACGTGCTCCGTAAACCCAGGCTCTTAAATACCAAGTGTCATTAACTAAAATACAAACACCTGTAGCACTCAACCCAGAAGTGAGTGAACCGAAACAATGTCACGTGGCCAGTCCGAAGACGAGCCACAGTGCCCCCTGCTGCCTGTGGTGTAACATGATGAAATACTAGAAAGCGACGAAATACTTTTTTCCACCTTAAACACATTTGACAGACACGCCCCAAACACTCAGAAGATGAACATTAGAACCGGATTTGTAAAATCATATCCAAAATGTACTCTTCTTCCCCCTGTTTACTTAAAATTACTGCAGAATCCATTAATAATCCAACCTCCAGCTGACTTTTAGTGATTGTCTCTGCCTGCTAAGCAGTTCCCGACCGCACGGCTGCTAATATAATAACGCCTCCGCGACTCTCCGTACACCCGACGTGCTGGAAACGCTCGCTTTCCGGTCTCCGTTTTTAGTTTGTTGGTTAAGACAAAAGTCAATATCACACAAGACATTAACAAGATTTAAGTGAAGTATAATGGAACGGAACGGAGAGGGTGTGAAATAACATTTTGTTCTTATTTCCATTACTGATTCAGACGGCGTCAAAACGCGACAACACAATCGGTACACGAAATTTTCCATTACGCTGATCTTTTCCAAACAGTTCAGTAATTTGAACTTTCTGATTCTGGCACGAAGCGGCAATTATTTCCGGAATCTTTTCGGAAATATTTCTCCAAGCCTGATAATGCGAGACCGCGTATGTTGTACTGGAGGACAGAAAATGTCCGACGTCCCTGCCGATGCCCGAGCTTCGGATGTTGCTCAAATGGCAGAGGTTGTTTCTATCTCAGCGCCTATCGGCATGGTTACTGCACAGATATTATAGACCTTGACCTTACAAACCATTATAGAGGCTGTAATAACGGCTGAGGGTTGTAAAGCTATTACAATTAAACAATTACAATCCCCTTAACCAGCAGCGATTTCCAAAGGGAACCTAATCAGAGTGCTCGAGTGTTAACAGAGGTACGATGCTGGAGTGTTATGAGAGAACCGAAATCGACGCCGTCTTATTCTGTGGCGTTTGGGCACGGCTGAGCTGGGTATTTTACGTGATTTGGCGGAGATGATAACGGAGGCGTTCGGTAAGAAATATGGTTTTAATCACGACGCCTCGTCACCTCGATCACCGATTATATCCAGGTTTCATTCCGGCAGGTGCGACGATCATCATCACGGTCCATAACGAAGGGAATTGCTCGTCGCGGAACGAAAGAACGAGACGTGTGCGGTTTTCCTATTCGCAGATCAGAGAGATCACAGGGTTTCTTTTCGGGGGGGAGGGGGGTTTGTGTGTTTTTCTCTGAACATAAATGATTCACATCTACGTCAGGAACATCCATCACTATTGAAAATAACTTACAACCCTAACGTTTCGTCATTACGCCGTATCGACTCACACCTGCGTGGAAGTCAGTAATCGATGGAGCGAGGATCGTTAGCGCTCGGGAAAATCACACACCAGATACGTTTATGACAGGTCTGAAAGATCCATGGATGTTGTGTTCTGACCGGATTGGCTTCGAACGATGCAGATGATGAGATAAACATGGAACAAAGAGCGAATCCGCAGATTAACTCCATGGATGGTGCATGTTTAATCCAGTCAGATGAGACGTCTTCATCCAGCTAGCTTTTCCCACAAGCCATCGACGTCTCCGCACTAATGACTTATACTGATTGTGTGACATTTGAAATGGAGTACTTTGGGGATTGGCTCTGGTGCCCTGAAGATTTTGATACAGAACGGTGACTGCGGTTTACTCGGCCTCACTGGAGTTACCACATCCGTGGTTTAAAAACAAAACAAAAACAAACGATTACAGAAGACTTTAGACCGCATGCACATTCCTCTGCGGCGTATTCGTAACTGAAGCGGTGGTTTGGTAATCGGTATAAATGTTTTATATTTCTCAGACGGAACTGAGAGATCGTTAGAGGCAGAGGACTGGCTAACGGCAGTAAACAAGCAGGAGATGCTAACAGAACAAATGAACAAATAAATAAATACGTTGTTCATGAGAGACACTCCGAGTCTCTCATGGGCCTTGCACCTACAAGGCTTGGATTTACATCAGTCAACATAATGACTTGTAGCCATGGCAACACAACATCAGTTCTTGTGGATGCCAGGTATTAGACTTCGCCGGTTAAGCTTTTAAGACTTATGCTTGCCCCCCAAAAAAGATGAAATGCTACAAGAAGAGCGGAAAACAGCTACAAATTATGAGAAATCAAAATCTCTGCAACAAATGCAGTACCCGGTTAACCTGCCTCCAACCCTTCCTTGCTCATACACTCACCGGACGCTTTATTAGGAACACTTGTAAACTGTGAAAAGAAAAGTCATCTCAGTCACGTTGAAGTCATGGTTGAAGATCGGAAAGATCTTCGTCTGTCCCGTTTGGGCGAGTCTGTGCACTCTGTAGCCTCACCTCAGACTCCTGTCTTCAGCTGTTGTAAGTTTGAGATGCCTTTCTGCTCACCACGGCTGTAAAGAGTGGCTATCTGAGTTCCCGGAGTCTTCCTGTCAACTCGAACCAGTCTGGGCTATCTCCTTTTGACGTCTCAGGAGGGGTTTTTTGTTTGTTTGTTTTTAGCATCATTCTGTTGATTTGTGCGTGTACTGTAAATCCCAGGAGATCAGCGCTTTCTGAAATACTTAATCTGACACCGACAAAGTCACGGAGATCATAATTTCCCCCCATTCTGCTGCTTAAGCCAATCTTCCACTGCACGGTACTCGACTCGACTCGGCTCGCTTTACTTTTCCGAGCTCGCTTTTCCACTGCATAATGCTAATGTTGTATTATGGAAGCCCTGGGTGTGCAAATACACGCTCAGGCCTTTCCTGTTCACTCAACACTATTAAGGATGTACAATAACGGACGTTCTAGAATTGACGCAGTGCTCGATATGACTAAGTTAGATTCAGCCGCGCCCCCGATGAACGCCTGTTTGGAAATCGAGAGGGAAAAATCGACGACAGAAACCTTTGTTGTCATTTTATCCGTAATGAGATAACTCGCACACAATGAATCGTACGTAAAGTATGTATTAAACGACCCACATTTATTCAGGGCACAATACCGAACCGCTCGTTAAGGAGAATCCAGGAGGACGATACTGCAGATTCCCTACTCCCTCAGTGCGTGGCTCACATTTAGTATCGGCTCGGCTCGGCTCGCTCGGAATCGTCGACCGAGGTGGTACTAAAAATAAGGAGCAGGTTCTATCCGCAGTGGAAAGCCAGCACCGTGCGTTAGTGTGAATGGTAACTGAAACCTGTATCTGAGAGATTTTATGCATCGGATTAGATAACTGCACGAATGAGCAGGTGTTCCTAATAAAGTGGCTCGAGGAGGGTATATCCTGAGTGAAGACAGATTGTGACGGATGTGGACAGACGATGCTTGCTTAACAATATCCACTCCAGTATTACAGGCTTATTATACAGCAGTGTGTTGTTGTGTCATGTCTGTCACTTTGTTTTGAAGTGAAGCTCATATAAAATAATTTGGAGAGGAACATAAACAGTATATGGGGTTTTTTTGGGAGGAGAGTCTAGGGAAGCAGGAAAACACTGACCCTGCTTCTTTTTCTTGCAATAAAAAAAAAAAAAATCCTTTCTTTTTATTTTTTATTAATTCGGTCCCGGCCCAGGAGACGTTAAACCTCCTGATGTCAGCACTAGCTTTGCTCTACAGTGCACTTTTGAAACGAGCCGAGAATTAGCCGGGCTCTTGGGGCGAGCCTCTGACTGGCGCCGACACCCTCAGCATGCATGAGGCTCAACATAGCACCTGGTTTAGATTAGACGCGTGTCACTTTCAACACTCCAGAGTCATCAGACACAAAGCCTGCAAGAAGGAAGACGAGTGAGCGAGTGAGGCTGAATGATGCAATAACCGGAGAGTGCTAACAAAACAAACAAATAATAGATGGAGGGGAGGCGAGGAGGGGGGTGTTAAAAGATAAAAAAATAAAAGCCGAAAACAAAAAGAGGAGACAAAAATTAACGATGCAGAAATAACCTGCACTCACAAGCGGCCCATTTGGCCTCACGGATTTAGAAATATTCTTTTATATACTTTTGCCGCTCACAGATATGTAGCACTGGATCCTTTTCCTCAATAAATAAATGAGAACGTATAATATTTCTGTCTCATTTGTTGAATTGGCTTCTCTTTATCTACTTTTAGGACTCGTGTGTAAATCTGATGATGTTTTAGGTCATATTTATGCAGATGTATAGACATTTCTAAAGGGTTCGCAAACCACCGTAGCGGTTATGATGAGTAAGGGAAAACATACGGACTGCGCTGGGGTTAGGGTCAGCTGGGTTAACAGACGGACTGCGCTGTTTTGTTCCCTGTACACCTCACGGATTTACAATGATTTATTTGTAAACATCCACAGAAGGAAGACCAAGGTGTTAAAGATCAAAACAGACAATACAGTCCCCATCACGCTAGAAGGTTAAAGGAGGTGAAGCGCTTCACTTACCGCGGCAGCATCATCAACAAGCACGGTGGAACAAATGGTGTTGCAAAAGCGCTTATAGGCAAAGCAAGGTCAGCTTTCCAGCAGCTGAGGAACATCTGCGATGCCACAAACCTGAGCAGCAACATCAAGAGCAGGATCTTTACGACCACTGTAAAGCCTGCGCTACTCTACGAAGCTGAAACACGGAGAACCACGTCCCAACTGTGGAAAGAATCCAAACCTTCACCAACACCTGCCTCGGAAGGATCCTTCCGATCCGCTGCCCTGACACGATCAGAAACCCAAAACCTCTGGAGGCGAATAGGACAGAAGCTAGTAGAGGTCGAGATTCTCCAAAGGTGCTGGAGGAGGATTGGCCACACCTTCCGCAAAACTACATCCAGCATAGTGAGCAAACCCTCACCTGGATTCCACGGGGTAAAAGGAAAAGAGGCTGACCAAGGAGTACCTGGTGTCGCGACCCGGAGGCAGATATCATGAAATCGGGACTCAGCTGCGGACAAGTGGAACAAATGGCCCGGGATTCGAAATGCCCGGAGAGAAATGTCTCAGCGTATCGCGATGTATTGGTATCGTATCTCCCAGCCCTGATTTATCGTTCCCTCACCAGCCTCTATTTTTTTTTAAACAAAAAAATCAGCTTGTCATGTTACCTAAAAAACCGTCAAGCGTAAACTACTCTGTCTCTGATACCGGAGACTCCTTCCATAAATGTTAAAGAAGTATATCCTACCAGAATTCTTCCCCATATCGATATACAGTATGATATGATACAAGTTCCTTTTACGTGAGCTATTAATTCAGGTACTATAACCTATTAGAAGCCCATTCAGTTAAATCTACCATCATACACCTTCTGCGTCGTGAATTCAACCTCACTGTGGTATAAACTCTGGAATGACGGTGGATCCGAGGTTGCGCTACGTTCTGCTAGAGTTTCCAACAGTGCTGAGAGGAAAACATACGGCCGTTGAGATGCATCTGTCATCTAAGTAAGCGAGGATATTATATAATATCGTGCCAATTAGCCTCGTTTTAAATTGCTCTGGAAAGATGGTGAAAAAATACAAACAGATAAAAAAAAAAGTAAATAAATAAAAAAATTAAAACTAGAAGCATAAGGAAACATGAATGCCTTATTTTCTTATTTTCATCATCTCCAAGGCTGATTAATGTTAATGTTAACCTGGCTAATTATCGCTTTGTAATTCAAGTATCATTTTACGCTCCATATAACGTGACAGACTGTACCGTCTTCTTCTCACCATTAAGTCTCATCCTGAATACAAAGTGCTGCCACACAGCTGTGATGATTCATCTCGCGTCCCAGAGCCAATTGTGTGTATGATTAAGATGCATATATTTCCTCCGTCCTGCCTCGTTATCACTACCTTTTTTACTTCTTAAATGATGGTTGTAAAAAACATAACACCACCATCACAGAAGAAGGATGGAAATAGCAAAAGACTATCAACCTCCCCAAGGGGTGTGTGGCTCCCTGCTTTTTTTTTTTTGGGGGTGTTTTTTTTTTTTTTTTGGGGGGGGGTGGGGGGGTGTGTTTTTTTTCCTTTTTTTTTTTTTTTTTTTTTTTTTTTTTTTTTTTTTTTTTTTTTTTGTTTTTTTTTTTCTTTTTTTTTTTTTTTCTTTTTTTTAATAAAACCACCCCCCCCCTCCCCCCCCCCCCCCCCCCCCCCCGCCCGGCGATTGATGTTGGTCCGAACTTCAGTCACGCTCTCTGATCAGACAGAAAAGAGAAACAAAGCACGGATATGAAAAAGCATTACGAAAGTCTTACGCTGTTCTAATTTCTCGGTATAAAGCAGAGAAGTAAGGAAATGTCTCACGGAAGAAAGTCTGAAGAATGTTCCTAATGACTGAGTGGGTTACTATCACAGCAGCAGACTAATGAGCAATAGTAGGGAGAGAAGAAGAAAAAAAGAAAAAAAAACAGAAAAGAATAGAAAAAGTAGGAAATGGGAAAAGCGTAAGCTAGTGTTTGCTTTGGTTTCGTTTAATGTTTTTATCACGCCTCATCTGGTAGGATCATTACCATAAAAGGCGACACAGGCAGTGCTTAAGAAGGGGACTATGGAAGTAAACAGATCCAAACCATTGCAAAATGCCTTGCATAAGTATTCACACCCCTTCACCTCCATTAAACGGGATCAGGGGGATGGGGTGAGCATTTTATAGTGTTACATCCTGGACGTAAAACAGTATATAATGTTTAATATACTGTAGATGAACATTTACTGTGCACATACACTCAGTGTCTTCTTTATTAAGCACACCTGCTCATTCATGCAATTATCCAATCAGCCAGTCGCGTGGAAAGATACGGGTTTCAGTTAATGTTCACGTCAAATGTGACCTCCGAAATTGCGTACTGTGACACTACCTATTGCATACGATTCAGTACCTACTGCTCGGCTGTTGATACAGTATGTACTGATTGGTATATGTGTGTAGTGTGAATGCAATCCGGACGTACAACATCCGCCATGCTGGCACTGTCATGTGATCTACGACTTCCACCATTTTGGATTCCGACAGCTCTTCCGCACCAGTCCCGTTGCCTTATGGGATAGCGCGGTGTCCAGTGGTTCCATACGGCAGAATCTCAGTGGAAGCTGTAGGCCATCAATAGGTTTCTCACCTACTGTCTTTTACGGTCGTGTGAAAAAAATAAGTACGCCCCATGGAAATTGTTTGCTCTTTTGACATACTTGGACAATCAAACATTTGGTCCTCTTTGAAACAGTGTCTATTAATAAAGGTGATACACTCTATCAAATCACACACAAAACTGACATCTTATCGTAATTTTCACAATTATAAACATCTTCAAATTATTAAAATACATCATTCCAGTGTAAGTAAAATCATCAATGGTGCAGATTTCAAACGACTGCCTATTAGTCCAGGACCTGCCGACCCAGTAAATTCAGCCCAAGAGCAGACCGTCTGATGCAAAAAGAAGTCTCCAAGAACCCCAAAATTTTATGACAAGATCTGCTAGTAAGTCTTGCAGCTGTTGGTGTCAAAGTGCATGCTTCTACAATCAGAAAGAGATTGCAGAGATTTGAGCTGCATGTGAGGCGTGTCAGGAAAAAGCCTTTGCAAGACTACAGTTTTGAAATGAGCATATAGGCAAAGACCAGACCTTTTGGAATAATGTACTCTGGACAGACGAATCAGAGATAGAGTTGTTTGGTCACAGTAACAGCAGACATGTTTGGCACAGACCAAAGACAGCTTTTCAGGAGAAGCACCTCATACCATCTGTGAAGCACGGTGGTGGAAATATTGTGGTTTGGGGTTGCTTCACTGCCTCAGGGACTGGACAGCTTGTACTCATTGGTTCAACTATGAATTCGGCATCTTATCAAAGAGTGCTTCAAGATAACGTGAGGCAATCTGTCCAAAAGTTGAAGTTGAACAGGATATTGATCCTACACACACACAAGCAAATCCACCAAGGAACGGCTCAAAAAGGAGGGTTATGGAATGGCCAAGTCAAAGCCCGGATTTGAATCCCATTGAAATGTTGTTGGGGGATTTGAAACGGGAAGTACTTGCAAGAAAACCCCCCAAAAAGGAAAGCAGGACCTCACGCTCACGGGGCAGCATGCTAAGATGTACCTTATAAGGTTTGTCTAAAACGTCGCTAGATTTATCAGTAGGTGCTTTTTTGAGAAAGAGAGAAAATAAATCGCTAAAGGAGTCTGAAGAGTGGACCGGAGTGGTCTCTGTCAAAATGAGTCAATAAATAGTGGGAGGAATGGGAGGGGCCGAAGCAGGAAGTCATATTTTGAGTGAAAGGATTGTGTTTGTGTTTTTAAAGTTCCAGTTCTCAAATATCAAAAAGCAAAATTGAAGCATTACAAGCTCCTTGTATGAACCCTGTTATTAATGTTTCAGAGATGATCAAATGTTTGCTTGTCCAAATATGTCAAAAAAGCCAGTAAATTCCATGGGGTGTACTTATTTTTTCACATGACCGTAGATATTGAGAATTCGGACGTACTACTTTGGCGTACTGCTTTTCACCTGCTGTATACAACCCCAATTCATCTTCATTTCTGAAAGACTCCGCCTCTCCAAGATCCTCTTTTTTATCCCCAATCACCTAACTGACCTGTTCCTGTTCACCTCCAGCTGTTTCTTTTTACTAACACTTACATTTCCAGTCGTTTGTTGCCCCCGTCTTTTTTGAGACGTGTTGTGGCGATCGAATTCGAAATGACCTTATTTTTTCCTTAAAATGGTCCATTCCTCAGTTTAAACATGTGATATGTTTTCTACGTGCAGCAGGGTGGTACTCGGAGGGATATTCGGAGGCAGCTGGTGTCGTTATGGTGGGATTTTCACACATGACGGTCGGTAGAGTTCATACAGACTGGGTTGAAAAACATCAAGTTTCTGGAGGCAGGAAAAATACTTGTGGTTTGTTGATAAGAGAAGTCAGAGCTAACCGCTCTTTACAACTCGTTCCTCTTTAGACGACATTTCTCCCATCTTCACCTGTTCAGTTTCAGGGAATATAAATGATTAACCAAAGCTCTTGCATTATTGTATGCACTGTGCTGCTGCATTGGCTGATTGGATAATTGGATGTTCTAGATAGATAGATAGGTAGATAGATAGATAGATAGATAGATAGATAGATAGATAGATAGATAGATAGATAGATAGACAGACAGACACAGACGGATGAATAAATAGATAGATGGATGGATAGATAGATGGATGGATGGATAGATAGATGGATAGATGGATAGATAGATGGATAGATGGATGGACGGACGGACGGATGGACGGACAGATAGATAGATAGATAGACAGACAGACAGACACAGACAGATGAATAAATAGATAGATGGATGGATAGATAGATGGATGGACGGATAGATAGATGGATAGATGGATAGATAGATAGATAGATAGATAGATAGATAGATAGATAGATAGATAGATAGATAGATAGATAGATAGATGGACGGACGGACGGACGGACGGATGGATGGACGGACGGATGGACAGACAGACAGACAGACAGACAGACAGATAGATAGATGGACGGATGGATAGATAGATGGATGGACGGATGGATAGATGGATAGATAGTTGTAAAGATAATGTTGTCACTAGGGTTAATTAAACCCAAGATTCTGATTTTTAAAGTTTATATGTGTAGAACAGGGTCAGATGGGGATTTGAGCTGAATACTTTCGTGATAACTTTCCCTTCCCTTTTTTTTCTTTTTAGGAAACTCTCCACGAACTCTTAAATCACATCACAAGAAAGCTATAATGATCCCGTTTTCACGGCCTCCTTTGGAGTTGTAAATGATCTACGGAGAGTTTTGTCCTCTGCTACTTTCAATAATTTTCTCCACTGTTGCTAATTTACATAAATTGCACAGTCACCGTCATGATGAAATATTTTAAAATGTCAATCTGCTATGGCTGTGCGTTTCAGAGAGGGAGCTGTGCTGCGATTGCTCGGCAGGGAGTCGATCCGCGGTTGGGTCATTACACCGATCCATCACCGTTCTACTGTAGGACATGAAGAAGAATCGGGACACAAATTTGCGGCTGACCTCCTAGACCAGGGCGCAGCCTGTTGTCATAGCCATCCAGCAAGCGGTCCAGAATCCGAGTAAAAATGGTGATGTTGTCTTTGCTGTCATCAGGAAGAGGCTCTCTGTGCCCTGCGACGGCCCTGTAGAGTGAGAAGTGTGAGATAAAGTAAAGGTTAGGGGGTGACAAGTTTGGCCTGTTAGGGATGATATAAGAGAAGATGAGTCAGGCTGAAGCAATACATGAGGGGAAGAACAGCAGGAAAAATGGATATGGCGAAACAAAAGCGAGGGAGGAAGTGCTGGTGATGTGGACAATAAAGAGAGGAGAATATAGAGGGAATAACAGCTTGATATAATCTTTGATCTTTTATACTTTGAACAATTTATGCTGTTGCTGCTCCTCCAGTGAGTGACACAGCTACTACAAATCACCTCAGATCAACAAGAAGTAAATAACGAAATGTCTGCTGCAACTTCCTCTCATCTTCAACCTCCTAATACATCCAATTTCCTGCGACTGAAATACTCGCTCACTTATCCGACTGTTACTCGGATCCGTCAGTGATTCGTCCAGCCTGGTAATGCACCAGACATTCGCAAATTCACCAAGTGTGTGTATGTGTGTGTAAGTGTGTGTGTGTATGAACGCGTGACAAAATGGAAGTCCAAGATGATGAAAGAACGCTGCTTCAGTGTTAAATACAGCTCTGCAGCAATCATTATTTTGAGTTCTGACCGTGAGTCGGAAATGGTGTCTTAACTATGCGGTCAACCTTCCTTTCCTTAATTATTTTAAATATGCAGCACAATTAACTCTAGCTGGGGTCTCGACTCCCCAGTGAAACAAGAGCTGCAACGGAGAACGAGAACGGCGGAGAGCTGACGACGTAATGAGCATCCTCAAATCAGATCAAGGGCTTTGTCATTACTGACCCCGCACAATTAGTGCAGTGTTGAAGAACCCAACGACGCACTCATGCAGGAAGTGTCAAATACTAATGCGCTTTCCCTCTACAACATGTCCTGTTGTGAACACGTCCTCGCTGTTTACACTAATGACACAATACGTGAACCGAAGTTTCATATTTCTCTCAGTGCTTTGATGTGAAGTGCTGGCTACATACTTTTCTGTAGTAACAAACCTCTTATTTTCTAAAGGCAGATTTGTGTAATACATTCCGGAACGCTGACGGGACATAAGCCCAATGATGACACAAATTTACTGGTGCAATTCATCACCTGGTTCCGGTCAGGGACAGCAGAGTGGGTACACGGCCAACAGCACAACTCTTCTGCTCCGGCTTTCCTCAAATGGAGGTGGATCTCAGGGTCTCTGTAGTCCAAGGTCCTCCCCCAAAAATCCAGACCCAAGTACCTGTCAGTACTCAAGGGGGTACACACCAGGCTTTGGGTGGGTTTTCTTGTGACACCACCATGTTTTCTATCTATCGTGTGTGACTGACAGATAGAGGGTCGTCAATTGGCTGGGAACAATCGGTTGGGAGAAGATGGATTCATGTTAACCTTCCTACATTTTGCCATTATTGATTACTGGTCGAACTGGCTCATTACATCCCATGGTTCTTGGTTGGCCGGACATTCCCCGGTGAATTAATAGCGAACCTTCCAGTCACACAGAATGTACGTGCACTTCCGCTACCACTTTAGCACGGACTGGTCGACATGACGGTGCCACTTTGTTTACGTGGACTATGCGATGCGAGGAAAATCCTGAAACAGGCATCATCTTACAGGCAGCGATCCCGGAAAAGATCCTAACCAATCACGGCACACCATTCATGTCATGTACACTATGAGATGCTTTACGAATTGCTGGAAATTTACAGCGATCTGAACGGGCATGTACCACCTGCAAAACCGATGGGTTATAAGATTCACGATTTGTGCAAAATGACAAAAGTCTATTATTGTCCAGCTTTACAGGGTTGGTCCCAAGCAGAGTTTTCAGACGTGTCTGCTCCCTTACCCGACGTCACTGACCTCACTGAGCACCACTTAATGCAAAGGCAGCTCTAGGTGAGGGTCCTTCAGCTGACGAGCTGCACTTTTGTTTGTTTTAAGTTTTACATTACCGCATGCTGACCTTGCCAAGGGGCAAGTGTACCAATAAATTAAAGTTCACATTCATGCATTGCCAAGGTCTGCTGCGTGGCATGCAGCTGCTGAGATTGAGACCGTTACAGTCAACTTCTTGAGATGACCTCATGCACTTTACAAGGTGATGTTGATCGAAAAGCTGATCTCCGTCGCATGGCGTAGATACAGGGCCTTGTTCGGGGGACAAGGGGAAATTAAAACATGATGAAAACTGTCTTTACGGGAGCGAGAAGGAGTACTGCATCAGGAGCCAGCCAAGATGATACACACTTCATTATCTGGCGATTTGTTGTTTCGCAACACAGTGCGCAAGGACATATCATTCGAAACCCTTCATTTCCTCTGGTTCACTAGCCAGTCAACGCTGTCATGCAGCACAGAGGCCTAGTGATTTTAATAAGTAGCCAGACATGTAGGCCTCTCCCCCTGACAAGGACATACACAATATGACTTCTTACATTTGTGTGTGTGGGAGATAATGTGCCCCAGAGCCAAAGAAACCAGAATAAGTGGGACAATAGGAGCTAATGTCGGTTTGATTTGAAGAACAGACGCCATAGCATGCTTCTCAGAGGACTGACATTTCCATTATCATATCTAATTAAAGTTAATTAAAGCCTGCTTTTTGGTGGTCCTCGTCTCTTGAATTAGGCAACACAAATCAGGTGTTGATTAGCAAGGTTTGTAAGACTCGCCAGACTTTCTACCAATAGTGAAACATTCAGACTCTACTGAACCACAAATCAATGGCGAAAATGATGGATAGTGTTTTGGCGGGGTGTAGGAAAGAGGGAGAGAGAGGACAAGAAAGATAACAAGACCGTGCTGAATCTGTGCTGCCGTCCCTTCATCGCCACATCATTACAGGCAATAAGGCATGAAAAATTCTTCAGTAGGTGCCTCAACAGATGTTTAAGTGCTGCATCATATAATCATAAATCGATGGAGCAAGCTGATGCTTAAAGTTGTTTTATTCAACAGGAGCCCAGGTTCGTTGTGCTCCCAGTGTCCAAAAACATGCACACTGCTTCCACTACATTGTCCCTAAGTGTGAATGTGTGTGATTGCATGTGCATTTCCAGGATTCAATTAAATATATACGGATACCAAAGATGACTGAATGGACGAATATTCAAAAGTAACTTACAAGTAACTTACATTTAGATCCATGATTCATGATCATTTCAATTCAACCTGAACAACGTGTGCTTTTGGCCCATTAAACCCAATGAAAAAAACCCCAAAATGGGTAGATCTGCCATGAGTGAGAAATTAAATACTTTTAGTCACAGTAGTTGAAATGACTTCACCACGAGAGATAAAGAGCAATCCACCATAATCGATATTTAGGCCACCTATAGAGTGGATTTCTGGGTTCCCCGTGGGGACACAATCAATTCTGGGACACTGCAGTGAACATTAAAAGGCTGTGCACTGCCAGACATGAGACATGTGTGTCCCCATCTGGTTTCATGTGAGGTGTGTCAAGGCATTTGGTTTTTGCTTCATTCTGTGGCTGAGGCACTAAAGGACAGCGGGCCATAGTGGCAGCTGTTTCATTCCTCTTCATTACCACCACATCACCACTGCAAATAAAAAATTGACTTTCTCTCTCCCCATCAACGCCCCCCCCCCCCCCGCCGTCCTCCCAGCCAAACCCTTTCAACATCTTCTCTCGCAGTCTCTTCAATGATATCCTTGAAGGAAGCACTCTGTGAATCTCTCTCTAGCATTCCAGCCCCCCCTACCCCACCCCACCCCCCCGCAATCTTCTTTCTCCTCCTGTGACCTTCACACCCATCCATCATTCCTCATCTTTATGTCAATGACTTACAGGGGGGTTGGGGGTGGGGTGTGGGGTGTATTCGTAAGACAGAACCATGACTCGAAACCACCCCTGTTTCATTTGTATATATAATTGTAATCTTCGCAAAGAGCGGACCTCAGCAGAAAACTAATCTGTCCAATTTAAAATTTTAAATATTGAAGTCCATTTGCATAAGTGGTCTGGGGAAAGAAAACAGTCAGCGAACATCCAAATAGAATGATAGATTTGACCCACAGATGGGAGACGGAAATAACAAAACAAAACAAAGGTACGTTACATTCACAACAGCGTCCGTTACAAATAAAACGCGCATAAATGTGAAGCACGGGTCCTCTTTCAGCATACTTTCTGTATCTGTCCCGCCGGAATAAATGTCACATTACGCCTGGAAGACTTGACGTGCGTGCGTGCGTCGTGATGGTGGGACTTCTTCCTAATCCTTCATCTAAACAAGTCTTAAAACTCTTCACACGCTTCAGAAGCATTTCTCAGAAGATGAGTGCGAGAGATGAGTTAGCTAAACTACATTTATATTTGACTTGTTTGGCTGATGCCTTTATCCGAATCGACTTACTGTTGAATCCAGGTACAACTGAGCCGTTGAGGGTTAAGGACCTTGATTAAGGTCCAAACCGTGAGCAAATCCCCAGCGAAGACAGTCTATCATGGCCGATACACCACTCACACTCTGTGCACGCTTCAGTTCTCATCATTTATGCAATTACAATGCAAACCAGAACCCAACTCAGCCCACAGCTCTGTGAGTGTAACGTTCTGAAATCCCACACCAGCCTTTAAGTCCTGTATGTTGGTGCTAAGCCCAGCTCTATCAGGCTGATCAGTACTGTAGCGCTGCTCTGATCTGATCTGCTGAGCACACAACTGCTGTGCCATGCAGAGGGATTTAGCTCACAAAGCTAGAGTCACTTCTAATGCTGCTATAACAATCTGGATCTGATAATGCCTGTGATATGAAACTATCCGCAAGGGCTCAGTCTTGGGTCTGATGCCAACTGCATACTATAACGTAGAGCGTGTTACCAAAAAATAAATAAAGTTATGGGAACAAATAGATCATGTAGATTAAGTGTTGTCAGAACAAGTAGGTTGTGATGGATTATAACTTTAGTAGGGACCTGTTCCACCAGCTGAACCTAACTTTGATCGTAAGCCTAGACCATGCGTTGAGGGTTTAAAACTAGTACGATTGCGGTTGCACCACAAGCACTTAAAGTACGTCATAAAACGAAACTTTGTCTAACATACACTCTAGAAAACACTGAGTTTAAAACAACCCATATCGGGTTATCTTTAGTCCAACGGCTGAGTAATTACAGGATTCTGGGCTAAACTGACACGTCAGGTCGGGTTGTTCATTTTAACCCAGCAAACGGGTTGTTTTTCAACTCAAAGGATGGTTTTGTTTTCACAAAAATAAACGCTGGGTTAGTTTTATTTCATAAATGGGTTCACATTTTCTGGGTTATTTTCACCCTTGGGAAATGTCAAATCTACCACATTATAAACAAACACGTCAACATGGCGTCTCCTTTAGTTATACACAAGGTGTACAGAAATGTACTGCTAGAGCTGATAAAGTGGTGTTTACTTATAGACTTTGAAGCAAATGACTCGAATAAGTCCTATATTTAAGACGGAAACATCAGATTTTGATCAAAGGAGATGTTTAGTCACCATAGTTACTAATGTGGGTGTTACAAACAAGTTCGCCAAAGCTAACGAAGATAGCGGTGCACTTAGTGTCATGTAAACGGGACTGTTATCGCACATTATGGATAAATATATCCAAATAAATCGAACAGTCTGTCTGTGTAAAAACCGCTACAAACAGTCGCGCTGAGTTGATTTGACCCAAGGAGCTGGGCTGATGCGTCGGGGTGGGGGAGGGGTGCACTGATTCAACCGTTAGTAAAAATGACCCAGCCACTAATCCAGTGCTTGGGTCACACAAAACTACCCAAGACTGAGAAAATCACCCAATGAAATAACCCAGAAGGCTCAACGTGGCGTTTCGGTAAAAAATAAAAGAAATAATCCAGCCATCTTTAGAGTAGTGCCGTGTTTCAGCATCACCAGCCAATCAGAAACAAGATCTGAAATGAACAGGAAACATCACATCCGTGATCGAGATCGGAACTTTTTTTAAGAGTAAAATATATTTCCTTCAAGGTTAATGCGGCCCACACGCACACAAAACCCGACGCGCTCCTCGTCTCGAGACTGCCGCCCGAGTGCTGAACGTTCCGCTCCGCTTCAGCACCTCGCGGGTTTTGGACCGTTGACAGCACACGGCTGGCAGCTAACGGGTGGAGCGGCAGTCCCTCATCCTCCTGCAGATGCCGGGAGAGTATAAAAGGGCCGCGGCAGCACAGACACGGGAGACTCTTTGGTTCCTACAGAAGCCGACGACTTCAGAAGAAAAGACGACTCTCCCTGACCACGCTACGCCTGGGTCCCGCCTCGAGCCTGCTCCAACCCGTTCGCCACGAGGGCAAGACGCACAGCCTCCACGAATTCACCTCACGCCCTCAACTTCCCTGTTCTTCCACTTATAGAATCAAATAATAAACTCCACATTTTTTGCCTTTAGCCTGTCTCCTGAGTGTCTGTGTTCTGCCAAAACTGGCTTGATCCATTCCGCAGCTCCAGTGCCACACGCTGAATGACATTTCATAACATTAAAATACCATAGAGACAAAAAATAACCAGCACTTACAAACACAACCTGCATTCGGATACATAAGTGTATAAACTACATGTATAGAAGACGTTGTGGTGTACATTGCCTTGTCAGAATCTCAGTTTGATGACAACCATGGAAATGATCTACTGCATTAAAAAACGACCTGATATGTTTCTGTGAGGTGTCCAGGGTGAATATCTACACGAACAAATCATCCGAGGTGTAAATGCTCTTTTTACCTTCTTTAAACGGAAGCACTGCTAGATTTACTGATGGTAACGTTATTATACCTAATGAGTTTAACCTTCTTAAGGTGCGAAAGTTGAGGGCCTGCTGGTGGGGGGGTTTGGGGGCCCCCAACTAAAAAAAAAAAAAAAAAAAATTTTAATTTAGCGATGATCTATTTTTTATCGTTTTGCAGCGTCTCTGCTGCATTACCTTGGCATCCCCTACTGAGATATTTACCCCAAGGCATTGCATCAGCAAACATAACATGACTTCTGCAAACTGTTTAATCTAAAATACTAAAAATTTTTTTTACATTTTTAAAAAAAAAGAGCGAAGGAAAGTATATTCAATCCCAAACACACTAGAGGAAGGTTCATTTAGATAAAACCAGCTGGAGACGCCATTTCCTGAGACCGGAACGCTGTGAAGGTGATTACTCTATGGCTGGATGCTCGATACATCAATACAAAAAACAAAACAAAAAACCATGAGGTTTGCTTTTGATCCTTAAATCATTAAAGGTTGCTCTGTCTTTGTATGATATTCTCTGCATTCGGCTGCGTAGTTATTATGCAGGACGTGTACCGGCTATAGCGCTGCTCGGCTTGTACACTGACTGAGCTCTGGTTCTCTTATGTGCTTCTAAGAGCTTATAGCAGATAAACTTATTTTCTATTTCAGTGAGCTCATCTCTACGTTTTATCATAACACTGCAAAAACATCTCGAATAGGCACATTTATCAAACATATCTCATTACGAGATGAATACAAAACTAACATAAAGGCATTTTTCACGCATGAGTCCGCATGAAAGACCGTTTGGAGGCGGGGCTTATAATCGCAGGTTTGCTTGCACATAATGTTACCGTGGATCGATTGATTGCGCAATTCCGCATGCCCGGTTTGCAAAATGATAGTTTCATTCACGTGCTGTCATTTTGCTTCACGTACGATACTGAGATAGAAAGAATCCTGCAAACAAAGAGCCGTTTGTGGTGCAAGTGAACTGCACCCCAGGCCTCCTCGCCCACGTCAGTGCCTGACCTCACTGATGTAGCTGATTGGACGCAAATCCTAACAGTCACGCTTCGAAATCCAGTGGAAAGCCTTCCCAGAAGAGTGGAGCGCATTATAAGTGCGAAAGAGCGAATAACCCTGGAATGAGATGTTCAGCAAGGACATACGAGCGGTCAGTCTGGTGTCCACAAACTTTTGGCCTGGTCATGCAGGACACTAGATAAGCATGGGATTGTGAGAACTCTGCATGAAGACTGATATCAACGACTGTCGAAGGAATGAATAAATCGGTTTATTCAAATATTTTGGTTCCTTTATTTACATTACGTATTGCAGTGGTTCCCAACACCTGGCGATTGGGGGGGGCGGGGATGGATGGACGTGCGTGATCTCATTTGCTTTGAGGTTAAACATGCATAAAATGTTCCGCTTAAATGTTATTAATAATCCTATGCTTGCAATGCCAAGACCAATCGAACTATAACAATAATAATAATATTAATGGCAGAGAAACGTAAAAGCGGTAATTCCCCCGAAAAATAATACGTGCACGTCAATGATCCGTGCTCAATCAGTTTGGTCTGAGAGAGAGATCAAGGCAAGAGCTAGATAGGTGCTGTTAATCACGTATTACGCTGATAATGAATCATTATTATTATTTTGGGGGGCTCGGCTTTTCTTAGAAAGGGGTAGGGGGGGGTAGGGGGTCGGGGGACTCCCAAGGAAAAAAATCTTGGGGAGCCACTGAGTTATTGTGTAAGTCAGACTTATTAACGCTGAAGTTCATGTCCTGATAATGTAAACTAACGCACTAATGAATGTTTTCATAATGCGGAGCGTTACAGAATTACGTGGTGGGTGAGCTGCCCTGTGTTTTACTGTGTGTTTATTTAATACAGATACGGGTTCGTAGTTACCACAGTCTGTGTAAGCCTATTCAGTGCAGCATAACCATTCAACCTGAGGGCTTTTTTTTTTTTGGTTTTGTTTTTGTTCTTGTTTCTTCTTTCGTGGACCGATAACTAAGGCTGCACCTGCTCAGTCAGTGCCATCCTGGCTCGACTGATAACACAGTGTGTGTGTGTTTTTTTTTTTTCTTCCCATCAGCACTCTGCAGCTTAGAAAGCAAGAGTGTCTAAACCCATAGTACTCTGCAGCACACTATGAGAAATCCTTCTGGAATTATGCACAGACGGAAACAATGAATTTCCAGTAGCTTGAGCTTTTGGCCCAAACACGGCCTGTGACTCGCGGATAATAGGTTTTGGCTAGTATTATATTAATCGCTGAAAATACGATCATGCAAATCGAGGCTCTCGTAGCGAAATCCCACTGGTGTGGACTATTGATAAATGCAAGCTAGTTTATGAACAGTTAGTTGACCAGTCTGCAAACTAACTTAACTAATCTTAGCGATTCTAAAACCATTTGCGTTATGGTGCATATTGACAGGCATATTGATATCTACTGCTGCCAGAACATGCTCCGGCACCATCCCAATGCAGCAGGTTATGGTGGCTGAACTACTGGAGGTTCGAGCGGTGCTCCAAAAAATGTTCAGCCTTAGAAGACGCCTAGTTAATTGGTGACGATTCAGAGCCATGGCCAGGAAGAAGACCAACAGGCTAAACCAATCAGGTTTGTTTTAACAATATAATAAACAATAACATTTTTACGGCATTTAGCAGACGTCCTTATCCAGAGCGACTTACATTTATCTCATTTATACAACTGAGCAGTTAAGGGTTAAGGGCCTCACTCAAGGGCCCAACAGTGGCAGCTTAGTGCTGCTGGGATTTGACCTCACCACTAAGCTACCACTGCCCCATTAACAATTTGTAGCAGCACCCTCGGTAAATTGGCAGAGGAGGTGGCATCGCAGTTATTTATAATGGTATTCAAGGCATTACAGAGAAATCTGGATATGAATTTATCTCGTTTGTAATCTTTACTAACATAATAAACATAGCCAGCCCTTCAGGGCGCTATTCTGAATTTTTAGACTTATTTTCAAATCTAGTCGTATTGCTAGAATAAGCAGCAATTGTCGGAGGCAATTACTGAGGGCATGCTCACCTACTGCAGCTCAAAACAGTACACCAGCTGCGCTGCTGCAGAGAAGAGAACCCAGAAAAGAGTCTACAGACCCCACTCCGGGGGGTAGCAGCACTCCGCTGTGCGTCACGCATCACACACCCACGGCATGTATTATTATTATTTTTATAACAGCAGCTTTATCATGTGTTATTCCTTACTTTGCACACTCCTCTTATGTATATATATATATATATACATACACATACACACACAGACTGTGGCATGGTTGTCGGTGCCAAACGGGCTGAGTTTTTACACAAGAGTTATTACAGAATGGTGCGAAAAACAAAAAACATCCAATAGAAACATCCACTTCGTGGACATCGTGTGATCCGTGATGCATTTCTGCTCACTACAATGTCTTCTGAAGTGACGTTTTCTGCACTTACAGCACACTGTATATGTCGTTATCTCTTGACGTAAAATAACGAGCTGTTAGATGTATTATTCATCACGGCCGATTTATGACTGCATTTCTAATGAATATTAATATTAATTAAAATAACCGGTTTGCTGGAGAACAGAGAACAGACTATTGATCTGTCCTGAGATGCAACAGAATCCAGGACCACATATAATGTGACTGTTCTTCCAAAGCATCCTGACATTACGCAGGAAAAAAAAAAAAAAAAAAAAAAAGAAATAAAAAATAAACAGAGTTGTCAGGGTTGATTGGCGAAGCGAGAAGCGACTAGAATTAAAACGTACTTTCGACGGAGTGACGGTTCTAAAAAACTTGTGATTTTCCCTCTGTGTAATTAAAAGGCAAATCAGTAGGGAGGATTAAAACATCCAAAGCTGAAATTCCAATCGCGACAGGCCCTCCTTGGCTCCACTGAACATTTGCACAGCTCTGAGAGAGAGAGAGAGAGAGAGAGAGAGAGAGAGAATGAAACACACTATTTTAATAATGCATTGAAATTAAAAAGAGTCATTTGCACGATAAATATAGCCAAAGTCGTTGATAGAATTAGATAATGAGGAATATTTCCATCCCCTTTTTTTGCTTTTCTGGTATGGTGGTTGGGGGGGAAAGAAATTTGGAGTCTGACTCATTCTTGTTTAATGTGCTTGTGGAAGCGTTCAGAAATTGCATGGCCATATGAGTTTTTCATATCAAGTTCTCAGTATTTGGCCTGCGGTCTGCCCCCTGTAGAGCCAGGGGAGAGCCTAATCAGACCCCGCTCTCCAAGCTGCCCACTGGAACTATTAGCGAATTAGGGAGTCTGAAGTCGACAGTGCTATTACTCAGCTACTGAGCGTAGTGCTGCTGTGGGTTCTGTCACAAAATAATATGAGGTGATTTAACGTAGTAATCTCTGCCGAGGGCTCATATATCACAACATAATCATGATGGAAATGATGTATTTGAAATCACTGCCACGGAGATAAAGTATTTCTGTATAAGGAAAGCAGTGAGGTGGGTGGCATACATGTTGGCTAGGCTTGTGTGATGTTAGATTTAATCATCTCTACATGCTACTACACTGCCATGATATCTACTGATGTTTACTCTCATTATATTATATTATATTATATTATATTATATTATATTATATTATATTATATTATATTATATTATATTATATTATATTATAAGATATGCCAACCATTACATATTGTGCATAGAAGCTTCACAATATCACATTTATTTATAATTGATTTATAAATTTATAAATTAATTTATTTATTTTTAAGATATGTGGAACCTGTTGTAGATTTTGTTTACAATATTAAACCTCTGTTCACAATTTTTTTTTTAAGAAAGTAAAAAAAAAAAAGAAAGTAACAAAAGTGCACACTGTTTTGCATTGTTTATTAATCGAATCCAGTATCGTGAATCAAATCGAATCGAATCCGGTATCGTCAATGAAATCAAATCAAATCTGGTACCGGGAATCAGATCGAATCTGGTATCGTGAATCAAATCGAATTGAATCCGGTATCGTGAATCAAATTGAACTGAATCCAGTATTGTGAATCAAATCGAACTGAATCCGGTATCATGAATCAAATCGAATTGAATCCGGTATCGTGAATCAAATTGAACTGAATCCGGTATCGTGAATCAAATCGAACTGAATCCAGTATTGTGAATCAAATCGAATCGAATCCGGTATCGTGAATCAAATCGAATTGAATCCGGTATCGTGAATCAAATCGAACTGAATCCGGTATCGTGAATCAAATCGAACTGAATCCGGTATCGTGAATCAAATCGAACTGAATCCGGTATCGTGAATCAAATCGAATTGAATCCGGTATCGTGAATCAAATCGAACTGAATCCGGTATCGTGAATCAAATCGAACTGAATCCGGTATCGTGAATCAAATCGAACTGAATCCGGTATCGTGAATCAAATCGAACTGAATCCGGTATCGTGAATCAAATCGAATTGAATCCGGTATCGTGAATTAAATCGAATTTAATCCAGTATGGTGAAACAAATCGAATTGAATCCGGTATCGTCAATCAAATCTGGTATCCTGAATCAAATCGAATCCGTTATCGTGAATCAAATCAACTAGTGACTGGGGTGCATGGTTACACCACTAATATATTTTGGGTTGAAAATTGGACTTTTGGTTTTCAGTGGAAAGAAGGGGGAAAATGGATGGAAACTTTGACCTAAAAAGGATCACTTAGACCTCGGGTGACAAATCCAACACTTTACAAAAGAATGTTAACTGTGATGACAAAAAGAAAGCGATTAAATTTGCATCCCGTGAGCAGCGGATCGACGGTGAAAATCAGGCAATCTGTTTGTATTAGGATTATACTGAAAATGTACTGTTATGTTTTATTTAATGCTATCCACAGTCCACAGACTGCACAGCTCGTTATGTTATTACACCCTCCCCTCCTCTACTCTCCTTAAATCAATATCAAGCAAACCTAGTGTAGGCTGTGCTCATTATATTCTTAACATCTGGCTATTGCTTTCTGCCGTCACCATACCGTACTCACAGCATATAACTTATATGTTCACAGACGTATAAAAAACCCCCAAAAAACTCTACCGAGACCCCTGATTGGTAATAAAACTAGAGATGAGATTCACTGAGCACCTGTCACTATTACTTTCCCCCACAACCCTGTAACCCATCAAACATGATAGCATGAAAGCATTGTACTGACTGCTGAGAGACTGGTATTTGTTGCCCAGGTCACTGTGCCACTGATGCCTGGGATTAGGAGTAGTAGTGGAGGGGGAGTAAAGGAGAGAAGTCAATGAGCAATCTATATGACAGGACGGTAGGAGTGGAGGGGCACGCTCCCCCTCGTTGCCATTGATTTTTTGTCACTTTAGCCAGGGGTGCTGAGACTGATCCCAAACAAAACAGACAACGGAAGAGGCTCAAGCTGTCCACGCTCATTAACCTGAGATTGTGCTTCAAAGGGTGGGAGATAATGAGTGTGTGTGTGGGTGAGGTTTCAGCCACTCTCCGGTACGCAGGTGCATTCATATGTAAAGGACGGATGGTGGAGAAGAATTGTTTAATCAAGCTGTAATATTGGCAAGCGAGTGCTCCCTGGGAGACCGTAATGACTAATACGAGGGATTTGTCTCAGGACAAGTTTATCCATTAGCAAAGTCTCCTTCGGGGTAGCGGTGATATTAGTGGACGTAGAAAAAGCAGGCCCGTGGATACTTCCGATGTTCTAGTACTCTGGAATCTTTTCCGCTTGTGCTCGATCTTTTCACAGAGATGTAAAGGGTGTCTCGATAAAGCACAAGATGAAGAAGGAAGCAGCATGAAGGTGAAGCCTGATGATACTTCGTGGCGGTCGACGAGATCCTTGGCGGGGTCGGCGTGCACGAGTCAGCCTTCTTTGCCTTCAGAGTGATTGAGGTCACCTTGTTAGTATTCACAGTGAGCCAACTGTGTTTTTTTTTTTTTTCTTTCTTTCTTGCCCCCAGAAAACATTAATTCCATGGCTCCACAATCAATGAGGAAGTGTCAGTAGTCATTTAGACACGTTTGGACGATGTACTCACCCAGGAGCACGGCTCCTGAGGCTTTAATGCCGGTACCTTTGAAGCCTGGAATACCAAGCATACGGAGCAAGGGTTGAAGGGATTTGTGGTGAAGGATGCTATTATCTTATCTCTCTCGGTATCTTTGAAATGTCAGCTGGTGGCGATGGAGATGAGGTGGTTGCGAGGTCGGGGCGGGGGTGGGGGGATGGGAGAGCGGGTCGACGACACCGAAGAGGGCTAGCATTCACATCTTCATTATGCTTATTAATGTATGGAAGACATGATCCAATTACAAGAGAGGAACACAATGCTACCCAAATAGTGTTAATTATATCTAATCTCCTCTAAGCCACGGTGGAACGGGGTTTTTTTTTTTTTTTTATTTGTCCCTTCACAAACAAAGCAGGACTAACCTTAATGCCAGCTGCCTTCTCCACATGTGCTACCCCCATTTTCAGGACGTTTGTGCATAACTGCATTCATTTAAAAAAAAAAATGGGGATATACTCGTGCATGTCTGGAGAGGTTGAAATTAAACTACCTTTAAAAGGTGCTGAGCAGCGCAAGGCAGAAGGATCAGGTGGAAAGTTGATGCAGTATTTATTTATTTATTTATTTTTGGGGGGGGCGGGGGTTATTATTATTAATATTATTTTGTTTAGCATGTGCTCACCCTCCATGCAGTTCTCCGGTATCATACAGCAACTACCGACTGAGGAGGGTGAAGGTTATCACATGAAGCCAGCCGGCTACATCTTGCCCAAAGGGCAGCATAACACCCTCAGAGATGCAATGATTGGCTAGTATCGCTGTGATTGACAGGGGAGACAGAGCACACCTCTCCAACCCAGAGAGCATGGCCAGTTTAGCTCCTTTGGCTCACCGGCGACGGATGGCTTGACGGATGTTTTTGCTCTGTAGCTCCCACGATACACTCTTTTAAATTGGAGCTCCTTCTGAGATAGCTGGAGAAATGGGTCCGCATAATAAACATTTTCTTCCTGTACTTAAAAGATATTAAATAAATATTTCATACAGACTAAGTTTAAAGCCACTGTTTTTTTTTTTAATCATCTTGGTTATTCTTTTTTTTTTTTTTTGGCTGTTGTTTTAATCTTCTAAATTGTTTGCAAGGGAATAACAAGCCCTTTTACAAACAGAAAAACACAACATGTTTATTAAGATCAATCCAATATTGAAACTTCTCCTTTTCAACTTTCGGAACAGAACTCGCTCGTTATCACAGTTACAACAGAGTGACGACAGAACACTGCACTTTTCCGGCATTACCCCCCAAAGCGGCTCCTTTGAAAATGAGATGAGAAGAGTGCGAGGAGAATCGTTCTGTTATGTGCCACTGAATAAAAATCAATATGCCATGTCCTCTCCCTGCTGACGTGTTAACACGGGCTAACGTGGTTCAACCGCCTCATGAATATTACCTGTGTAGAGTAACAATGGCTTTATCATTCCTCTTGTCTGTCCCTTTCTCATCCTCTTTCTGCCCTTCTATCTCATAGACTAATACGTAGATTCAATTTCGTGCATTTTTATGGAGGATACTGCCGGCAATAGAGCTATAAGAGGTCTACGATAAAGAGACCTGCTGCATATTGGGGGGCGTACGTGCCAAGTTACAGCGGCGGTTACTCACAGCACATCCTGTCAACTGCAGAAAAGAAGAACAGCAGATTTTCAAACTGCCGTACGTTCGTTTTTTATCTAAGTTTGCTCAAACCAGTTTGTGTAGAACTTACCACGCTTTCGCACCAGCGGGCGACAAGTCTCTGGTGTAGGTCGTCTCTTACGTGTGTGTTACGTGTGTGTTACGTGTGTGTTGCCTTTATCCAAAGCGACTTACAAATAAGCAAAGCGATTTACTTTTGTTGTTGGTTGTTTGATGTACGTTACGTCGCAGGCTTCGTATTAGCATCGTTAGCTGATCAGCAGCACAAGCTGACTGTGCTAGCTACATACGCTTTGCCCAAACGGCAGCGTAACACTCTCAGAGGAAAGCGCTATCTACCCTCTTCCTCATACCTGACCTCACAGACGGCCAAGGATTAGCTAGTGTCTATCTATCTATCTATCTATCTATCTATCTATCTATCTATCTATCTATCTATCTATCTATCTATCTATCTATCTATCTATCTATCTATCTATCTATCTATATACATATATATATATATATATATGTATTCGAAGTAGTTAAATACATAATAAATAACGCCCTAATCAGTGAGAAAATGTTAGATTCCAGGCTTCACATTAGCTAGCAAATTAGCAGCATGAGCTAAGCTAACACAAACAACGATCTCTGCTACTTTCTTCATAATGTCTCTATACACATTTAATGCCCCGCCCTTTAATTTAATGAAGGATACAATGTAACCATGGTTATAATGTTTTCTCTTATCTTTTTTTTTGCTTTATGCACTAATTACAGCTAGGAGCTAAAGAAGTAGGTGGGGCACTGAGAAAATGTCATACCACACGCGCCATACGACTAGTCCGAGGAATAATTCTAGCCAATCGTTGGATTCGTCTCTGTGCCTCCTCATACCTCACCTCGCAGTAACACCGGGCTTATTACGTCCGAGTGCTAGTGATTAACTCCGCAGGTCACAGAGCGAGTCTTACTGCAGGTCATGGAAAGGAATCATACGGCAACATGAGCCCTAGAACTTCTGACACTCCTAAACTTGGCAGCTTTCAAACTATTCTACTCTGAAATATATATCGGGAAAAAAGTTGTTAATACAGTGAAAGCAGACTGGCACGTACAACCAAACTCCCCAACTTGAAATCCCTCTCGTTTCTCGATTCCGTTTCAAAGTTTATAGAGTTGCACTACACACTGATGCGGGTTTCTCTTTCCATTAAAACAAAACAAAACAAAAAATCCATTTTGGTGGCGGCTTTGCACAAGCAATTTAAACCCAGACGCAGCTGGCCCAAATGACATTTCGCAGCTTGTCAAAGCCGTACTGCTGTAACAGAGCCTTTAATAAGGTTTTTAAAAAAAAACCAAAAAAAAAAAAAAAAAAATGAAAAAAAAAAAAAAAAAAAAAAAAAAAACTTTTTACATATTTAAAAAAAAAATTTAAAAAAAAAAAAAAAAATCAAAAAAAAAAAAAAAAAAAAAAAAATATTTTCGCACAACACACTTTTTCTCTTTTTAATTCTCTTTAGCATTATTAATTGGGTTTTAAAAAAAAGGAGGGGAGGGGAAAAGGGGGAAATGAAATTATGAGCAAACCAGTGGAGTGATGGAAGCCATTTTATGATTTATTGCTGGCTGCGTTGTTGACAAGCGCCTGGCATGCAGAAAGCAACACATTAGCATTTGCAGAACACATGCTCTCAGCAGCCGTGCGAGAAGCTTGCTGTTCCACATGGACAAACTGGCACCAGGGTTAGCTCCAGAGACACCGTCTGAATGCGTTTGCTCGTCGAGCATCAGTTTTGATGAAGATAGACCTTTCACCCTAACTTCTTGTATTACTTCTTGCAGAGCTGGATTCATAGCTGCTCATGGGAGGAACATCTCTCTGGGCTGCCATAAGAACTTTTTTTGTTTCCCCCTGCCAAGCAGACTATAATGAACCGAAAGTAGAAAACGAATGTGAATATTTCTATTCAGACTGTAGTAAAGACCTCTGCTCCGTGTATGTGCTGTATGGAATCATAAGTAGACCGTAATACAACTCCAGGGAACGGCAATTAAAACAGGCCAGGCAAGAAGGGAAATTTACTCCTACATTTGGAACACTAGTTTGATGCGATTCTCGTA
This sequence comes from Ameiurus melas, assembly GCA_012411365.1. Classification (NCBI taxonomy): domain Eukaryota; kingdom Metazoa; phylum Chordata; class Actinopteri; order Siluriformes; family Ictaluridae; genus Ameiurus; species Ameiurus melas. The sequence continues at coordinate 24,671,051 of CM022769.1, read as the reverse complement.
ACAAACAGTCGTAGTAAGGCGTCTCCCTCTGCGGCACACCTGAGCGGCATGTGACTTCTGAAATGTCCACATGGCCGACATTTTCAGTCGATCTTCTGAGGGGCAAGGACGGCGGGAACATAAATCAAATAACCCAGCGTATTTAATCTCTTTCGAATTATCATCATCATCATCATCATCATCATCATTATTTGTAAAGTATTAGATGTAACACTTTGTTGTAGTCCTATTTCGCTGAAAGGTCCGTGTTTGAGCATTTTATGTCGGAATTTTTTTTTATTTTTAAATCAATCGGTGTCCCTAACACGTACGTTTAGCCGACGTTAGCTCTAAACTTGCCTAATGTTCACGAAGCGGAACGTTCTCCGTTTCCCGTGACGGATAGCAGGAGTGCCCGGCGAGTCCATTCGAGAGCATGTGAGATAAGAAGATCCAGTGAGCACCTGGTTAATTAAAACCTGATAAATACACATGGCCTCAGGAAAAGCACTAGCATGGCAGAGATTAAATAATTGAACATTAGTTCGTCTTAATGGCAAATAATGGCTCTTATTTATTTATTTATTTATTTATTTATTTATTTATTTAAAGCCCTATCCAGCAACACGGCCCTGTGCTAGCTATGTTTGAAAGCCTTCGTAAGCCTTTGTTCTTGGTTCTTGACTTGAATTAAAACTGAACATAGAGCCTCATTTCCCATCCCATGCAAGACAGTAGCAGTCTTTTCAGGGATGTTAATCTGTTCCTGAGAAACCACTCCTTAAAAATAATTATTGGAAGAGTTTTAACTTCGAGTGTACAATCTTAAAGTTGGAAATGTGCTGTTCCCACACTCAACAATTCGCAACATATTGCATTTTTAGCCAGTCCAATCCACAAAGCTTAATTGGATCCCCGTAGGTCTTCTACCTGCTCGGTCAAGCGTGACACTAATCCAGTGTTTCGGGCGGGCGCGGTGATGACATTTCCTTTTGAGATCTTGGATTAATTCTGGAGTTTCTCAAAGGGATTCAGTGGCCTCAGTTATAAGCAACCGAGCAATAATGTACCTACTACAGAGGTTTCGCATGGGCTTCGACTTGGGATCGAGTTTGTTTTACAGTTGTTAGTGTCCATTTCTCGGTGTTATATTAGATACAACACAAATGCATACGCCGGAATGATCCAATGCTACGTTAAGACTAATTCTTTATCATTTGCCATTAACCTGAGCGAATAGCATGGCTCCCTGAAATTATTTAGCCTGAATATGTTGATAAGCCATAAACAATAAGAATAAATAGGTTTAGATAATTCACCTATCGGTAACCCATGAAAGGAATGAATTCTAGTTACCATGTGCTGAAGTATCAAGCCTTAGACGTTAAATAGAGATGATAAATCTATTCATCTACAACTCTGATGAAGGTATTACAATATCTACGTCATCGTCGATATTATATCATCATATCACCCAATCTCGATGCGCAGACACCTCGCAGTTTAGCATAAAATAGGAGAGATGTGCATCATCAGTTGAGATGATGCCAAAGAGCTCCATTTTGGTCTCATCTGACCACCAGAGGACAACTGGGTGAAAGTGTTGTGGTCAGATCAGACCAAAATGGAGCTCTTTGGCATCATCTCAACTCGCCGTGTTTGGAGGAGGAGGAATGCTGCCTATGACCCCAAGAACACCATCAACACCGTCAACCATGGAGGTGGAAACATTATGCTTTGGGGGTGTTTTTCTGCTAAGGGGACAGGACGACTTCACCGCATCAAAGGGATGATAGACGGGGCCATGTACCGTCAAATCTTGGGTGAGAACCTCCTTCCCTCAGCCAGGGCATTGAAAATGAAAAGTCATTACTAAGTCATTACCAAGTACTAAGTCATGTTTTGCAGAGGGGGTCAAATACTTATTTCCCTCATTAAAAAGCAAATCAATTTATAACATTTTTGACGTGCGTTTTTCTGGATGTTTTTGTTGTTATTCTGTCTCTCACTGTTCAAATAAACCTACCATTAAAATTATAGACTGATCATTTCTTTATCAGTGGGCAAACGTACAAAATCAGCAGGGGATCAAATACTTTTTTCCCTCACTGTAACTAGCTTACCATACAGTACATTACTACATACAGCTAACATTTTTGCCCACCTTAATTAGGTTTAAAGCACATTGACACTATCACTTACATAGTGGCATTAGCCAATGGATTTATGGTTTGTCCATCTCAATCGGAGTATTCTCATTTGTTTGTTTGACAGAGTTTATTTGAAGGGAAAAAAAAAGCTGCAGAAGTCATATTGATAGCTACGTAGGCCTAGGTCTTTCTAGGGTTGGTTTGTGCGTATAAGAGCAGCTCACGCCTTAGCTTGGCACCAGCTACAAAGGTTTCTGTTCTCACATAAATCCCATCCATTCATACCTACAGTTTTAGGGTCACTTTCTGCTCTGATATTTCTACCAGAGCAGAAAAGAACACTTAATTATGCCTATAACAAAAGCCACACATTACCATGTCCATAATGACAGATTGACGTGCTAGGTTCTAGACACAGCTCCTGAAAAAACAGACTCTGCAAATTCTTTAGACATACTGTGACGGTTTCATTGATAATTACAGCCGCTGTCCATCATTCGTCTGAGGCGCTTCGGTTTTTGTGCACTGTGCATCAAATGTCACTCATGTGCCTGCCCTGGCTCTTTTATTACTTTGAGCTTTGGTAGATTTCGTTTTTCCAGGAAGATTACTGCCAGGTGCTGTGTTTCATCTCTCCTACACAGCAGAGGTGGTAAATATCACCAGGATGGCCGGACACAGAGGGAGCAAAATTGGCTGTGCTTTCCGTGTAGGAGGGATAGTGTTATTCTCTCGCCCCGTCAATCACAGTGGCGCTAGTCAATCGTAGGCATATGTGAGTTCAAGTATGCGGAAGAGGGCAGACAGCTCCTCCCTCTGAGTGGTACGCTACCCTGTGAGAAAAGGTGGAAAAGGCTTCGAGTGGCTCGAAGGAAGCACGTGTTTGCCTTCACCCTTGCTCGGAATTGGCAGATGAGAAAATACGGTAAAAAAAAATCGAAATAAAATATTAGTTGAATACCTTCTTGTGCACGAGGAGATGTATGCCAAGGCCTTGCAAAAGTCATAATATAATATATATTGCGACACCCTAAATTTCTCATACAAGGTAAGAAAAAGCACTTTTTTGTTCTCTAACTGCTTTTGAGCTCCTTATAACCGTCACAAAAAGCCCTACGGACAGTTCCTGTACTCCGTCCACAGACCTGCACAAGCAGCTAGCTTGCAAGAATCAGACGGCTAGCCTGCAACGATCGGCTTTGTTCTGATCGTGTAGAAGGCACGGTTTTAACGGGCACCTGGGGATCGCGTTGGTGATTCACAATACGATGAAGCGTCGTGGTAAAGCAAAAAACGCAGCCAATGTTCACAAGCTAAATAGAAAACACATGGAAAAATAAAACCAGTGTTTTCACTTCTTTTTTTCAACACATTTGGGGGTATGTTGTCGGTAAGTTCAGTTGGGTTTTAGAAAAAAAAAAATCCCGCGTCAATACTATCGGCTCTCGCGTTCTGAGTTCTTGACAGTCTGAAGAACGCAGACCCATTGCTGTGCATTTTTCACAACGGTGAGTAGAGATTAAAATAACTCCAAGTGTGTGGAGGTGCAGATAGGAAACTCTTCTCAAGAGAAAAGAGTTGTGTTTTCTGTGCCTTGGTTCACAATGAAACTCACTTTATCTTTCCCTCCGTTCACTTTCCTGCAGAGGCTAAAACAAATGCTGATTACGTTAAGCACTCTCTCAGACAGGCTTAGGAGGGATAACGCTGGAAAAATACAGAATTCCCTGTACTGTATAGGGGATATTTTCTACACTGCCGAGGTAGTCCCAAACCTATTATCATAAATCTGAAGGAAGATCAGACCGACATCCTGTCACAACAAGTTCTTATGTCTAAGAGTAAATGGTCTATAGGTTCTGCAACCAAATAAATCATATGATCGAGATCATAAGCATTAATGACACTGGAAGATAACTGATAAACTAGTTTTTTTAGTCATTTGAAGAAACTTTTCTTTCTTTTTCTGGCTATCTACAAATTCTCATGACATCAGACTTTTGAAATAATGAAAAATCTGAGCATAATTTTTCACCCTCGCTGTAATAAAGCATTATGCCCATACAGCATTATTATTATTTTTTTCAGACTGATAAATGATTCCATCAACGTAAGACAGAGTCACTGAAATACGCACACTCAGAGCCATGCTAAAGCCTGAAAATGTGCTCTACAGTAACAAACGTTCGTTAGTTCATTATGACACAGCGCCTCGGGTAAAGTATGGCAGGGTCTTACGGTAAAATAGTTAAAAATACAAGTAAAAAGTGAAAAGTATGACCAGACAAGACTGCAAAATGTGACAATATTGTGACACGTGGTAAGAGAAATTCATCCATACAAACGAATCACATCTGTGCAAAAGAAATGTGTGTGTGTGTGTGTGTGTGTTTGGCATAGATAACCATCTGAATATGTTTTTAAGTCTTATTGAGTATAGTAGCTGGGTAGCATAAAAGCAGCTGTCCAAACTTCAAACTCCTCGAATGGTGTCACATGAAATCAGAAAAAGTTTGGATCTAAACTTGATATCAGTGATCGTGCTAGAGAATCAAAGCGAGAGGTCTCAAGAAGAAAGAGTCCTATTAGTCTTAACAATAGGAGAAAGCTAGCATTAATGATGGTGTTTCGCTAGCCAGAACTGAGTTACTGTACGCACTGGTCATATTCAGACCAGCTGTGATTTTGTCATGTGCATATTCCAAGGCCCCTTCATGGATCTTGGTGAAGAGGTTTGTGTATTTCGATGAACCTCAGGGCGATGGCTGCCGAGCTTAAAGTTCCCAGCAGGACCCCCCTTGATGACCGGACAGGTCAGACGAGAGCGATCCTAAAGAACGCTTGGGTTTACCAGGACCCGAACTTAGAGCCAAGCCTGAGGGTGGTATCTGCATGGGAGTGCCTGTTTAACTGTTCCCCCCAGGGGACGTGGGGCAGTCTTTTGAACTCAGCACCTGCCAGATGAAGGCTGGAGGTCGGGTTACTTACATGGACTAGACCGTTGCAATGGAAACTGGCTTTGCCTACATGGAATGTCACTTCACATTCTTGAGTGTGTGATGGATGAAAAATGGATCGCAGCATTTTTACAGCTTTTATTTTATTTTTGCAGCTCTGCAGTGGTGACCCAGGAGTTCATTTTTCAGATATACAGCTCTGTTTTCCAGTCACGCTACATCCTCATCCTCATCTACGGTATGATCACTAGATATCTGGTAGCGGCTGGAAAAATAAAAGTGACGTGTTCAGGCAGTAGAAATGAACTTCCTCACTAGGGTTGCTGGGATTAGTCTTCGGGATAGGGTGAGGAGTTCTGTAATCCAGGAGAGCCTCTGAGATTACATCTCGCAGATCTCTTATATCTGTCTTGGGAACATCTGGGGATTCCATCTAAGGAGTTTAAATCTGTGCAACCCCTACTAGAACAGTAAATGGATGAACATCCCAAGATGACTTTCGTCAGAGACACAAATGTCCCTTAGACCTTAATAACATTTTATAAATATAAAGTTAGCATTAACTGCATAGAGCAGATTTAGTTTGAACACTTTTTAAGGGGTGGCTTATAATCCTGAGTGGTTAAGGGGATTTCCCCCCGGCTAATTTAATGAACAAGACTTTGCATTTTTTACAGTTATTGCCTTAGAACCTTTAAACCAGTGACTGGAAACTAGTCTTCTAAATTACTGTAAATTACCCCCCCCACACACACACACACACACATTGGTTTTGGGGAGAATGCCAGTTCAGTGGGTGCACAAGCTAAGGCTGAGAGCTGGGTGAAATACCATGACATTATAGGAATAGAGAAAAAAGAGAGCAAACACATCAGAGTCAGAGGTCTCCAAGGGGCAGTGCTTTAGTTTCTGAAACAGAACCAAATTACACTGCGATGAGGAACATTTCGACCCTGTAGAAAGTGCTTTCAGTACACGACCTGCCAACACTACAGCATCAGCACAGCTTCAATCACGGCAGTCCGTGTAAGATGACAGGCTGACGGTTTGAGGGCAGATGGGGGTAGCGTTGCTACTCGCACGTCAAAATCCACATTTATGAAACATTTACTACATCATAGCCATCTTCCAGGCAGTGCTCGGGCAAAGCCAGTGGAGCTTGAAAGAAAACTGGTGGTCGGGGTTGGATGTTCGCACTGGCCGCTTTATCATAAGACTTTCAGGAAGCCGAGCGCTTTGATGACTCAGAGATCAACCAGGATCTTAGAGAATCTGAAGAGAATATGTGGCATGATGAGAATTTCTTCTGCATTAAGCAGTGGAAATTATTTTTGAAGTAGTTCTGAGAGCAAACATTATCAATAATGATCTTTTAGCAGTCTGGAGTGTACCGGGGAATGAGCAATTTAGATGAACCTGAACACAAGACAATTTAGATCATTTAGAACATTTGTAGAGCCCTCTAAGAGTACACTCTAAACAATAGTGTTTTTGACGAGTTAGGAGAAGTCTTTTTATCTCAATCAGGATTGAGAAAACATAGCACTCTGAAACAACAATGCACTACACAGCAGTTTCTTCTAGTGATGCTTGTTTTGGAATTACATAAGAATCGGAATGAACAGGATGTGAGATTTCATGGAGAAATTAAAACGTTGTTTTTCCAACATAGAACATTTTAAAGGAATACTGTCACAGAGAAATTTATCAGCATTTCACAGGAAAATTGTCCCGTGTGTGTGATACACGTACAATAGTAATGTTTTATTACTAATGATATTTGAGCGCACCTTATAGTGCCCTTTTTCCTATTAAATAAATAATAATAAAAAAACGTATCTATTTCACTAACATCAGGCTTATTTGCACGAATTAGCTGGTTAATGCTAGTTAAAGAACTAGTCTAGCATTGTGTTCATTTTGTTACGCCAGGTTGGTTGGTTTCCACAAAATATTAGAAAGCTAGGAAACAATGACACAAAACAGAACGGTTCTTTAGTCGATGCGATAAAGTTGTTAGCGATATTGGATGTGTTGATATTCACGTCCGTACATGAGAAAAAAAAAAAAAACCTGTAAAATGCGTCTAGTTTGTTTCCTGTGTGCTTTTACATGATTGCACTCATCTGCATGGGCGCTTGTTAACTACAGAATATTGGCAAAATCGAGCAAAGTGTAAAGATGGACACAAAGCTCCATCCACCCACTATGCTTACATCATTTTAAAGCATATTAATATTAATGCATAATATCTTTAGACTAATAATTATGCATAACAATACTTAAAGTTCTCTATACACAAGAACACAGTGTACTACAATACACCTCTGTATAATTACCCCCCCTTTCACTGAGTCTGCTGAAAACATTGCACACAAAACACATGTCAATCTATCGGTTCTGTACAAGTAAGAACCACAATACGTGTCAACATGAGAGTTAGGATTTAGGTCAGACTTAACTTTTGCAAAACAATCTTCTCAAGAAGTAAAAATGACAAGCTGTCTGAAGTATGACAAGCAGCATGATGTGGAAATAAGTAACTGTAAAGTTAAAACCATGACTGGAAGCGCTTTCTTCCTGCACTGTAGCTTCAGAGAACAGTACAGTAGCTGATGTTTTTACGGAATAACAATAACACATGCTGTTAAGAGGTTTATTCAGCTTTAGATTCAGATTTTTATTCTAAAAAAGTGCTCGTCTGCATCTATAAACATCAATAGAGCTTAGATAAGTCTACTCTATATGTATATGGATGGATGACTTTTCGATAAAATAAAACAATATGCGCTTTGTTATTTATTTATTTATTCAGGCTTTCCGACATTCTAGGTGAACACTACGCTACCGATTCAGACTGAACATTAAAGTCTTCGATGCTACGTTAAGAATGCAGAAAGTTAATAAAATAATGATTCGATTAACTACTATATTTACGCTGAACTAAACGTTCCTCATGCAGCAGAAACACATGAATCGCACATGCACAGTCTGTGCAAAAACTAGATTCAACTGGACATTCCATGTATGTTCGGAACTGAAAATTTGAATTTGAATAGTACAAAACATGAACAATGTTTTATCGTAACATTACTGAATATATTCACTACAGCAGTCTTTGCGGTATGACTATTTGCACACGAAAGAACACGTAAAGTCGACAAAGTAGCCGCTATTGTTCAGGTGTAAATTCAGTCTGTAATATGTGTTAAGTAGTACATGTTGAGCTTGTGCTGTTGGCAATTTTTGTTTTTATTAACTTAAAATAAGTTAAGGTAAGATTAGTCTTTTCTTAAGATTACGTCTCTAGACATTACGTGGGCAGGACATTTGAATGGTTCCTGCCCATGTACACGTGTCACGTGGCGTGACGGCAGGCAGGATGCATTCACAGTTCAAACGGTGAGGTTTATTTACAGGTGATGAATTCAAACAGAATATTTACAAGTGAAGAAATCAAACCGAAACGAAAACAGAAACAAGGCTCTCTCTACAACTAAGCTAAACTAGACTAGGACTTTGGCTAAAGCTAACGCTAATGCTAAGGCTATGGCATAAACCGGACATAAACCAAATACTCGCGGAAATCGCACTCTCGCTATAAACGGTAGGCATACATAAATGCACGCATAAGTCCAAGCATTCAACCTCGCCGTGCTCACGGTATATATCCACACAGTCATTAGCCCGCGATATCTTCCAGCTGCGGGCACTTCCGCATACGTCACACATGACGCGAGGGGGCGAAAACATGAAGTCACCCCGGAAACAGCATGCGCATGCGCGCCAGGCTGGGCGGCGTCCTCAGCCGAGCGGGGAGGCTGGGCGGCGTCCTCAGCCGAGCGGGGAGGCTGGGCGGCGTCCTCAGCCGAGCGGGGAGGCTGGGCGGCGTCCTCAGCCGAGCGGGGAGGCTGGGCGGCGTCCTCAGCTGAGCGGGGAGGCTGGGCGGCGTCCTCAGCTGAGCGGGCAGGCTGGGCGGCGTCCCCAGCAGAACGGGCAGGCTGGGCGGCATCCCCAGCGGAACAGGCAGGCTGGGCGGCGTCCCCAGCGGAACGGGCAAGCTGGGCGGCGTCCCCAGCGGAACAGGGAGGCTGGGCGGCATCCCCAGCAGGACAGGGAGGCTGGGCGGCGTCCCCAGCGGAACAGGGAGGCTGGGTGGCATCCCCAGCGGAACAGGGAGGCTGGGTGGCATCCCCAGCGGAACAGACAGGGCTCAGAGGCATGGCCGGAACAGGGCTCAGAGGCGTAGCCGGAACAGGGCTCAGGGGCGTGGCTAGAACAGGGCTCAGGGGCGTGACCAGAACAGGGCTCAGGGGCGTGGCCGGAACAGGGCTCAGAGGCATGGATTGGCCTAGATACATGGCTTGAGCGAGAGACGTGGCCTGAGCGAGAGACGTGGCTTGAGCGAGGGACGTGGCCTGAGCGAGGGACGTGGCCTGGGCGAGGGACGTGGCCTGAGCGAGGGACGTGGCTTGAGCGAGGGACATGGCCTGAACGAGGGACGTGGCCTGGGCGAGAGACGTGGCTTGAGCGAGGGAAGTGGCTTGAGCGAGGGACGTGGCTTGAGCTTGAACAAAAGACATGGCTTGAGCGAGGGACGTGGCTTGAGCGAGGGACATGGCTTGAGCTTGAACAAGAGACATGGCTTGAGCGAGGGACGTGGCTTGAACGAGAGACATGGCTTGAGCGAGGGACGTGGCTTGAGCGAGGGACGTGGCTTGAACAAGAGACATGGCTTGAGCGAGGGACGTGGCTTGAGTGAGGGACGTGGCTTGAGCGAGGGATGTGGCTTGAGCGAGGGACATGGCCTGAACGAGGGACGTGGCCTGGGCGAGAGACGTGGCTTGAGCGAGGGAAGTGGCTTGAGCTTGAACAAGAGACATGGCTTGAGCGAGGGACGTGGCTTGAACAAGAGACATGGCTTGAGCGAGGGACGTGGCTTGAGCGAGGGACGTGGCTTGAGTGTCGGGAATGTGAGGCATAGCTGTGGTGACCGGGGCCTGAGCCGGGGCTGTGACCGGGACTGGAGCCGTGACAGGGACATGGACCTGGGACTGGGTCTGGACTTGGGTGTCATGAGCTTGAGACTGGGTCTGGACATGGATGTCGTGGACTTGGGACTGGGTATGGGCTTGGATGTTGTGAGCTTGAGGCAGGGCTGTGGCACGAGACTTGGACCGGGGATATGACTGGAACCGGGACATGGGGCGTGGCAGGGACCAGGACATGGGACGAGGCAGGGACCGGGACATGGGATGAGGCAGGTATCTGGGATGTAACATGGACTCTGACCTGAGACGTGGTATGGACCAGGACATGGGATATGGTAGGAACCTGGAGCGGGACCTGGAACATGGTGTGAACTAGGAGGGGAGTCATGGCTGGAGCTTGAGTGGTGAGTGAAACGTGAAACTGGACGGGGTCTTGATACTTAGCTGTGGCATGAACCTGATAAATGTTCTGGACTTGAACTCGTAACTTGAGAACTCGTAACTCTGAGACTTGAACTCATAACTTGGAGACTTGAACTCGTAACTCGGAGACTTGAACTCGTACCTCGGAGACTTGACTGGGACCGGAGACTTGACTGGGACTGGAGACTTGAGTTGGCTGGGACTGGGACCTTGATTGGAGCTTTCTCTGCTCTTCTCCCCTCTCTGGTTCGCCTGCTCATAGTACACATGGAAAAGAGGCTCCGCATAAGTCCTCCAATTACCTTCCCGCAGCACTTTATCCAGTTTATACTCTTGCCCTGGTTCTCCGAATTCCTCAAAAAACAGGTCCAGAAACAACCGAACATCCTCCAGCACTGCGGGTATCTCAGCCACTAGTTGTCGTGCCCAGGTGCGAGCGGAACCCAAAAAGCAGGACATGATGAACAAGACATTTGTCAAGTCCTTCCGTGGGTTTCGGGTCGCAAAGGCTGACAAAATATTGTTGACATTCCATAACGAAATAGTCCGGGTAATCCTGCCGTGCATACCGCGCAGGCAGGTACTCCGGGGTCTTCTGCACAAAGCGCATGGAGTCAAAAGCGGGGATACTGAGCGTGCCGGTTGTAGTTCGGCGTCTCCTCCGTGCTCGTGCTGCATCCCTGTTGGAGGCGATTGAATCTGTCACGTGGCGTGACGGCAGGAAGCAGGCAGGATGCATTCGCAGTTCAAACGGTGAGGTTTGTTTACAGGTGATGGATTCAAACAGAATATTTACAAGTGATGAAATCAAACCGAAACGAAAACAGAAACAAGGCTCTCTCTACAACTAAGCTAAACTAGACTAGGACTTTGGCTAAAGCTAACGCTAACGCTAAGGCTATGGCATAAACCGGACATAAACCAAATACTCGCTGAAATCGCACTCGCGCTATAAACGGCAGGCATATATAAATGCACGCATAAGTCCAAGCAATCAACCGCGCCGTGTGAAGCACGGCTCACGGTATATATATCCACACAGTCATTAGCCCGCGATATCTTCCAGCTGCGGGCACTTCCGCATGCGTCACACATGACGAAAACATGACGTCACCCCGGAAACAGCATGCGCATGCGCACCGGCACCCATGGTGCCCTTCTGGGGGAGGGGGGGGGCATGCTTTGAGAGCGAAGAATTCGGTCTGAATGTTTGTTCTCTGGGAACTCCAATACCAGAGCTTTCTCTGAGATGGTTCACTGCATTTGAAGGCGAATGAGATTGCCAAGCGTGCTCTTCTATGTTGTTTTGCTAAGAAATCTATTATTAAAGCCTAATAATAAACATATATTATTAAAGGCTTGTATATAGGTAATAAACAGAAAGGATGCCCTCTCATAAAACAGCACAATAGTTTAAAATAAGAGTTGGAATATAAGAGTAAAGACAAGAATATTAATTGTATACTCGTATTCTAATGCAGTTACAATCTGACGTGTGCCGTTTCGTGCCTGAACGTCTCCAGTGGCTCAGAAATTAAACTCCCTCCGTTTTGTTTAATACGTTCTCTTGGCTCCTGTGGGACTCTTAGTTTATCAGTATCATCATTTCAATGTCATTATGCACTAAAGCTGATTCTGAAGCATACATTCCACATGTTGCTTCTGGCTCTTTGCCCTCATCAGAGCACACTGTCGTCGCTCCACAATCTGTCAATAATCAGCTAGGTGTCAGAACAGTGACAGCCACATCACATCCAGAGGTCTCCATTTGATAATCCTGCAGCTCTTTAATCGATCGTCCCTTGTGTTTCTTCTCCATGAAAAACGATCAATATTATAAGCGATCTGTGGCTCTACTTCTCAGTCTGCTTAGCACCTATTGAGATCATTAGCAATCCGTCGGGTTTCCATCCAATCACAATTGACTCTAATTAAAAATATGAGTAGGGGAATGATTAATAGCGAACACACGGCAGTTAAAAAGTTGACTTGACTCACTATCTCGCGCTGACAAGGGGAAAATGAGTACAGAGAGCTCAACACGGGGCTGATGAGACGACATCCACAAGACAGGAAGAGAAAACGAGATGAGACCTGGCTAATCGTAAGCCAGGCGTGGATAGAACTGTGAGTGAGAGAGAAAGAGAGAGACTCTGCTTTTTTTCTGCCACAAATCGAGGTCATTAATGCCTGAGAGCCAGCAGCCGTGTACACTGAGCAAAGAAGAGGACGACGTAAAGCTACAGGAGAGCTGTGACATTATGGCCTCAATTTGCTCAACCTAGAATTAATGCTTATCTGTGACTTCACATTTATTTATTTTTTCCCTATTGCACATCTACAATCATTCAGCTAGAAAGCTTAAAGAAGCAGGAAGAAACGAACGACATGCTCGAATAGGCCGTGTTTGGAAATCAAGGCAGCTGTTAAGCTATATAATAATGAGCTAATTATTACTCTTCACTTGCTCGTGTTTGCTCGTTCTCTGTGATTTTACAGTAAGCTTGGCAAAGCTGCAGGACAAAGCAGAGTGAACGCAGGTCATGAGGGAAAATGAAATCCAGTATAAATTGTCAGTCATAAACCTGCGTTCACATTGGTGAGCGATAAAACGACAGCCAACCGTTCATGTTCTATGTGTGTGTGACACGGAGAGGCGATTTCAGCGATAGCGGCGAGTGACAGCGTGAACCGAGATTTTCTCCGTTTTCCAAATTAGGTATGACTCTGTTAAGCAAGGCTTTCTCCTTCAGTCTCTTCTTCAAAAGGTGAAATGCTGCTCACCCAAGATAAGGTCTGGTGATTGACTTGGCCAGTCTAAAACCTTCCACTTTTTTTTCCTTGGTTGAGTTGGCAGTGTGTTTTTTATCATTGTCTTGCTGCATGGTTTAATTTGGATGCATTTCTCTGTACAGAGATAAAATGTTCCTGTTAAGTTCTGAATTCAATCTACTATGACCATCATGAGCTCCATCATCAATAAAGATTAGTGAGAATGTTCCAGAAGCAGCCATGCAAGCCCAAGCCATGACACTACCTCCATCCTGCTTTACAGATGAGCTTGGATGTTTTGGACTTTCCATCACTTTGATAGAGGTTCATCTTGGTTCCAGAACTTTTGTGGCTCATCTCTGTGTTTCTTTGCAAATTCCAGTCTGGCTTTCTGATTCTTACTGCTGATGAGTTGTTTGCATCTTTTGGTACGGCCTCGATATTTCTGCTCTTCTTTGAATGGTAGATTGTGATACCTTCACTCCTGCCCTGTGGAGGATGTTTTGGGGGTTTTCTTCACAGCTCTCACAATGTTTCTGTCATCAGCTGTTGTTCTTTTCCTTGGCCGACCCGTTCGTTGTCTGTTGTTCACTTCTTTTTCAAAACTTATAAAAAAATTAGCATTGGCTATGCCCAATGTTTGTACAATGTTTCTCCCATAGACAGCTCTCTAATCTTCATGTTGGCTTATCCTGCAACAACAAATGCAGTCTTCACACTTGAAACTGAAGACTAAAACCAAGAGTAGATATTCAGGGCTGTTTATTGTTTAAACAATCAAGCAACTGAATACATCGAGCAACCAATTTTCACCCTTTTTTCACTTTAAAAATATTAGAATGCATTTTAAATAAACAAAGATTAGTCATATACTGTTATCAATTGTGTGCTGACTAACATCCTTTTTCATCGGAACTAAGAACTCGGCAAACGTTTCACGCCCACGAACGACAAGACCAGCGCTCATGCCATGCCTGTAAGAGACAATCTACAATATCGACGCAGGTAAGTGGCCAAAGCCAAGCCTCTCCTTCCTACATACCTCTGTTCCTTCGCTGCTTCTACCTGTTAAAGCTGAGGAAACATTCTGTTAAAAACCTTTCCTAGATTACCTCTTATCTTTCCAGTGACTGAAGCTTGCATCATCTCCAAATCCAGGACAGCCTTTAAAATATCCTGATGAGAGCTATTGTATTGTATTGTACTGTATGCTAATAGATGTAGTTATGCGTTCCCTCTATTTCTCTAAAGGCTTCAAAAGATGAAAGCTAGGAAATAGTTTTGCTCAATAATTGCTGAAATGTGGAACAATAAAGCAGCATTTGTCAAAACAAGTATGGCAGGGCTTTCACACACTCAGCACCGCTGTGAGGGAACAGATTCCAAAGCTTCTTTATTGCTTTCTACTGAAAGATGAGAGACCTTTTCCCTAACTTCAAATTAGCATTTCGGAGCCTGACGTGACCTGGCCAGTACTCACCTGAGACATACATAAACATGAGCGTGTAACTGCCATACAGTCGCTTCTTTCTGCATTTATTCCCCACCGTGTGCTCAGCTCAGATTGCACATTTCCGGAGATTTAGAACAAGACTGCTGAGTCATCTGGGAATACCTTTAGACAGATTTTTAAACGCCTTCTAGCCTTCGATTGTGTCTCTTTTTTTTTTCCACCTCGCTCCTGCTCATTCTACCTACTGTGAAAGAAGCTATGCACTTTTAGGAGTTCTATTTGGAACCCTCTCTGATAGAGCTGCAACCATTAAGGGTTCCCCCATAGAGGACCACCAAAGAACCCTTCAAGTCCTCATGAAATGGCTTCTTAGCTGTTATTCGATTGATGTATTTCCTTCTCATGCAGGAAGTCAGTGCGACACAACAGCCAACAGCGTTCGAGATGCGGCGCACCCCCACCCGATCTGAACAAACCTGACGGTAGCTTAACGAGCTACCTAAATATAGACAACTGTGAAGAGATTAACGAGAGATTTTTACTGATTCCTACTGATGGAGAATCCCAGATGACATGAAGACGGAATTCTCGCTCTGTCTGAGGAAGCGACGTGTTTCAGCATCGAATTTGAAAAGCGCCCGTCACATAACCGCCACCTCGTACAAACTCCATCCGTTTTTTTCTGAACCAAGTGATGTTTGGAAAAGGAAACTGTGCAGGAAGTTGTTCAGCCAAAGACAAACTGTCAAAACATGATTACTGCTAACGAGCTGCTACTGTAGAGCAAGACACACCTCGGGGGGGGGGGTTGGGGGTTGTGTTGTAGGGTTAGGAAAACTATCTTCTGATGCTTTATTCCCACCTGGACCTCTCTCTAAATTTAACAGAATGTGTTATGTTCCTGGATGTATTCTGATGTCTTCTGTGGCATTTTCCTCTCTCTATCTTCTATCTATCTACGTGGTTAGGATATCCAAGAAGATCAGGATTTGACACTGGGATTGGCAGAAACAAACAAAAAAAAAAAACCTCTCAGTGCAGGAAGAGTATAAAACGAAGCTGCTGCTAGCTCATGGTAGCACATCACAGAGCCCTGTTTAATCTTTCACAGCGTTGACGTGCCTTTTAACTTCGTACTTTGTGGATTTAAGCTTAATGCTAACCTTGTACCTTGTATATTCTGACATGTTGGCAGAATGTTGAGGACTATTTTCAGATGGCACTGTACATCATCTCAAGCATTGGATATTTTGACAGCTGTAATCACTGTTTCAGAGTAGAAATTGTATGCAGGAGTGCATTTTTTCATGTTTTTACAGTGACCGAGAGATGTGCAACACAAATTTACAAAATTACCAACAACACAAAATCAAACTCAAGGCCAAGCCAAGCCAAGCCAACACAAGACCAGACCAAACAGCACAAATTCAGGACATTTTATACAGCATTGCTATTATACACCCGCCACCTAGCAGAGTGCTAAAGGACACAACAAAAGTTTCAGAAATCTCAGTCTTTGTTTTAACTCTGTCTTCAAATCAGAGACACATTGGATGGCGCCGCCACCACGTGGTGTTCAGATTACTCGGGTGGAAAGCAATCACAAACATATTAAGCTTAAACAAATGGGTTTGTTTTTTACAGAGGTATCGCATGTTATTAATATCCTGAAGGTCCAATACGGACATATCCATATCATGTTTATTTAATAAAGCACAGAATAGGCTCCACGTTTCACAGGATAGGCTCCACGCCCGAGACTATACCAAAAATTTGATTATGGGAAAAAATGTTTTGTTGTTTAATACTGGACAGCTGATGCAACACGTGTCACTGATTCACATGAAACTGGATTCTATAATACTTCCAGATTATTGTGGGAAAACCAAGGAAAATAAGACATGGAACAACAAAAAAACAAAACAAGCAATCAAAATGGCCGCTCTCCTCAACCCCACATGGGATCGTTTTAGTCGATTGTGTGTTTGTTTGCTTTGTTTTTCTCTAATGTGGTAGAAATGTGATCGTCACCTTCTCAAATCACAGACAGAAAACATTCCTATGCATGTGGATGTTTCCAGAAATAATATTTTGCTGTCAGGTTTTCATGTTTTTGTGTTGTGATAATGCTGTGGTGTCTGCAAATCTCTCCCATTTCTGCTGGTTTCTGATTTTGTTTTGCGTTGCTGTAATAATGAAGTGTTACGCATCTCACGGCTACCATATGTTTGGGGGTTTTTTTTGCTGTTAGAGAGAGACAGACAGACAGACAGACAGACAGACAGCATGGACCTTATGTTGTTGTCTTCTTGTTGCACTTACCGTTTTTAACTCATGTGAGCAAGAGTGAAAAATAAATAGGTACAAACACAGATGGACTCGTCCTGTTATGCGCTCTGCACGATGCACTGCTGGACTAATGAAGAATAAATGAACTATCCTAACAAGAGGAAGTGTGCAGAGACGATTAATTGGGGGGGGGGGATGTGGGGTACATTTACGGTGCAGGTTTCCAACAACAGTAAGCCCTGAAAACAAAACACTACAAAGAGATTGAATCACAGAAAAAGAAAACCAGCAAAAATCCTTGGGAATAAGATCAAATAAGGATCCTCTCTACAAAGTCTACTGAAGAAGATGTTTAGATTCCAGAATCGATTAACCGTGGCTACTCTGGCACATAGGCCGACAAATGCAAAAACAACATCACAAGGTGGATAAACCAATAAATTGATAGTAAGTGGGACATGATACACAGATTTCTATGTGGCTCTCTATAGCCCTAGATGTGTTTTTGAATCCTGCCTTCTCCACTACTGAATATGAACTTCCCATCGCCATGGTGATTTCTTAATCACGCGTTGAATCAGTGAGAAAAAGCAGCGCGTTTGCGTGTGTATGTCTATGTGTGAGTTTTGCATTAGCCATACGCGTATTAGCATTGGTGTATTGTACACATATCTGGCAGATTTGATTTCGGTCCAGGAAGTCGGCAGGTTTCCCGAGCTAATACGCTAGTACGATGGTATGCTAGCGTATTCGCATGTGAAATACAGCGTGCTTAGGAGAAGCACTTTTTTTTTTTAAACATTTAAAAAAAATAAACTATAGCCCATAGCAAGAAATAGAGGACGGAGTGTGGCCTTGATTAAGTTGAAATGTTTACACCTCCCGTAATATAAGCATTGTTTGATGAGTACTTTATTACGCGGCCTGTTGAATATTTCGTTCGATTATGCGGGCGTA
Source organism: Ameiurus melas (assembly GCA_012411365.1). Taxonomy (NCBI): domain Eukaryota; kingdom Metazoa; phylum Chordata; class Actinopteri; order Siluriformes; family Ictaluridae; genus Ameiurus; species Ameiurus melas. The sequence goes on along the minus strand of CM022769.1, from coordinate 24,653,080 downwards.
TCGAATCGAGAGCCTTGTACCAAATGATAAAATGAACCGTTCTCCTACACCCCACCCCCCCATCCCCAAGTTACATAGCTAGCTAACAACAGATTTGGCTAACTGGTAAAGAATTCGATCAGGTTAAATATCCTCAACGTAACTTAATCAGACCGGGTTTCCCAAAAGCAACGCAAAGTTAAGATCATCTCAATTGGCTGCACAGGATGTGACGCCCGCACTAGTATTTAACGACTTTTAATCTTCGTGTTGCGATGCTTGTAGGAAACTCAACCCTGTCCAAAAGAGGTCTGCCAGACCTAGGCCTCTCTCGAGTTAAGCGGTGAATCTGAAATACGCTATCACGGGTAACTTACAGCAACATTAGTCGTTATAAAAGTCACCAGACGATGACAGAATGTTAACTCATCGCCCATCAGTCGAAATTGATTTTTGATGCTTCATTTTTTTTTTTTTTTGTAATTGATTGGCTACATTTTTATTAATTTTTTTTTTTGAGATTACACAGGAAAGAAAATAATTTAAAAAAAAGGGTGTTTTTTAGGGGGGACAAAAAAGCAACAGATAATCTCATGAAGCATATTCTACGCTGGGTTGAAAAGCTAAATCTCTCTCTCTCTCTCTCGTTCCATTCTCGAGAGCTTCATACTCTGGTAGTTCTGCTTCACCGTCGATCACAGGAATAAAATAAACACCAGAAAAGAAAAAAAAAACAACCATCCGGTTCCTTTTCACTCTTATCGATATGACAGGGGAAACGACGAGTCGGAAACGAAACGTACTTCTACAGACAGCATTACTACGACCATCCCATGCACCGATGAAGCTATCTGACAGATTTTTATTTTTTTTTAAATCATCATAATTCAAAATCTATCCATCGATTATCATCTCATATTCTCTGATTAAATACCCACGTACGCTATGTGTGCAGTCTTCTTCCACAGCACCGACCGTATCAGCAGACTGATTTACGGTCCTTCATTAAAAACACGCCGTCCGTCCGGGTGCGGATGCTGACGTGAACAGGTGTTCCCGTTCGAAGTAACCTGTGCGATGTGACGCGTCGCTCTGCCCCTTTTCACGGCGTTTTACTCAGACATCGATCAATCGATCACACGGTCCATCGATAAGGAGTCAAAGATGGGAAAACTGTCTAACTGACCATCTTCTTCTACCCCCCCCCTTTTTTTTTCTTGAGGGGGTCGTTATTGAATGAGCGTTATCTGAATGAGCTACGGTATGGATTCACCTCAGGACTCCTGCAGCAGACGAAGGAGACCTGTTAAACCTTCAACAAAAAGAACTGTATCTCTCTCTTTCTCTCTCACACACACACACACACACTCTCTCTCTCTCTCACACACTCATTTCTCACTCATTTCTCATGAATGAAATATATGGAGAAGAAAACATATGGAGAAGGAATTATTATTATTATTATTATTTTTACCTCAGCACAGATGAACGTCTCTTCTTCTGATTTTCGACCTACTTCGGACTTTTCTCCAGCTTTTGACGCGGCTGATGGCGAGTCGTTTCTTCTCTCTCTCTCTCTCTCTCTCTCTCTCTTCTTTCCCACTTGGGGGGAGGAGGGGAGGTTGTTGTGTTTTGGTTTTTTTGGGGTTTTTTACTTCCAGCGAAGTGCCCGCTGAAGGCGCTGAGGTGAGCGGGCTGCAGTGAGGAGGAGAGAAGCCGTTAGCGTCGCGAGCCTGCGTCTCTCAAACCAACCTTCCCGCCCCCTTCGCCAGGCGCGCGCACATTGGTGCTGGCGGGAAAATAAATAAATAAATAAATAAATAAATAGATAGATAGATAGATAGATAAGAGGGATTGATCCGCGCGTGCGGGGGGGATTCTTCAGTCACATAGGTCTAAGCTAAATCCCAGACGGCTTCCTGATCGGTGTAAGAGTTCAAATAAACACTAAGTAGTGGACTACATGGACAACAGAAGGGTGTCTGAAATTCTGATACTGAATCCATGCTATCCATGTTTAGAAAATGTAGGGGTTATTATTATGTTGGCTTGACAAAGTCAGCATTCTGTTATGTTGTTTAAGCTTATTATTATTATTAGTAGTAGTAGTAGTAGTAGTTAGTAGTAGTATTTTTATTTTTTCCGAGACCCAAAAGTTCTAAACGCTACTCGTCATAGAGCTTTGGTGCGTATCGAGCTACATGCACCAAACTCACCACGTATGGAGGTCACAGACTTATGCACGGTACTACGCCATTTTGTAATATACACAGTGTGATTTGTGTGTTCATACTGAAAAACAAACAAAAAAAACCCCACGATAACTCGTCAGAGTCGTATCTTCCTGCAGTTCTCGCTTGAGTTTCGCCGTGAAGCTAAACACGGTTGACGCTGGCGAGTAGCTGCATGGGAGACCTCCTGGGGAAAACGAAGGTTGCTGCTGGAAGCGGAATTAGTGAGGCCAACAGGGGGCGCTCACCATGTGGTCTGTGTGGGGGCTAATACCCCGGTATAGTGACGGGGACACTATAGTGTAAAATAGTATAGTCTTTCGGATGAGACGTTAAACCGATGTCCTGACTCTCTGTAGTCGTTAAAAGTACCAGAGTAGGGGTTTAACTCTGGTGTTTTGGGCGAATTTCCCCCATTGAACCTTCTCTATCATGGCCGCCTAATAATCTCCATCTCTGAATTGGCTACATCACTCTCTCCTCTCGCAGCTTTCCTTACGATTACGTCCCCATCTGACGGTCACTGAGGTCTTGTTGGGCATAAAAGGAAACATTGACATAAACGGTCCAATGTACCAATTCATTTTTCTTATCTGTGTGGCTATTTCGCTAATGCTAGTTGTTTTAATTTTTGAAGATTACCTTGATGAATAAAACGTGAAATAATCATAAACTGTTGTTGGTGACAGAGATTATTTCCTGCACTAATCAGAAGCCAAGGAGCTGGTCTGACACTGACTTTGGGTTGGCTTACAGAAATACGGCATCCCTGCTGCACTTTTAACTTATTTAACTTATTATGCTGTTTGTATGACTGACAGCACTCCAGGAAAATTGAAATAGCCTTTCAACACGCCCCCTTAGCTTTCGGCATTTTTAATACGCCCATTACTCAGATCTGCAGAGACTACAGTCTCACTTAGTGTGCAATGAGTTTTCTAAGTGATCGGAATGACGGTTTTCCCATTCCAGAAGCTCAAAATGGCCAAAATTCCCTTTGACTTCCATTTAAATATTTGGACTGTTATAACTCCTTGAGCTTTCAAGCTATTTTCACCAAATTCAGCAAAGTCCTTCAAGCTCTGCAGAATGATCATGATGTATTTTTTCTAATTGATTGGACTTACGGTTTTCCCGTAGCAGACAATCAAAATATCCAAAAAACTCCTATAGGCTTACATTGACGGAATGTCGCCCCCTCTCACTCCTTCTGACTTTCTACTGGTTTCACTCTATTTGTCATCTAACTTTCTACATGTAATTGTCTGTCTGTCTGTCTGTCTATCACCTTTTTTTTTCTTTCTGTCTTTCAACTTCAAACTACCTTCAAACTTATGGAACCATCTTCATTGATATGTGAAAAGAGCTTAGCTGTACCATTCGTTTTTCCGCAGATTGGATGTTGAGCTGTGAAATACAGATATTTCCACAGGGTTTGGTGTCTCACATACTTTGCAGATCATTATCAAGCTGAAACATGCTTTATTTTTATTCCATCTTAACATTGTTTAAAGACGAAACCATTTTAATGATATTTTGATGTGTTAACTGTTGGTACGTCAAGTCATGTTTATTTCTAAAGCACTTTTAAAAAAATAAATAAATAAATAAATAAACAATAAATACTGGAACACATTTTCATTGATTTAGGTTTTTATATTATTTATATCATCCATGAAAAAGAGTTTAAAAACTTTGTTCAATTGTAGCCTATTTATTCATGACATCAAGATATATTCAATGTCAATAACATCAATAACGTCATCATTCTAAACACAGAAGTTATTGATGCTTGCATTAAAAACATTACTTAAGTCACTCGTAATATCTTTCATTGAGTCATAGTGGTTTGGGAAATAAAAATGGATATGTTTTAGTCTAATATTACTTTAATATTACTTTAAAATCTGTCAAATATAAGCTACCTGCCAACACACCAGTAAATATGATGTGATATACAGTATACAGTCATCCATCAGTATTAGCAAGAGATTTGTACACACTTCTTAAGGCCTTGTGCTCAGAAATGTTCCCCAACTGGAAAAATGAACGTTGTTGTTCTGCATTGTTGTTACTTTAGAATAAAATGGGAAGACATTTGGTCATATATGAGTGTTAGTACTAAACAGCACTAGACAAATTTACAGGATGCATTGTCCATATAGGCCGTTTTGTTTTATTAGTAAAGCACAGTCATGGTTTGCAGTAGTTATATAAAGCTTAGTATAATGCAATATGCTGAACGATTGCTTGCATGGCATTCGCCCATTTCTACAATATGTTCTGTTAGACAAGTTAATTCATCCACACAAATCTGATTAGATTTCCAGATCACTGGTGTTTGGCTTGATGTTGTTTGTGCATCAGATGATAAGGGGGGGAAAATGCTTAGCAGACACAAAGGAAACAGGAAGTAATAGGTATCCAAGGCTTGCCATCTATTACACAGACAGAGGAATAAAGTGGTGGAATTGGACTGCTCGTTCTTCGCTCCCCACGTGTCTCAGGTTCATACCAGACACACCAGATTCAGTATAACACCCTTAAGGGTTTTTTAGTTGGGGAACCCTAAAGGTTCTATGCACAACAGGAAGGCAAGGAATGTTTAACTATCCAAAAACCCATTGGCATGTGTAGAAATTCACAAAAGCCGACTGAAAATTTCCGAATTGTAAGGAAAGGTCATTGGATTAGTTCCTTTTCTTATTCATATAAAATCCTATTTTGATTTAGATCAGACTAATGATTTTAAGTCTGAGTGTTTGTTCAGCTGGTAGAAACAGTCTGTTGGACTGAAACAACATAAAGGACTTGGTGAAATAGAACAAGTGTTGCTATTAGTTAAATGGATATTGAGCCTGAATTGTACTTTTAGTTGCCAATAGAGTCGGGTTGATTTCGATTTAGATCAGACTAATAATTTTACGTCTGAGTGTTTGTTCATTACTGTTGATTTATGGGTTGTTGTTGTTTTGAAATCTTTTTCTGAGAAGCTTATTTATGAAAATAGCTGGCCACCCACACAGCCAGAATAAAGGCACAGTGGGGCATTGTTTGGAAGTAATTCCTAGAAAATTCTGCATTTGAAATTCAGCATGACTTAGCAAAAACAAACGCATCAGACGCTCAAACACTCCAAATGTATGCCAAAATGCTCAAAGCTAGAAAAGACAATTAAACAATTCATTTCAGCCTTTCAAACTATTTATTCTGCCTGGCTGAGGATGCCAAGCGGGTAGAAGCAGTCTGTTGGACTGAAATAACTGAAATGAAGAACTTGGTGAAATAGAACAAGTGTTGCTATTAGTTAAATCGATATTGAGCCTGAATTGTACTTTTAGGTGCCAATAGAGTTGGGTTCATTTTAGACAGTAACATTACAGTAAATGAGCCAAATTGACTTTAACGACGCCAAGAAATGGTTTTACTGAACATATGCCATGGTGAATAGAGACCACAGGAACAATAATATCAATGTCAACTGAAAAAGGGCCTTATGGGTAGCTATGCTGCATAGGAAAAATTGGCAGGTTCATTAGCCAAAGTTCAGGTAGACACAAACCATAAAGTAAATAGGGCAACTGTTTAAAGCAAGTGATTTGTCATTGCTGTTGAGTATGATAAATGGGCTTGTGTCGATGCCAGTCATATCTGGAATTCATTTCATTCAGACATCTGCTATTTCTTCTGACAGAGAAGCTGTTCAGCTTTGAAGAAATGTTTGCAACTGGAAAAGGTACCGTAACATACTCGTGATTGGAAATGCCTACTGCTATTCATCTCATCTTTAGAGGAAGAGAGAAGAACAGCCCTCATGCCAGCGAGATAATCTGACTGATCTGGTTGATAACAGGACATTCAGAAAAGACTCTTTTCCATTTTGTGGTGATAAGGATATAGATATTTGGTCTTCATTTAACCAGGCGCTTTCACGGGTATAATTAATCAATAGAATCTCGCAATTCAGCATGGGTGCTGTGCTTGGCCAGAAACGACAATTATCCTGTGAAGCTTGTCACAGTTTTCAGTTTATTTCCAGACAGATGAACCAGTGTGGCACTGAGCAATGGAGGCTAGAGTATGTTACACTTCTGTTTTCTCTTTGCAGAGATTCACAGTGAGTACAAACACAGTGGTTATATGTCTTTTCCTATGTCCATGATGAAGAACAAAACCTGTGCTAGCTGCCAAATGCAGCACAAGTACGTAGTTTTCTTTTGACAGGGAAGGTGGTGCTTTGTGATAATGCATTGTTTATTGGGCAGCAGAAGAGCCACAGGGGCACATTTTTAGAATGACTAACTGTAATCTGGAAAATATAAAAATTCTGTCATGCGTTTTGTTCTTTGGCATCGGTCCAACCTGCCTGCACAGCCTGATGTGCACTGGATCAGTGCAGACCACACAGTTCTTCATAACACCAAAGAGAACACAGTCTTCCATTATTACGGCTTTCGGGCGGAATGACCGTGATGCAAATATTCCAATTTATGTATCCAAATATTTTGTTCGAAGTATGCACTGCAGAACCAAAAAAAAAAAAAAAACCAGCCATGTAGTATTTTATTGTTATTTATTAACAGTAATACATTAATAAACCCAAAGGTAAATTAGCCAACAAGTTCATTTCTAACAGTAATCCCTGAAGCTAGGTGTTATTAGTAAGAAATTAATGAATCAGCGTTGGTTATTCTATGTGAACATGTAAATAGAAATTTCTTTAAAATATATATATATTTATTCAGCTGTCAGATGTGACAGCATCCTACCAGTGTTAGCATGGAGTAACCAAGTGTGAATAAATATTCAGTGAATGTGCTTAATTTGTTGTTTTTTTTTATTATTTATTTATTCATTTATTTATTTTAAAGGGCTATTGCATCTAAATATATCTTCAGTTCTTTTTTGACAGCTCATCTGCATATCAGCAGTTTGACAAGGTGCCAGCACATGCCCTGAGGTTAGCCACTAATCACGCCTTGGCAGCAGCAGAGAAAGTTGAGATTCATGTCAGAGAATTGCTCACCATGATTAATGGATCCTCCTAGAGGATAGTCTGAGATGCAATTACAGAAAAAAGCCAGAAGGTGCTACGCTAACTCACACTTCTGAATGTCCCATAATTGAGCTGCTGATTGAGTTTGCGTGAGGACACAACGCCGGAGAACGCGCAGTGGAATACGCAGTCTTGCGCAGATGCGGATGCACATTGATTTAACATACTGTAGAGCGAATTCCACAGGGCTGCCGCTAAAACGATTGCGCTCACATTGTAAATTAGATCTGCTGTCTATAATCAGAACATATTGTATAAACTCAATGATATGTGATTGTAAAGGAGGTCATTCATACAAGAGGAAACTTCTATTCCATCAGATACCGTTTGACGTTTAATGCAGTTCAATACCGAGTTATCAAGAACGACGGAACGACAAATTGCAAGGGCTTTCATTTATTCAAAATGGCTCTTAAAATTAGAATGACAGCAGAGTGATTCATCTTTGTGCCACCCTCTTTCATAATTAACCACAGCTTTCATTAGATGAAAAAAGATTAGCTTATATTAAATTCCAATCAGCTGAATAATAGCTAAACTCTCCCCTGCCCTTTTCTGTACGATCATAGTTTTTTTTTCCTTTCATGATATATGATGTGGCAGTTGAATGCTCAGCGTACTCTTCGGTTTTATTGCAATAGGTTTTATTGCAGGCTTTTTAGTGGTAGGAGATGTATTTTCATTGAAAAGAGGAAATAAAAAGAGAGCATCTCAATTCTAAGACAGAAAGGATTGCATAGATCTAGAAAAAAAAGGGGGGGGGGGACAACAACCTTACTTGATCTCAACAGTGATGTCATGTGATGTAAAAAAAGTCAGGATTGTGTAGTATCGCTTAAAGTTTGTTATTTAGCATAATGCTATTTATTTAATTTGAATGAATCCATCTCTCTCTCTCTCTCTCTCTCTCTCTCTCTCTCTTGTGCTCTTTCCCTCTATCGCTTTCAGAATGTTTTCCTCCACATGCCTTGCAGCCAATTTCATGAGATATAAATGATGCTTTAGCTCTTGTTTTCACGGTTACTTGGAATACGTTTTGAGCACCAAACTGACACATGGTCAACACTGAACCAGTTCATTTTATGCTTTATTTAAGAGACTGAAATTGTTAGTGGCTGACAAAGATTGATAGGACTCATAACCTTAATTCCCTTGTGGAAAAGGGTACAGACTTCTTTTTTTTTAAATTTTATTTTATTTTATATATATACATTTTACAGTGACACAAAAACTAGTGCTGGATATCTCTGACAGGAATTAGAAACGTGATAGGGAATGAAAACAAATGAACAAATGAAGGAAAATGAACAGAATCTTTCACTGAACATTAGAAAACGTGAACACAACAATTCACACCGCTGTTTCTGATTAAATGCAGCGTATGGTTTTATTTATGCTCACTCCATAGGGTTACTATAAGCAGCCATGTGTAAAGAATTTTATTACCCTTTATTTCTTTTATTTCATTCTAACCCGTCTCCAACTCATCAGTGGAATGTGGAACACTGGAATCCATCCATCTTCAACCACTTCTTCCTTCTTCAGGGTCACGGGGAACCTGGAGCCTACCCCAGGAGGCATCGGGCACAAGGCGGGGTACACCCTGGACAGGGTGCCAGTCCATCACAGGGCACAATCACATACACACTCACACACCCATTCATACACTATGGACAATTTAGACACACCAATCAACCTACCATGCATGTCTTTGGACTGGGGGAGGAAACCGGAGTACCCTGAAACCCTCGCAGGAGAACATGCAAACTCCGCACACACATGGCCCCGGCGGGAATCGAACCCCAGACCCTGGAGGTGTGAGGCGATTGTGCTAACCACTAATCCACCATGCTAACCGCTAAGCCACACTAAATAATTTCTACAGTATATTTTCAGTATATTCAGAGGACAGATATTATTGACTTTTTCTTACCCTGTCAGATGGGGCGACTGTGGATCAGGTGGTAGAGCAGGTTGTCCACTGATCGTAGGGTTGCCGGTTTGATTCCCAGCTCACGTGACGTCATGCCTTGGGCAAGACATTGAACCACAAGTTGCTCCCAATCGCAAGTTAGCACCTTGTATGGCAGCTCTGCTACCGTGAATGAGAACCAGTGTAAAATATTTTGGAACTGCTAAGTTTAAAAAAGCGCTATATAAGTGCAGACCATTTACTATTCTGTAACCTGTGTAATACTGTAATAGACATTACAGTGAAACACAGTAGTACTAATTATTAAATTTATCTTCAGTACTGCTTTATGGTTCGTGCAGGCTGTCCGCGTATGGAACCTTAATCATGAGGCCATCAGCACAGTATTTTTATATCAGTGCTCGGGATCAAAATGTGGATGAAAGTTTTTCTAAGTGTTGAAAGGGCCAATAATTGCCCAAAAAAACCACCACCTTTTAAAAAATTTACCCTTTTTTTGGTTGGGTTGGGGTGTTTTTTTTTTTTTTTTTTTTGTTTTTTTTTTTTTTTTTTTTTTTAATAATTTTTTTTTTTTTTTTTTTAATTTTACAAAAATCCTACAAAAACAGCTGATCTTAATTTTGGGTTCACTTAATAGATGATAGATGTATATATATATATATATATATATATATATATATATATATATATATATATATATATATATATATATATATATAAAAAAAAAAAAAAAAGGTCTATACACCTCTGTTAAAAGAATATGCAGTTTTATGGCAAGGCAAGTGAAAATGTAATGACTCCAGCTGCAGGCCAGCTCTGTGGGTGGTGTATGACTGCAAATGGTGTGATTTCTATTCTTTTTGCCTCAGGTCTTTACACCATCAAGCTCTTGCTCTTTCTGCATCCCCCCTTATCTCTCTCTCTGGCCTACACATCTGCTGAGGATAACGTGTGTACTGACTCTGCTTGCTTTTGCCTTCTAAAAACAACTGAACCGCAGATTTGGCTTCTACGATACACTGTCATCCATCTGGCAGGCCTGTGTTGAAGCTGCTGCCTTTTCCTGACTAGGCTCTCAGTAATTTGCACAGATAGTTGGGTCGAATACGGAAAAGAGAAGCTAAAAGGACCATCACTGTGACCCTGTCAACACTCACGATAGAAACATGTGAAAACGGGAGCACTCAAATGAAATCTGTCTCCAGCAATTGAGGCGCTAGTACCAGGCTGGCATCAAGGCAATGGGTTTCAAGACCTCAACAGATAAGCAGAAGGAGAAAGTGGTGATGAATGGACAGAGAGAGAGAAAGCTCAGATCATAAGAGAATAGTGATGGAATTTTTCCGTAATACACAACTCATAGGGCATTTGGTGAAGGATGTAAGAGACTGAGAGAAGGAAGAACACACACATACACACACACACACACACACACACACACAAATACACTTGAGAACATTCATATATTTCCACAAGCTTTACACGAGACAATAAAAAAAACATTTTGTCCCAATTACCTTGTTGTACATATAGCAATTTTAGAGCATTTTAGCATGGCAGAATGTGAATCACAACAAGCAAAAGGGAGCTATCGTACATGCACAAACAACATTACTACACTTCTGTGCCTCCCTCGACTAAGGTGCTGCTTTAATAGATAGGATGCTTCCATGAATCTGTCCCTACATAAACTGGATATAGGATGCAGGTTTTGTGCCAAAATTGATTTGCATTTGGATCTATCCCTGTTTTATTCTCTCCATCTTCTCTAGAGCCCCAGTGCCAGTTGAAGAGAAGCAATCCCATAGAACGATGCTGCCACCACCAAGCTTCACCATAGGGACGGTGTTCTTTGGGTGATAAGCTGTCTTGTTTTTGCACCCAAAATATATTTTTGTACATCTCAGGATTGATATTTTTTGACAATGAGATCAGATACATGTTTTGTAAGCTCTTTGCAGACCATGGCTTCAGCAATCGGATTAAACCGAGAAGATCCTAAGAAAAGAAAATCCTACAGAAACAGCTGATCTTTAGCTTAGGTTCATTTAATAGCTGTTTTAGATTAGTAGATTATTACTTTTGAACGTGAGTTTGAACGGGATCGGTTAATTCGGAACACACTTCTATGCCCCATTATTGTCTTTTTGTCGTTACATTTACATTTATTCACTTAGCAGACGCTTTTTTCCAAAGCGACTTACAAATGAGAAGAATTCTAAAAATGAAAAAAAAATCCTTAAAAGTCCTTAAAATTCTATTTTGTTAGGTGATATAATTACCTTCATGGTGGAAAAAGGTCTGACATGATTTATGTCTGTTTCCTGCTTAGTTTCATTCGCAAAAACCTGCAACTTTAACAGAGGTGTGTAGACCTTTTTATATCCACGGTAACTCACCACGAAGGTCTTACTTTGCCATCCGGGTAAAAAAATATTGCACAGCTCACTCTCAGGATGGAGAGGCCAGTTTATGTAAAGAGCGAAGAGAGTGAGAAGGAGAAGAGGAGATAAGCTAGAAGCAGGCAATAAGATATAAGCAGGCCTCCGGCCAACTGAGTCAGGGAGTGTTATTACCTCTGACCTTGGTATTTCTTGTCACGCAGACACACTGTACCAAAACACACAGAATAAGACCTCAACGTATTCAGAGACAACCCTAGGTATAAATCTGTCATGAAGAATATGAAACCGAATACACGAATGAGCATAAAACTTGAGCAAATTAATATTGAGTCAGAGGCAGTTCAGTAAAGGTAAAATTTCCTTCAAGGGCCATAACCAGGATCCAAATTTTAGTGATGTTGACAATTCATAGTTATTATATCACGGTGCCAAATGCACACTACACCAGTTATTAATTATGATGTTTCCGTGTTGTTTTTTAGCGCGATATCTCAAGAACGAGCGGTTGAATGTTTGTAGGATTTATTTGAAGTAGCCCTCGTAGCTATTTATAGGTATATCGGTATTTAATGCATACAAATTAGTAACGAGAAGGATTAGAGGGTACGTAAATATTATCGTGACCAGCTAACATTACTGCGACTAGCAAACTGATTTGTCTTGCACGGTGTGTCTATAATGTGCAGAACCGTTTCTATAGTAAGATATATTGCGTAGATTGGGAGGGGGACGAGACTCTGTGCTGGATGACTGTATGTGGTCGACTCTCGGTTACTCTATAAATTCACTAGATAGTAGCCTAGAGCTTAAGTCAAGTGTAAAAGCCTCTCAATTTAATTTTGTTTGAGGCTATGTCGTTATTAATGTCGTCCTGCAACACCAAAATATATGCTCACGAGGAGCTTCTGGTTGGAATGCGGATTTTTCCACACACGAAGACTTGGAAATTGAAAAGTGTGTGTGTGTGTGGGGGGGTGGGGGGTGTTTCCGAATACAAATTCTAATGTTGACAACATTAAGAACATTAATCAGTTTAAAGTCATGCTTAGGCTAAACAATAATTCGTCACACTTAAGGATGACTTCCATTTCTGTTTCACTAAATCAAGCAAGATAATAACTATATACTGTACGTTCAATGAAATCTAACAACCGTTAGAGGACACGTCCGGACTGTCTACTTGAACTCGTTCATTAGTTCCGTAACATTTTGTTAACCCCCTCTTTAAATTTTGGTTTTGATTTAGTGTGGGGAAATACACTTACATATATCTAAACCTAGATGTATGTGAGAGGTAGATTCCTTCTACGGATGAAGACTTTGATGGAAAATGTGTCAGATTAGGTCAGAATTATTCATTATGAAATAAATTAGCCTGTTCTATGACTGATGTCAGGGTCATAATTCAAGAAATATATTAGAAACATGGCAGCAGTGATGTCCTAACATTATTACTGATGATTGAATCTTATACTAGGACCTTACCATCAGCAAGCATCACACTATCCTGAGTTCTAATGCAACCTCTGACCCCAGTTTCCTGTTCACGTTCCAATTTCACGTATATAAGCAAAGTAGTTTATCACGAAGTCTTACCAATTCTTTAGTTGCATACGTTCTGATTGTGTCTACACGCCTTGCCTGTTTATTTGACGACTATTCTGGATTTTTCTCTTGTTCCGGTGCCTGATTGTGTGTTGTTGTTTGTTTGTTTGTTTGTTTTTTACTCTTGTCTTCTCTACTATTTTGGATTTTGAATTGTGTGTTGGTATTGTCAATAAAACCTTCCTGCATATGGATCCTGAACTTCCTCCTGAGTCCAGTGCATTAAAGTATGCATATAAATATTCAGGATTTATGATGATTCATGACTATACAGTATGTGCCTTGAGACACAGACACTACCAAAAAACACACACACACACACACACACACACACACACTCATAGTGTACTGGCAAAGACAAATCATTCATATAGGACTTAAACACACACACACACACACCACCACCACCACCAATTCTTATCCAGTAACAGAACACTTCAACACAGGCTAAACTGAGATGTTTATCTATCTATCTATCTATCTATCTATCTATCTATCTATCTATCTATCTATCTATCTATCTATCTCTATCTATCTATCTATCTATCTATCTATCTATCTATCTATCTATCTATCTATCTATCAGTAAATCTATCTATCTATCTATCTATCTATCTATCTATCTATCTATCTATCTATCTATCTATCTATCTATCTATCTATCTATCTATCTATCTATCTATCTATCTATCTATCTATCTATCTATCTATCTATCTATCTATCTATCTATCTATCTATCTATCTATCTATCTATCTATCTACCTATCTATCTATCTATCTATCTCTCTCTCTGTGTGTATGTATGAATGTATGTATAGTACACAAACTTCCCAGAGAAACAGGATATTTCTTCATAACAATGTTTAAATTTTGTATAAATATGAATATTGTACCTTCCGATATGTATAAACATGAAACCTAGCAAACGAATGATAATTTTGTCCTAAGTTCATACAAACTTTTAAATTGTACATCATTTTGATTCTTTGAATTGTTTCTAAACAAACCTCCATTAATATTGGCACTCTTGGTAAATATGAGCAAAGACGAGTGTGAAAATTTGTCTTCATTGTTTAAGCTTTTGATCTTTTGTTAAAACAATTCTCTGCTCTCAAGGATGTCAAACAATTACAGACACCACAAAAGGTTTATCAAAAAAAAAAAAAATCTTTGTTAAATATAGGTGTGCAACAATTATTGAGACCCCTATGAATTCATATCAGAAAAACATATTTGAAGTACAATAGTGACTAGAAACAGGAAATTGTTCAACCATGACTGGCTGTTTTACAGGGGTATAAATATGAGGGAACACACAGGTCAAATTCCCTTAGTCATTCATAACAATGGGTAAGAGCGAGGAATGTAGCTGTGATGTGCGGCAAAAGGTTGTTGAGCTTCACACAATGGGAAGTGTCTATAAGAAAATAGCAGAAGCACTGAAAAAGCCCATTTCCATCTTCAGGGAAGATGGAAATTAAGAAGTTCCAGTCAACTGGAATTGTTATGAATCGACCTGGAATTGGACGCGTGTCTATATCGTCTCTGCGCACTGTGAAGAGGACGGTACAAGTGGATAAAAAATCTCCAAGGATCACAGCTGGAGAATTGCAGAAGTTAGTTGTGTCTTGGGGTCAGAACGTCTCCAAAACTACAATCTGAAGTCACCTCCATCACCACAAGTTGTTTGGAAGGGTTTCAAGATAAAAAGCCTCTACTCTCATCCAAAAACTCGAGCGTCTTCAGTGTGCCAGACAACTTCAAATGGGATCGGCTTATCAATAGACAATACAAGAACATTTTTATGGATTATTTTATTCATTATGGTTCATAACAATAACATGATTTTGGGTAGAATGATTTAGAAAAGATCTTGGTTCACCGTGTGCTAAAAATTTTTTTATAAAGTATATTCATATTGTTGTGTGTTTCAAAAGAGCACTTCATCATTAGCCAGCACTCATAACAGGCCATGATTCCAGAACATCCATCCCAGTGCTATATATTGCATACATCTAAATTTGCTTACAAATGAATAGGCCAGACCTATAAGAAAGTGGGACCCAGCGATGACGCAACTGGAATTATTTAACAAGAATTCTACTAAGAAATTGCCCAAGCACTTTCCACCATAAATTAGGTGATTAGTGGCCAAGTCCATGTGAGATGCTATTAGGCTTCCTTCTCTTCAAACTCTAGGGCTGGTTCTAATGAGCCACTTCAGCAAACATGCAGTTATACCACAGCATATTGACAAATGGCTGTTCTCTCCTCATTTAAACTAAGCGACTAGTGCCATGAAAAGCAATTTCATAAAAGCAAGTCCACTGGGCCAGAGCTAGACATTCCTTTGGCTCAGTTAGGAGCACAGTTTTTTTTAAAAAAAAAAGCCATAATTTCCCAGAAAACAATTTGGGATGAAGTAGAACATAAAGAAATTGGAAAAGAGTGCATGGCACAGAGAGAAAGGTGCAAGAACAGAGCATTTCTCTGCAAACTGAAATGGTGAACACATTAAAAAAACTCCTAAAACTTCTGCTGTGCCTCCCTCAGATGAAAGAGAAGCTTATGCAAATTGTTTCTCACTGCAGTCCTTCAAGATAGCCCGGTTTTGGCTTTCTTCCTGTCGGGATTTACTGCTTCTGGCTTGTTGCTGTCTAGTCTCTCTTCCCTACACTCAGAAAAAGATATCCTGGCATATGCAGAAACGTGTGCAGATACAGATCAGTGAGCTTTATGCAAATACTGACATGGATGCACCCACGCAAGTTTTCATACACTCGTACACTATGTATTGCCGTGTGTGTTATAGTACAATTGCACGTATGGAATAAAAATACACACAGAAACACAAACAGAAAAATTCCCACACCATTTGCTACAGTAATAATGTCATTAAACACACCAGCGAAAGTAAATTAGACCGGAAAGTGTGTGCTTCTTCTCCGTCTTTCTTCAATATTCCACATGGCTTATGACTAAGCCAAGGACCTTTGCGAATGCACCCTGAGATTACCAGAAGGTCACAAATCACAAGCTGATTTCTCATTATTTTTGGCCTTCATTGAATCTCCTTTGTTATTTAGAGATTTCTTTTTTTTCCCCCCTCAGCCCTAATCATACTCTCTGTTATAATGTTTATGATTATCCCTAGCCTATTTCTTTCCTCCATGCAGAACTGTACAGAAAAAGAAGCTTACAGCCGTTCTATCATCTCACCTGTGCATGCTCACAAGATCATGTAATCATCTGGACAAATGCAGATAGAATACTAAACATACATATGTACACACACGGAGAATTTCCTGAAGGTTTCCTCTCCAAACAAAATCTAACACACCTGTTTTAGTTGATAGAAGAGCTTCTTGAGGCGATTATTAGATGGTCAGGTGCGCATGATTATGCTTGGAGCTAAAGTCTCCAGAAACAGGGATGGTGAACACTGATATATAATATCCGCAGATTTTCCTGAATATAGCTTGAGAGAAAAATAAATAACACAACTGCTTTAAGGCTGCACAGGAAGCATGACTTCTTGTAAAATTTCATTTAAAAATGCTTCTATTAAATGTTTGAAAGTGGCTATATTACGTATCACTCATGCTGCAATTCGTTATTACATTTACAAAAATAAAGTGTACTATTTCATTATATTCATGTCTTGCACCATTAGTTTAACCTCTTAAACTCCCAGGACAGGTTGGTGTGTCCATAGTCTTTTGAGGACTTTTAAACTAGTCCAGTTTGCCATAAAATAGTGAGCACGGGGCAGCGTGAATCCTGCCCCAATGGGCCTCTATTCATTAGTTTTTGTTGCAGTTCTCATTTTTCACCACTAGGTACAATAATAACTCTATGGAGCTAAACTGGGCAGCGAGTGCTACACACCACGATTGCGTAAAAAGTAGGAAATCAACGGAACACGTGCGTGTAAATGTCAAGAATGAAGATTTATAAAGAAAATGAATTCTAAATATTGAGCTCTCAGTTTTAACAATTAATTTAATATTCCAAGTTAGCAATGATCTAAAAAACTAAAAAAAACATTTTCTAGTGTTGTCCACTGAATTCTCTTACACAAATTAAAACGTGTAAAAACCAACGTTCGACCTTACTTTAACAAACAACAAGCCAAAAATACAGTTCAGAACGGACTTCATGTTGTTCCAAGCTGGTTTATTCTGATATTCTGGTGGTGGTTTATGATTGATTAGCAAATCCCTGCTGGTAAATATGATCTTGGTGAACATTACGCCGCTCAAAGCTGTTTTCTCTCAACCTGGGTGATATGCTAAATTTCTGAGCACTAAATCATTTATTGCCATTTGCCATAACTGACAACCGTGCTTCCGCCACTGACATACACATTAGTTTGTAAGTAATATATTCTGCATTCGTTTCAGTTCAGGGGTTTAACCACAGATTTGTTTTCAAGAGGCCTAGAATGGAATAGTTTTATTTATTTTTTGGGTCATAAATCATCTCAATCACAACAAACAGTCCGGTGGCAACTTTTATAAGTTACATTATAATATGCCATGGATAACAAATTTAACTCAGATGTAGATTTAGTTCAGTGAATGTTGTCAGGTGGATTTGGGGAAGACTGAGAGCATCTGCAATTTCTTCGGTTTTACTTTAAAGTTCACTCAACTCCAAAAGAGGACAAGACAACTGAAGCATGGATGAGTGGGGATGGAAAGAGAAAAGGGAGGAAAGGCCAGGCCAGTGTGCAGCCAGACAATCTCTCTGATGAGGAGTCCCAGAAGTGCCTAGACGATCGTCCCACATAACTAACAGTGGGGAAATACGAGGTCTTTCTGCGTCTGTGTGTAATTCCTCACTGGGTAAAAGTAAACTCTATAACTGTCTAAACTCCGAGAAAAAGTATGTCATAACCTGGATGTGTCAGAACGTGCCATCCATGAGCCCTGTTGAACTGCGATGGTCCCTCACGCCCTAACGCTGTGTCACCACAAAGCATGTAGCATGCCTCAGGATGATACTGGATTGCCACCAAGGTGGAGTTAAAAGGAATTCTGCACAATTAAAAAGCAGAGGAGAAAGATTAAGTGTCAGGAATAAGTGACCCTTTCCCAGTGGTGACACGGTGGTGCCAAGAATGTGTCACTTGTAACAATGTGGAGGAAAAGTGCATTGATTAACTCTGCTGTCGTGGACTGAACTATATACAGCCAAGGGCCAAAATTAGATTAGATTAGAGTCTGAGTGCTGCAGATACGAATCCCTTTGATGGATGTAATTGGTGATTGCAGTCCATCACTGACTGATTGGACCAATCAATGTTCTCACAGACAACCCTGTGAGAAAGACATTAGCAAAACATTCAGACGGGTTTAAATTACAAACAACGTTTGAGACAAAATCAGGAATCAGATTTGTAATGAAGCTACAGAGCAAGTCTTAAAGACGAATGCCGTATTACTTGCACCCAGTGCTGCTGTATGCATATGTGTCATGCAATTATTGGTGGTTGTGTTGTGCAATGATTGGGAGACTATTGTGTAGAAGCTCCACCCCTTGGAATTTTAGTTCTGTGCGTTTTAGAGGGTTAGGGTTAACCCTAACCCTAACCCTAACCCTAGCACAAACTTCTGATAATGACTTGAAGGCAGCACATCTCCAACAAGCTGGTATACACTAGTCATTGCAGATACTTTAGAGCAGCACACCTGACTTCTGATTCTTCTGATTGCTTCTTCTTTTTATGTTCACTCTTTGTCTCTCTGCAGGGAGCTGAATGTCTATGTTTGTTTCAGTGCTCTTGCTGGAAAGCCAATGCGCCACTCCTCCCCACTCTCCATTCTTTAAGTTATAATGTGCCACGCAAAAGGGTGTGACCGAAAGTCATTTAGAAGTTTAACGCTCGATCTGCGCCCATAGTGTTCTCTGTGCAGCCATTTCACTTGTAATAGACACTTATAGAATGGCACTGGTCACCTCATTAAATCAAACGTCCACGAGCATGCATGACCATTTAGATCTTGTAGGTTGTAGTGCTTATGGGACATGACAACTTCAGCACCAGTGGAACGTTCACACAACAGCTCCAATCATCTCTGATGTAAATCCTATTAAAACGGTATATCAAAAAGCATTAGCCGCCATCTATGAATATCCAGGGCTCGCCATACACGACCCCACTCACAGATCTGACCCACAGCGGAAGCCGAGTTAATTAGGTGGAAGGTGGAGGAATCGTTCCAGCAGCTGTCATGTAACCCAATTTCCTCTGCTGAGACAGGATGTCAGCTAAACTCACTCTGCAAGGTCAGGATGACAACCTGTGATCATAACTGAGGGAATTATGAATATATCAATGAACATATCAACATGGAAATGTATGCCTTTTAAAGGTATCTTTTCAATGTGTTCAAATAAAAGTTTTTGAATGTTCGACTAGGACTCTTATCTTAAAGCTGTCTTCATATTTCAGTAAGTCAAACCAAGTTCATTATATACCGAGTCTATTAGATCGGTTTATTTTGGGTTGGGGGTTTTTTTTTAAAAAAAAAAAGGTTTTTGGGGGGAAAAAAAAAAAAAAAAAAAAAAATTTTTTTTTTTTTTAATTTATAGAAATAAACTACATGATCTCACGTTATCGTTCTTGAGCACTAATAATGGCTACTTTGGCGTATGATTATATCATAATACTTTAAATCAAATATTCAACTACACTACATTTCTTTAATCATCGTTACAGAGTAAAAACAACATTTAACCTGATTCACTGTAAGCCGAGCTAAGTATGTAATTTTAAATAATTCATTTCCCAATCAAAATAAAGCAATTTCCCAGACGAAAGTCTACACTTCAGCGGAGAAATGTATATTCCACAGCAGCAATGTCTGAGACAGTGAAGACAGATGAGAATCCCTGACCAAATTTATCAGCTATCTTCAATTTTAAATGCTTCGGCATGATAATGATCTGCAAATGATTATGCAAGCTGAAACCTGTGGAGATCTCAGCGTTTCCCAGCTCACCATCCAACTTGCAGAAACATGTACGGTTACGGTGTTAGCTAGCTGATTGAGCTTGACTACCGATAGCTAGATCTTTTGATGTTCTACAGTATGAAAGCTCTGTATTAAACATCAAAGTTCAGTAGGGATTGCATGTTGTGTTAAATATGTCTAAATGCACCTTTAGGTGATGCTCATGGTAACGTATAAGTGGTGACTTGATAGCAAAAAAAAAAACAACAACTACTAAGTAAATGCTACCATTGTTTATACACCGAACACCAAACTTTAAAAGCACTGTGAGGTGACGTGAATAATGTTGATTATCTCATTACAGTTACACCTGTCAACGGGTGGGATATATTTATTAGGCAGCAAGTGAACAGTCAGTTCTTGATGTTGGAAGCAGGAAAAATGAGCAAGCGTAAGGATCTGAGTGACTTTGACACGGGCCAGATTGTGATGGTGAGACGACTGGTTCAGAGGGTGTCCAAAACAGCAGGTGTTGTGAGGTGTTTCCGGTATCCAGTGGTTAAAACCTACCAAAACTGCTCCAAGGAAGGAGAACCGGTGAACCGGTGAACCGGAGACAGGAACATTTGCTCCCAAGTCTCAATGATGCGTATGAGAAGCGAAGGCTTACCCTAACCCTAATTCCAACCCTAACCCATCTGGTCTGATCCCACAGAATATCTACTGTAGCACAAACTGCTGAAAAAGTTCATGCTGGAAAGTTTCAGGAACGATTTGAAGAACATGAGAAAGAGTTCAAGGTGTTGACTCGGCCTCCAAATTCCCCAGATCTCAATCCGATCGAGCGTCTGTAGGATGTGCCGGACAAACAGGTCTTCTCCACAGAGGCCCCGCCTTGTAACTTACAGGAATTGAAGGATCTGCTGCTGACATCTTGGTGTCAGATATCACAGCACACCTTCAGAGATCTTGTCGAGTCCATGCCTCGATGAGTCAGAGCTGTTTTGGCGGCACAAGGCCAGGTGGACCTAGACTATATTACGCAGGTGGTTTTAATGTTATGGCTGATTGGTGTATGCTGTTGATAATGGAGGAGGTGTTCGGTTCAGCATCGCTCACTTGGTTAGTTGACATCAGTGTTCAAAAATGTGTTCCTCAAATATAGAACATTTCTGGATTAGTTGTGTTACTCGTTTGAAAAAAAAAAAATGTCAGTGTAATAAATAAACCTGTCTCCGGGGCTCTGCGATACGCCGCGATACACGTCAGCGCCACATGATCAATCCATCTATACGATCAATACAGAAAATCATCCTATTAGGCCCATAGTCCTGAGTGACATTTCATTTGTTAAGCCTTTTCGATCACTCAGCTAGCCTTTTCTGACATTAGCATAATCCTCCCTCCACATGGCCCTACAGGCAAGTAAGTCGAAATGCAGGAATCTTGTTCATTAATGTCAGGCATGAATTTTTTATGACTGAGTAAAATAATCATGGATATATGCAATAGAGCTCGTGAGCACACACTTTTATATTCTGCTCCTTTCGCCTCGAGCCATTTGAATTGGAAAGAGAACATGTTTTATTACGATGCTGAATTCAGAGAAATCAATGTTTATCATGATTTTGACCTGCTTACTGATGTAATACATTACTGCTGTGACGGATTCTCGTACCGCTTGGCATTCGCTTGAACCGTAGACAAGGATTCCTAAGCGACGCATATGCAGAGGACAGGATCGAAAGGGTGTACAATGAGAGGAGTCAGAAACGGTTCGGAAACCTTCCACTCGGCTAGTCGTCCTGCGTTTGTTGAATATCGAACGCATCGTGGGTCATAGATCGACATGCGGAAACGGAAATAGGGTTGTGTTTGTGCTTTAATGACCATATGCTGAGCTTTGTGCTTTAATGTGTGTGGCTTTGATTCTACTAGAAAGAAGGAAAAATTTTGGGGGGGGGGGGGGGATCACAGCTTCATTCACATCAGAATTAAGGAGATCCAGCGATGTTTAATGGCAGCTGGGTATTTATTCCAGTAGTTGTAGGGAATTTGCTGACTAGCGCGTGTGCTTTGTACAGTTGCTCAAGAGTGCATTAAAATAACGTCCTTAATCCGGCAGCACAGCTTGAGTCTTGTCTTCAGCACCTGAACCTGTTTATTTCCTCTATCCCACGCTGTACTGCACTTCCCCCTGCCTTTAATCAGTGCTGCACATTCCCTTTGGCACTTGGTGTCCTTGGTGTCTACGTCATTCCCAACTGGAGGAAGGATATCTGTCTTTTGCTTGTGGTCATGAGGCTCGGTGATCATTCATCTTCGCCGGACTGAACAGACTTAAGAATATTTGATGCATCTATCATTTTGTCCATGTTACCTTTATCTCTTGGTCTCCTCTCTCATTTACGTTTGTTTTTGTTCCTTTTTTTTTTTTTTTTTTTACATTTTATTTTCTAACACCCCTTTTGCATGTTCCCTTCGGAATTCATCCTCGTTCGTTGTTCCTTACTCTGGTTATACCCCCCCGGCAGGAACGTCTGAAACATCATCTTTCTTTTCTTTCCTACTCACATCCCAGGACAAAGTGCCTGCAGGTCTGTGTGTGTCCAAGAGAAGAATGAGATTGGGTGGAAAGAGAGTGACGGGTGCATGCACTCCTGACAGAGGACGGATGTTGGAGACACCCTGCAGGATGTAAGCGGTACTGCAATGCGTGCGTGCCACTTCTTTACGGATTAAAACACATCAACAAGAGCTTTTGGGATTGTTCATGTATAATGTAGTGAAAGGTCAACTCGGTGGGGATTAACGGATGCCTTTGTGAAGGAGAATGAATAAATAAATTAGTATATACAATAGCAATTAAATATAGAAAGCAGGTAATGCTTCTAAACAGCATGGACATCTACTAAGACTAAAAAAAAAAAAAGGATACCAGATAATTAATTTACCTAACAGCTGGAATCTGAACTGCCTGCGTGTGTATAGCCTCAGACCCAGGCAGCAAATCTCAAATCATTTATTCCATCCACGTGGTCGTCAAAAAGAAAATCGACCAGCAGGGGACAGTGTTCAAGCAGGATCAAGCTGGGAAAGAGAGAGAGAGAGAGAGAGAGAGAGAGAGAGAGAGACTCTAGTCCATTAATGCTGAAGAAGAGAAAGTGGATCACCCACATCAGGACCAGCATCATAACTCCAGGCGTCTTTGACGTGCACTCCAGCGAACGCCGGCCTCTGTAAATTTACAGAGCTACAAGATCAGGCCCGACTCTCCAGACCTCCCATGTTTGTCATAAACCCTTAGCTAACACCTAAAGGTCATAACACACTTGATCTATGTTATGACCTTTAGGTTCATATTATTAGTATCATAATAAATCATGAAGCTTGATTAATTATTACTCCTTCGGGAAAAAAAAAATGTGGAATTTACTACATGGTGCAGCCTCCAATAATTGCTGACCTTTATTTGATTGAATATTGGCTCCTAAATGAATTAATGTACGGGGAAGGACTCAAAGAACTCGAATGGCATGCTAGTTGATCATAAAACCACTTTTTTATGATTCTTCCTATAATGTAAATTTTACAGAATGAGTGTCAGATAAGAAACACTAAAAATCCATAGCGTTAAATGTCAAAACCATGGTTCCTAAGCCAAATGTGCAGCAAAATATGTGTATTTATTTATTTTCGGTTGATTTCTCCAGCATTAATGATACAGCTGAACACTATTGTATTAAACAGGTTTATAAATAGCATTATTCCGCTTTCACTTCATGTAATACAACAAGACTTCTTCCATTTCTCAAGCTATAGAATGATTTTCCTCGGCTGTGCTCCCATGAATATTAATTTGACCAGAACATGCTAAGATAAAAAAAAAAAAACATGCTGAAAAATAATGACCATCCCTATAACTGTACATAATTACTACGTTCTATTTTCTCCCCAAAGGCATTATTTAGTGTCTTTCTGGTAGCTTTTATTGAGGCCTATAATGAGCATGTCTGTTGCATTGAAAACAGTGCTGCTTTGATATTCCAAAATAAAAAACAACAAAAAAACAAAAACAAAAAAAAAACACCCCTCATCTTATCACAAAGACACATTAAATAAAAAGCCTCCCTGCCCCGGTGGCTCTGTCTTTCCATGAACATGGAGACCATGTTTCCTTATATAGACACACATGATTTCCACACATGCGTAGCATTAGCTATGGCCCAGGCACTCCTGTTAGACCCAGGTGGATCTGTGGAAACTTTGGGGTGGGCATAGAGGGATGGGGGACACATGGAGGACAACAGCAGATGGGTTTTGGGCCTCCCATTAGCACAACACCAAAACAGCCAAGCCAGCTGCCTCACTCTGGACTCCAGGCGCGTCCCCGAGGAGCTTCTACCAACACCAGGATCCTCGAACGCCATGGCTTCAAATGGCTGATCTCAGAACAGCCTGTCTCAGGCTTCTGGATTAATGTAGAACCAGACTGACTTGAGTAAAAGTACTGCTACTCTAGTAATAATTCACTTGAATAAAAGTCAAAGAAAAAGTACTGATTAAGAAAAAGTATATAAGTTGTCTGATGAGTAATTACTTTGCAATTGTCATGTCTTTTTTGGACGCTAATCCAAAGATGTTCTATATCTGAGGAACATGTTTTTGAACAATGATGCTAACTAAGCAAGTGAGCAATGCTGAAGCGACCACCGGCTCCGTTATCAACCGTATATAAAGAAATGTAATATTAGCTGGCTAGATAGCATGCTCGGGTTTCAGCTAGCTAGCTAGCTATTTTTTGTTAATTCATACATGTTCGTACATTGCCGCTTACACATTATCCCGAGCGTTATCTATAGACTGTAGCAGCACTTAGCTTATGATCTTATATAGCCACACATGATTTCCACAACATGACAAAAAACAACATGACATCAGAGCTTTCACACTGAGGAATGGTCATCTGTCTTCACCGTCTCAGAACGTTGCTGCTGCTGAATAAGCTTTTTGGTGTCTGAGGTATTTCGATTGGGTCTCGTAATTGATCTGGACGTAGAGTCTTTAAATCAGTCCTCCAGGGTTAATAAAAATGCACTGAAGTTTGAATATTTCATATGTAAAAGTACTATGAGGTAATTATGCTAAAGGGGAAAGTACTCTGGCCATGTACTGAAGTACCGTAACGAGATGTAACATGAAGTTCCGTTAATGTTCTTTTAAAACTCAAATGTCATGGAATAAGTTTCAGACAGCGCGTTTTTGGTAGCCTTCTTCTTTACGCGGACCAAAAAAGGTCAAACAGCCTACCCTTTGAAATAAAAACACCTCAGACGTTCGCAGACACTGGCCTCGGATCGGGTCCAAATCCTGAAGCGCTAGTAGACCTTTATACGAGGACGAAAGAGAACAAGGAAGCATATCTACACATACATTTGTAATTACAGATCTTCACGGTTAATTAAATTACACTGATGCTAAGGGAGTATGAGGCTTGTACGTGATTACAGTGGCAAGCTCAGGGGACGGAAAAGCCCCAAGAGTACTGATCTAGCATTGGCTTGGTGCAAAAAAATGACAGTGGAAAGATGTCTAAGACCTCATGCTAGGTGTAAACATACAAAGGCGCAGTATTAAGCAATTTAAACCTAATATTAAAAGGCTTTTTTTAAAAGGTTTATGCAGCTAGCTAATGAAGGAAAGCATGTAGGGGCAAGATTGCATGACCTCGTTCTCATGTATATCACTAATAACTTTTTTATTCGTCTTTAATTAATATAGGACGCTAACTGGTGCTATTTTATTACTTATTATCAGGCCTAGCATCTTTTCATGTCAGAAGGCATACTAAATCTGGCTATTAGTCAGTACAGAGATTCTAGTTTGCTTGGAGTGAGTGAGTGTGTGTGTGAGTGAGTGTGTGTGTGTGTGTGTGTGTGTGTGTGTGTGTGTTTTGGAATGGTGGAGGGTGCAGGCCCAGGAGGAAACCCTCATGCAGCCCAGACGGCGCTGTTGCTTTAAGCTAAAAATCACTAACAGAGGGGTTTCCTTGCCCACACGCCACTTGTCACTCAAAGAGCCACCATTTTAAAATCGCTGCCTGCTTGGCGTTTACCAGTATCCGTCCATCCGTCATCTTCCTTCATCCATACTCCCTCTTTCTTACTCCCTCCCTTGTGTTCTTTTAAATAGCCCTTTGTTCTTCTGGCCTCTGCATCTATTTTTATCCTTACGTTTCCACCGGAGCAGTCATAGTGATGACGACGCTCTGGAAATTGGCTCCCGGTCGCCATGGCAACACTATCAAAAGCCCGAGTGAAACAGACACATGCTCATGTGTGGTTTCTCTCTTCTCTCTCTCTCTCTCTCTCTCTCTCTCTCTCTCACTTTCTTTCTTTCTTTCGTTCTTTCTCTCTCTCTCTCTCTCTCTCTCTCTCTCTCGTTCTCTGTCTGTCTTTCATTCCTTTTGCTCAAGCACCATGACACCTTATTTACCTTCATGCCTATATTCTTGTCAAGTTTGCGTTGGCATAATACGATGCCGCTGAAGCGCAAGTGTTCAGGGTGAATTCTCACGCCTGCCGCATTTCCCCCACGGCATACTAATCTAGCCCTGCTGTTTTCGATCTGGCTTCCTTCTCCTTCCTTCCTCTCCCCACCTTCCTCCCTCAATTCAAGACCGGACTGAGCTGTTCTTACCTCAGCGAACCAACTGGAGTGCTGTTGCACTGGAAATCAGACACAGTCTCTATGAGTCGCCGGAGCAGAAGAGATCAGGATAGATGTAACTGGCATTCGTGTATGCATACTACTCCGATAATGCTGTTAGAGGAGAGTGTGCAGCTGAAAGGAGGACGAAGGATGTAGTGCTTTTTTCTTTTTTTTTTTCCTAAATGAAAAATATTTTGTTGTGCACAACAATGCTAATGTGCTAATATGCCAGATTTTAAGTCAGAAGTCTGCTGAAGATGGCCAATGGGTTGCATGCAGTGCATCGATCCTCTAGCATTGTTAATATTTCTAACATTTCATACATCATTACTTTCATTATAGCGTGTTAAGGATGTAACCGAATACGAATACCTTATTCAGAACAGAAAATGTGTTGCAATAGGAGTCTGAGCTCCAAAATAAAATCAAAATTCATAAAAGAAATGCGCATTATTTTATAAAGGCCATGCACTATGCACAGGGGAGCATATCTCTGCTTTATTATTTATCTTGCTGCTATTGAATGCAAATCTTCTGGGAAACTCGTATAATAAAACCTAAAGGCATTTTATGTTTAAAGGACTCCATTTTGACTCACAGCAGCATTGTGTCTTAACTTTGCAGTATATTCTGTAGATTTTCTGATCTTTCTTGACATGTAACGGAGCCAAAAAACTAAAGTCCTAAGTCCTAAATGTAGATGAAGAGATCTACTTTTGAACGAATTAAACAAATAATTAAACAGATTATAAAATTACAATTAAACAAATAATATCCGGTCATTTATTTATTGTCTGATTTTCACAACACATGTTTGTGGAAGTGTATCATGGCAACAAACAAAGGGCAGAAAAAAATGTTGTTGAAGCTCATCATGCTGGAAGAGTTTGCAAAACCATCTCTAAAGAGTTTGGACTCCACCTATCCACAGTCAGACAGATTGTGTACAAATGGAGGAAATTCAAGATCGTTGTACCCCTCCTCAGGAGTGGAGACCAACAAAGATCACTCCAAGACGTGGAAGAGTCCATAAGGTCACAAAGGAGTCAAGGGTAACTAAAGGCTAATGTTAATGTTCATGATTCCACCATCAGGAGAACTCTTAACAACAATGGTGTGCATGGCATGGCTGCAAGGAGAAAGCCACTGCTCTCCAAAAAAAAAACATTGCTGCACATCTGCAGGTTGCTAAAGATCATGTGGAGACGTCAGAAGACTATTGAAAAAAATGTTTTGTGGACAGATGAGACCAAAATAGAAAATTTTGGTTTAAATAAGAAGTGTTGTGTTTGGAGAAATGAAAACACTGCGTTCCAGAAACGTATCCCATCTGTGAAACATGGTGGTGGTAGTATCATGGTTTGGGACGGTTTTGCCTCATCAGGTCCATGACGGCTTGACATCATTGATGGAACAATGAGTTCTGAATGCTAGCAGCAAAACTCTACAGGAAAATATCAGGACATCTGTCCATGAACTGAATCTGAAGAGAAAGTGGGTCATGCAGCAAGACAACGATCCTAAACACACGAGTCGATCTACCAAAGAACGGTTAAAGAAGAATAAAGTGAATGTTTTGGAACGGCCAAGTCAAAGTCCTAACCTTAATCCAATAGAAATGCTGTGGAAGGACCTGAAGCACGCAGTTCATGTGAGGAAACCCTCCAACATCCCAGAGTTGAAGCTGTTCTGTACTGAGGAATGGGTCGATGTATAGGACTGATCAACGTTTATCTGCAGTTATTGCTGCACAAGGGGGTCACACCACATACTGAAAGCAAAGGTGCACATACTTTTACCACTCACAGATATGTAATATTGGATCCTTTTCCTCAATGAATAAACGAGTAAAGAATTTCTGTCTCATTTTGTTTAATTGGGTTCTCTTTATCTACCTTTAGGAAAATCTGATGATATTTTAGGTCACATTCAGGGAGAAATGTAGAAAATTCTGAAGGGTTCACAGACTTTCAAGCACTACTGTAAGTGAAGTGTGATAGCATCTTGACTCCATTTTGTATGAGGTTATGTCATTATTAAAGTCCTCCTGCAACACCAAAATCTACGGCCATCAGCTGTTGCTATACTTTCTTGTATATATCTGTGTATGTATTGAATAAAATCAGTTCGAGACTAGGAGCAATCTTAAATTCTCTGTATTTGAGACTGTAAGAACATACAAATTCACATATTCTCTCTCTCTCTCTCTCTCTCTCTCTCTCTCACACACACACACACACTGTGTACCATCAGTACGCCCAGCATTCACTGTGAAAAGTGTAAAAGTCACTATGCTTTGTCTACCAGGCCAAATGATTAAAGGCGATCAGTAGCTGTGGCTGTTGCCAAGGTTCCACAGGGAGATCGCAACGGCAGCTGACCATCCTAGTCCACTAAGCACTTCAAATCTCATCTGCCGTTTCATTTCCCACCATGTGTCACTAACCGGCTGAGAGGCAGGTACCCACAGAGGGGCCGGCTGTGCCGGTAATGGCCTCACCTACTGGAGCTGTCATACTGCCAGCCAAGTGTAAGGCACACTCCAACCACATACACACAAATACACTTGTTCAGTCACTTATGGTAGTTTAGGAAACAAAAATAGCTGCATTGTAAGCAGGGGACTAGTTCACATTACTGGTATTTGATTGAATTAGACTGGACTGAATGGGGCCCCAGTACAATCTGAAATGCAGATGATTAGCCCAGTCACAAAAGCAAAAAAAAAAACCCCAAAACAATCCCACTTGACCTGTCCTTTACAATGGTAATAATATGTTGAGCTAGCGTAACCTCGCTAATAGAAAGCTGACTGTAATGACATAGCTGAGTTTTAATCTGTTGTGCATGGAGCAAGTTCTTCAAGGCAAACCCACAAACACATTGCTATCTATCCAGAGCTGCCACTCTGGCGAAAACCACTTATTAGTGTGTGATTAGTGTGATTAAGCCTCAATTTGATAAGCCAGAACATTATAGCAAGTCAATTCCAACGCTACCCTCAACCACGAACCCAGCTGCTTAAGCCGAGTGCGCGATGCACGATTTTAGCCTTGATTTCCTAGTCACTGACTAATTTTGGGACTCGGACACTACTCGCTGCGTGCTTCCGCAGTGACCTTCATGTAAGAACCGCAGTGTGAGGCGCTGATATTTTCAAGCGTTCTTAATTTTCTTGCTGATGAATTGTTTAGTGTGAACCCCTTAACAACTAGCAACAAGAATAGCTCTATAAAAAAACGAATTCATCTCCGGTCATGCGCAGCAGATCCCTGAATCCGGTTTATCATCCATCTGGTTGTGTTGTATAGTGAAGGCAAAATGTATACCCAAATGGTTGCAAGGAGAACTTAATTTCTTTTCACAGTACCTCCAGTTCTCTTTGTAGAACAGACAATCCTTGATGCCTACATCTTCCCGACCATATTTTTTTAATAATATTTCTTATTTTAATTGTTTCTGTACAAAATATATGGTGTCCCAAAAGTCTCCACACATAGGGGGAAATGAACACTTTTTTAAGCAAAAATAGTCTTCTAAAAGATTAATATTGTCATAGTAATCTTAGTTTATATTATATATACTGCTCAAAAAAATAAAGGGAACACTAAAACAGCACAATGTAACTCCAAGCGTTCTCTTTATTTTTTTTTAGCAGTATATATATTTTTTCAGATAGTGACAAAAGCAGAACGATTGAAATCCTTCATATGGCCGGAATCGGGAAGCTGTCGCAAGATTGCGATGGACTTGAACAGGAAACAGGGCGAGAACATCACACACGGCACTGCTGCTAAACTTATTAACAAATCCAAAAAGACCGAAAGGGTTGCGGATGTCCACGAAAATCCACTGGCGAAGGTTGAAAAGTTCAAGGGGGCCGAATACTTTCGCAAGGCACTGTAAGTGTGCACTGAAAGGGTGCATCTGGTTAATCAGTAGTAATTGCAGTAATTACTATACATACGGTACATGTAAAGCTGAACAGCCATCAGGCCACCGAGCTCACCTAAACCTGCTGACAGGACA
Source organism: Ameiurus melas (assembly GCA_012411365.1). Taxonomy (NCBI): domain Eukaryota; kingdom Metazoa; phylum Chordata; class Actinopteri; order Siluriformes; family Ictaluridae; genus Ameiurus; species Ameiurus melas. The sequence continues at coordinate 24,622,171 of CM022769.1, read as the reverse complement.
CACAAGAGAAGAAAGACTGGATTGAAAAGAATGAAAAGAGGGCAGATATTGATGTTTCTGTATTAGAGGTTTCCTGTTTAGAATTTGAGATGAGCAGACATCTTTTTCAAAATCTTCTAAATCTAATTTGAGTGTTTGGGCTTGATGTAGGAAAATGCTGATGCGTTTCCTTCACGATTTGGCATAAACATATGACAATATAGCACTGGCAGCAACAACAGAAGCACTTCTCGCTAATGTCTAAGCATCCTACTTCAAACTAATTGCTTACGTGCCGTGTTCACACTTTAGGAGGTCTCAGCAAATCCATACAGAGACAAGAGGGCCGGGACCTTGGCGTCGGTCCTGCTCCCCGGTGCTTTGATCATCTGCTGGGAACATAAGCAAGTCACTCAAGAGTCCTGGCACTTTCTCGCTGTCTGTCTGTTGTCCTCGACAATTCTTGCCAGTCTATGCCAGTGAAGAATGGCTCTGTCTCTCCAACAGTCTGGGTGAAAGTGTAGGCGCGATGTCTCTGGAGTGTTTTCTCCCACGAATAATAATAACCCAGCCTGGGCGTATTGCACAGGGGGCCTGACCCTACTGGCAGCTTAGTGACAGGTAGGCAATCAGCAACAGTGTCTTGGGTCACACGCCATTGAATTCAGCCCAATCGATAGAGGCAATGAGAGGCCAGCATGGTGCTGGTGGAAGAGGTTATCAATACCCATATTCCCTCGAGAAGAGCCCACGTAAATCAATCTCATCCGTCAGACCACGTTTTGCTCCCAGAAGGCAGTGGAACAGGACACACGTGAGAGAATATGGAAAAAGTAAACCTGAAACATGCTAGCTGGTTGAATTTTTTTTTTTTACTGTAAAACTTAACACAAAAATCAAGCATCTAATTTACATAAAATCTGTATTTTTTATATATATATATATATTTTTGTATTTAAGGTTCAGATTTTTTTTTTTACTGTAATCCATCATTTCAAACCATACGTTTTTAAATCGACTAGCAAGTTCAAAATAAAGAAATGTTTTTATATGTCATGTGTATAGTGTATAATTCAAATATGCAAAATTCATATTCTAATTATTTGCTGTCAGCTTCCAAGCTCCATGAATTATGGGATTTGTTTTTTGGGGTTTTTTTTTGTTGTTGTTGTTGTTTAAAAAAAACAAAACGAGTTAATAGACATGAAACTATATATCATACATAAAATTAAGCTGCGAATGAAGCTAATGAGAAGAAATATATATATAATGATTTCTCATCAGTGCTGTTTTGCAGGATCGATCCTTTCATTATTTCCATTCAAGTAAAACCGGTCTTGTCTGGTCTTCACAAGATGTAAACATGGCAGAAGGTAAAAATATGTGCTATGTGAACAAAAGCACAAGAAACTGGGATTTCCTAAAGAAACAGAGCCTTCCCACACATAAGATTTGGTGTTGGGTGAAATGTATGGTTTTGCCAACATAGTGCTATTTGTAATGATTTTATTTCTAATAGAGGGAAAAAGTACAGACACTTCAAACAGCGCTTCTGATGATTGAGCTTTTGTATGACCTTTGTGGGAGATCGATGCAGCATGTGTATGTATATTTATGTCCTGTATATTTATTTTTCAACCCAGACTTGACAACCTAATCAAAATGAACAAGTTTCTGGGATAACTGTACAGTTAGTAACAGTAAAAGATAGTAAAAGATATATACCCTTAGCTGTATTGGAAATATACTTGTATGTTGTAAATATGCTAACAAATTTAAAATGTGCTAAAATAGATTCATCTAAAACGCTAGCAAGTATACTTTGATCCTACTTTAAATAAAACTGCCTCATGGTATAGTTTTGTATGAAACTGTTAAATACAATATACTTCTGCTTAAATTTTTTGTTAGAATTCTTTCATTCCATTCAATACTTTTCTTGTATGCAAAGATGTTCAAATTAAAGACAATAACAACGCATCTAGTAAGGCAATTAATAATGCAATGATCCCGGATTTGATCCCGTTGTAGTTCGTTGTGAATATTGACCTCTTTCATAAGCATTGACTGCGGTTTACATGATATTTTCGTTTGTAAAACACATTTTAAGCACATTTTGACTTCAAAAAATTGTTGAACCAGAAGGCGTTGGGCTCGACTTAGGGTTAGGGTTAGGGGTGAGGGTTAGGGTTAAGGGTTAGGGTTAGGGATGAGGGTTAGGGTTATGGGTGAGGGTTAAGGTTAGGAGTGAGAATTGGGGTTAGGGTTAGGGTTTATGGTTAGGGGTTAGATTTAGGGTTAGAGGTGAGGGTTAGGGGTTAGGGGTAAGGCTGAGGGTTAGGGGTTAGGGTTAGGAGTGAGGGTTGGGGTAAGGGGTGAGGGTTAGGGTTTATGATTAGGGGTTAGGGTTAGAGGTAAGGGTTATGGTGAGGGTTACGGGTTAGGGGTTAGGGTGAGGATTAGGGGTTAGGGTTAGGGGTTAGGGTGAGGGTTAGGGGTGAGGGTTAGGGTTAGGGGTGACAGCACTTGATGAGTTTCAGGCATGAGCTGTGTCTCAATTCTGAAGGTCTTTAGTTTGTACCAGAACCAAATTGTTTTGTGTTCTTGGTAGGTGTTGTTTTAAGCATTCCTAATCACCCTGCCTTTCGTCCTCTCTCTCTCTCTCTCTCTCTCTCTCTCTCTCACTCTCTCTCTCTCTTAATTTGAAGGAACCCATCTTTCTCTCTCTCTCTCTCTCTCTCTCTCTCTCTCGGTTCTTCTTCTTTTATTATCTGGTAGACTAGACATCTCGTAGTTCTTATGTCACTCGAACCTCCGTGATAGATGTTTTGATTTTATCTGTAACTTGTTCCAATTTACATTTATCAATATGTCTGTTTGTATATACAGTGGCAAGAAAAAGTATGTGAACCTTTTAGAATATCATGGTTTTCTGCATAAATTTTTCATAAAATGTGATCTGATCTTCATCTGACAAATATAATGTGTCTAATATAATAACACCAAAAAAAAAATTCTGATCTTTCATGTCTTTATTGAACACACTCATTCAACATTCACAATGGCAGTGGAAAAAGTAAGTGAACCCTGAGAATTAATAACTGGTTGAAGCAGAACCGCTTTAGCTCGGTCATATTCTTTGGACGTCTCATGTGTATGGCTTCAAGTCATTCCATAGCATCTCTATTGGGTTGAGATCTGAGCTCTGACTCGGCCACTCCAAAAGGTGGATTTTTCAGCTAAAAGAGATCATTTGTGAGAGCAAATGCTGCTGGGTTGGAGGGGCATACACTCTCTTCTGAGTCAATCACAGCGAGACTAACCAATCGCCATCTGTGAGCTTATTGTATGTAGAAGAGGGTGGATAGCACTTTCAAAAGACAAGGCAGAGCTAGCTGGTGGGTGTAAAGTGGCCAGGAGCAAATTAGGGAGAAAATGGGGAATGATAAAGTATAATAATCAATAGGGTACTAATAAAGTTTAGTGAGTTGGTTTTTTCCTCATTATGGACCGTATTCATCCGTAGTGCTAATAGAAACTAGAGAAAAAGAGCAAACATTAATTAAGCTTTTTGGAAAATGTTGAGAGAGAAAGGAAAAAGAATGTAATAACATTAAGATGGAATTAAAATGAAAACTTCATATCCTGCTATTAACTTTTGATTATGAACTGAAATCATCGTGCGATCATGGCACAGAATCCGGACCTCACTTTTACTTTTACTCGAAAACAGAAAGGTGATCATGCCGAGGGTCTGGAACCAGCAGACCTCAGTCTCTGACCACATTAATATAGATAGATCTGAAAACTGCGTTTTCGTTTTAAAACGCTCTCCATCTACACTGGCATTTTCAAACGTTCTCCGAAAATTGCTTGTCCACGTTTCTAAAACCGCTTATATCCCTGCTGGAATTTAAATAATAACAGTTTTTTTTTTCAAATTTATCCAGATTAATGTGGACATAGCCTCAGACAGGCGCTTCTCCTGTGTTTCTTTTTTTAAACTAAGCTCAAAACATACTTTTATTCCATCTGGAGATTGGTTTGATTTGTTACATTTCTGTATGTAAATACCTGCACATTTATTACATCTCATCATGCGTGGACGTAAACAATGTAAAAAAAATTCAAATCTTTTTTTTTTTTTAAAAAGGGTTGGTAATGCCAAAACCAAGAGAACGGATCAAACATTGATCTATGGGCTTACATTCTGAGCCAGAAAAATCCATTGTTTAGCCATTGAGTAGGAGCGGTGAAGCCAGATCAGGTGTTGTTAAGAGCAGTGAGGACTTTAAAGCCTGGAAATCTTGACTCTTGTGAGTGAATGCACTCAAAACCACACGATGGTTGTGTAAACCTTCCTTCAGTTCAACCGAGAACTTCTCCCACTTAATCTACAAGCAAATATTAATCATTTTATGTGCAGGGAAAACTTCTGTTTTGTTACCTACGTGAATGAATGCACATTTTTAAAGACGTGCCGCATAGAGAACAAATCGGATGTGTAGTGTAGCATTAGAAACTTCTGATGTTAGCACGATTCGTTGTCATGAGTTTTGAGCCTGACCCCCCAAAAAAAACCTGCGAATTGAGCTTGTATGTGCTCTACTCATTCCAGGAGTAATTCTTCCAGCTCAGCCTAAGAAAATGAAAAGCAGTGCCTCCATTTCCCTATGTAATGCCATATAAATAGGTCTAAAGTATCACATTGTAAACCGTTGGGTTCCCTGTAAAAAATTCAGCAGAGCAACATTAGCACACAGTCAATAAATCAAGCTTGGCCACCTCCAGGGGAGTGCAGAAGCTGGATGCAGAACTTTCTTGGAATGAAATAGCTTTGGACCCTTTGACTCCAGGTCTTGCTCATGTTCCTGATAAGTGACCTGGCTGCTTTATGTCCAGTATATCCAAGCTGTAGACCACCTTCAGTTTAAGAGCACTTCTGTGCCAGCAGATCAGATTCAAAAGAGAGTATGATGAATTCATAACCACTTCAGAAGGAAAACTAGCAGCTATTCTGACTATTCAGGGGTTCGAGTCCTGACGTGGCCCTGTGTGCGCGGAGTGTGCATGTTCTCCCCGTACTACGGGGGTTTCCTCTGAGTACTCCGGTTTCCTCTCCCAGCCCAAAGACATGAATGGTAGTCTGATGGGCGTGTCTAAAGTGTCCGTAGTGTATGAATGTGTGTGTGAGTGTGTATGTGATTGTGCCCTGCGATGGACTGGCACCCTGTCCAGGGTGTACCCCGCCTTGTGCCCGATGCTCCCTGGGATAGGCTCCAGGTTCCCCGTGACCCTGAAAAGGAGTAAGCAGTAGAAGATGGATGGATGGATGGACTTTCCTAATCTTTACTATAAATGAAACGGCTAGTGACATTTATCAGCCGTTATTTATTATTAGCTGAAATATGAACTAAAATTCCCGTTTAAGACTTTGAACATACATGTTTATGTAAATGGGAATATAAAGTAAAGAAATCTCCACAGAAATAGAGAGAGAGAGAGAGAGAGAGAGAGAGAGAGAGAGAGAGAGAGAGAGAGCGAGAGACGTGTTCACAGGATTCGCAGGTTTTAAGTCTTCGAGGATGGCTAAAAGTGTGAGGTGATTATAAAAACGAAACAAAGACATTGCTTCGACGTTGTTGAGCCGTAAATTTCGCATATCGTCCCGATATACATGTGCTATCTGGGTCTGATACCTGAACAGGCTAAAACTACTACAAACATGTCCCCCGTCCCCCGTCCCCCATGCTCTGCAAGCGTTAATATAGAAAGTTAATGTACATAAACATATACAAATTTTAGTTGTTTTACTCAAAGCTGCTCACATGGAACTCTTAAGCTAATTAGCGAGCCGTTCGTCAGTCGAGTCGAGTGCGGTGGAGACAGGGAAGGTCATAAACTGCAGTGATATGCTCCTTTGGGACTTGATTTGAGCTAACAGGGCCTCGGAGGAAAATTAGCAATACCAGTCAACCCTGAGAGAGACAGTTAGATGGTTTAATGTTGCGGTAAACATGCTATGTATATAATAATGCTTGGTTATTAATATGGTGAGAGTGGACAGTACAGTACACAAGCCCTGAGGAAGTGGAGATAATGATGATGACGACGATGATGATGATGATGATGGTTTTGGACTTTCCACATGGACATTCTCGCTGTGGTTGCTGCGATGGCATTAGGACTGCCAATCACCACATGCAGTTTTGCACTCAGGTCTTCTTTAGTGAACAGTGGACTAGTTGAACAATCAGACTTCATGTTAAACCCATAATGAACTTTCTTTTACTTTCACACTATCCATCGTTCCCCAGATGAGGACGGGTTCCCTTCTGAGTCCGGTTCCTCTCAAGGTTTCTTCCTCGTATCATCTTAGGGAGTTTTTCCTCACCACTGTCACCACCGGCTCGCTCAATAGGGATCAATTCACACGCTTAAAATCCGTATCCTAAGTTTTATATGTTTCTGTAAAGCTGCTTTGAGACGATGTCCACTGTTAAACGCGCTATACGAATAAAAATTTTATTGAATTGATGATGATGATGATGAAAAGCCATATAGTATATAACACGCATCTTTCAATTTTAATCATCCACAGCCCCACAGTCTTATTATTGTTATTGTAATGATTTAACAAGGCTGCAGATCAAGAAGCTTTCAGCAACCGCTATAACTACCATTCTGATCATACAGAGAGCTATAGAACCACACACCACCACCACCACCACACACCACCACACACATATATATATATATATATATATATATATATATATATATATATATATATATATATATATATATATATATATATATAAACAAACATGAAAAGGATAAGCTCTTTATGAGCTCTCCATCTGCATCTGATTGTTCTGAATACTGGTCAGCCAATGATCTTTTTTTATTGATAGGTACTGTATTTCCCGAGCTACTATTAATGGTATATCAGACAGAGTAATGAATTGATGATGGTTTAACGTTGATCATCTTTAACGCACGTGGAGGTTTACAGCATCTTGACACTTTACAGGGAGATGTATGCACCATGTTACGTGGGACGTAGGAAGTCTGTAATCCACTCTTTCTTTGACCGAACTCAATGTCAAACTCGAACAGTTTCACAATACCGCATTCCCCATGGACTCAACCCCAGCCTGAGCGTTCTATCATCCCATACCAGCGAAACACTGGCGCACCTCCAAAACAACTGTCCCCAGCATGTCCCTCCTCTCTCTGCATGTTATTTTTATTCTAACGATATGACGAGTCATTTATCATGGGGCTTTTATTTGATCTAAGTGAGGAGGGGGTATGTGTCCCAGGACACAAAAACAGTAAGATTAATGTGGCAGGATGTTCAATATCCTGGTGATGAAGGACCACCAGAGGACTCTAGATGCTGAAGCTCTACCCTTCCAACAACCTCACAACTATATTATTATTGATAGTAGAACTGGAGAGGATTGAGAAGACTTATTGTTTATATATAACAAACTTAAGACGATGTTGCGTAACACTTCTGATTCGCTCTGACGGGGCGAGAATGACAAAAAAAAGTTACTGTGAGGTTTTTAACCTTTTTAAAGGTAATGGTGTTATTACTGTAGGTATGAAGTGAAGCAGAGTCGATCCCCCCCTATTATTACCTGTGATAAAACCACACCCTTGAGTGGCTTGTCACTTTTATAATAATATTATAATGTATTATTATTATTATTATTATTATTATTATTATTATTATTATTATTATTATTATTATTATTATTATCCATCCATCTTCTACCGCTTACTCCTTTTCAGGGTCGCGGGGAACCTGGAGCCTATCCCAGGGAGCATCGGGCACAAGGCGGGGTACAATCACATACACACTCACACACCCATTCATACACTACAAACACTTTAGACACGCCAATCAGCCTACCATGCATGTCTTTGGACTGGGGGAGGAAACCGGAGTACCCGGAGACAACCCCCGCAGCACGGTGGAGAACATGCAAACTCCACACACACATGGCAATGGCAGGAATCGAACCCCGGACGCTGGAGGTGTGAGGCAAACGTGCATTATTATTATTATTATTATTATTATTATTATTATTATTATTATTATATTTGCAATAAGCAATTATGTTTGCTTTAAGCTTTGGTTGCTAAGCAGCGTAGATTAGGGTATTCCTCTGGTAAATAGCAAAACTTCCAATAAGAAATGTCCAACCAGAGAAAATCACATGCATCTGCTGTCATGCGCAGCAGATTCCTGAATCCAGTTTATCATCCAGCTCTGACATTTATTTCCAGTCGAAAAATAAACAACAGGTCTAATAAACAACTTTACCAGCTCATCTCTAAAAATGGAACAGTCCTAGTGTATGTAGGAGAAAGCAGTAGAATGGAGATAAAACGAAGAAAAAAAAAGAGGCCTGTTTTTAGGATGACGTCAACCCTTCAATTGTGAGGTCTTCGCTAGAGTCGATAACATCAGTGAAGAACTCAGTACTCAGTGTAAACTCACAGTTGTCGTGACAATCGTAGTTGTCATACTTCTGACATGACATGAATGCAGCACAACACCGTTTCGGTCTCCGTAGGCACTGACATTACCGGTTTCCTCTCTCTTTTGTTTCTAATTTAATTACATGTCAAGAGAAGAGAAGAGAAGCTCGTCGTCTTTCTGTTTTGTTTTTTTTTTGGGGCAGTTTGTCCTCCGCGCACGCTCTTGTTTGGGAGAGGCATTGTGGTCACGAAGCTCTTCTCAGATTAGCTCCTCACTCATATCGCTATGCGGTGGAATTCTTTAATGTCTCCAAGCTGACCGGGAGTAACAATAACAACACTGCCGCGCTTGAACTTTAGATTTTCATGCTTCCAAGATCGTATTTAAAAACATCCCTCCTTCTATTTGTTTGGACACCGTAAAGACGACAGCTACAGAGAATTAGTATGTCCATGGAGACTTGTAGTATCTCAGGTCATAAATCAGGACTCTGAAACAGATCTCTTGATTGTTGTTGGCTCCACCCCTAGAAATCAGTCTTAAAACTGCAGAGAATCCTTTGATTACTATATAAAAAATGGAGACTATATAATATACTAAATAATATAGTTATATTACTTGATATATAATAAATGGAGACTATATTCTTTATTATATTATATAGTGATATTACAGGATATATAATAAATGGGGACTATATAATATATTATATTATATAGTGATATTACATATGTTGATAAAACTCCATCCAACATAGCTGCATCTGTTTCAGGAGCAACTTTATTTTTCAGTGGTTATTTGAGATACTTGGATTTACCCAAGAAACATAGCGAAAGAAACGAATCAGATGGAAAACACGGAGATTATTCCATCAGGTTGCCAGTCTGTCTCACCGCCTTCCCCTCTTTTCCTCTCTTTCCGTTTTTCTTCCATTGCTCCCGCCCTCCATAACGCCTGTGGAGAAATGTGGAAAGCATGTCATAACTGACTAACCTCTCTAAATATAGCCATGCTCACACTAGATGCAGAAGCTATGAAAGAGATGTGATGAGAGAGAGCGAGAGAGAGAGAGAGAGAGAGACTGGGATGTTGTCTTGTGACCTAGTACTGAATGCAGGACACCGTCTGTCTATGATCCATACACATCCATGCTAATGGTCACAATTACATAATTGCTCACAGAATGTTCCAAGACCATTTATAGCTTGTAGAAGTTGTTTATGATTCTCTTATGTGTAACAAATTGCTTACTTCCTGTTTGGTTAGCTGATAATCCATTTTAGATCCAAGTCTTTTCCACCGTCGTAACAATAATAGCATAATGCACTGTTCACTTTACAGAATGTACCGGACCATACCATGTATTCATCCAGGTCCAGTTCATCCCAAAGGTGATGAGGTCGAGGTCAGGGTTCTGTGCAGGACGCTCGAGTTCTTCTACCTTCTTCCAACCTTCACACACCATGTCTTCATGGACCATTTATTTAGTTAGTAGTTGGGGTTAAGCACAATTTTGGGTTGTGGGTTGAAGACTTCGTTACCTACATGTTTGTTGTACTACTGCACCCTCACTAACGCAATGACCTTCAATCGAACCCTAAAACTATTGATGCTATTTACAAGCCAGAAAATGATACGATAACAATACGGCATTTATGTTCTTGTCACTACTATACGCTCTACCTGGCGGTTACCGCAATAACAGCCGTATATCGTGTAAGCTTATCTTCTGAATGCTATGTCATAGTATGTTATAATTACCTTCACAGCATTTTTATTATATTGATTTTTTATTATATTGATATTGTTTGTAACTGAACCACTTCCACAACCTGCAATTTTACAACTACAACAACATTCCTTGTAACCTTAAAAAAAAAAAAAAAAAAAAAGAGAGAAGAGGTCGAGGAAATGAAAAAAAATCCAATTATATTCCAGCAGATTAGACAACTACAGTCTGATTATCTTAATATCCTGCTTTAGTTTGATAATTATTGTTTAAAATGGATCTTCCGGAAGAATAAAAAAAAATAAAAAAAATGTGGAGACAGATGGACAGAAATCATTTTCAGTTCGCGCCTGTGGCAGATTCAGGCAGTTCTTCCTCTTCTGCCTCATTAACAGATTGATTAGCTTTGACTGAAACGTGCGGTAGTGTAGTAAACAGCCGTTCGGAACGGTACTGTACACCTCTGACTGTAGTCGTACGTATTGCCATGATATTATTCTTTTTCCTTTTCACTGCATCTGAGACACAGCGTGTTGTGTTTCATCTCTGGGAGTGCTCGTGTATTATACCGGTCTAATCGGAAACTTAGGAAACTTAATCAAAGTTTCAATAGCTGTGTGTGTGCGTGTGTGTGTGTGGGTGTTTGTGAGAAGTGGGACAAACATGGCCATGCATTTCCATTTTGCAATGTCAGCATCCCCGTAAACAGGAGTGTGGTAAATGCTCCAATTTCCTGCTCATATTCTGTGCGGATAAAATGTCAAATGAAAAATGCAGATACTGCGGTGTAAAAATCCAACCGAGAATCTTTTTCTTTATCACGTAGACTGCCTAGATTGTCTCTGTGACAGAGTGTATATCTTCAGCATTACTTCCAGTGCACAGAATTTGGCTCTGCACCTTTACGCGTTGCTAAAACAAATATTCACATCACTAATATTACTCCTTGGGCCAGAAACAGTCCGATATAAAGTACGTATGTATTCGGGTTGACTTCATCCTTCAGAACTAGCAGAGCTTTTCCATCCGAGCGTCTCCTGTGGGCGGCTGTGGATCAGGTGGTAGAGCGCTGGTTGTACATTAATTGGAGGTCCGAGTTTGGTAAATGTGCACTTATATAGTGCTTTTATCCAAAGCGCTTTACACTGTGTCTCATTCACCCATACACACACACACACACACACCAATGGTAGCAGAGCTGCCATGCAAGGCGCTAACTTGCCATCGGGAGCAACTTGGGGTTCAGTGTCTTGCCCAAGGACACTTCGGCATGTGGAGTCACCTGGGCCGGGAATCGAACCACCAACCCTACGATTAGTGGACAACCCGCTCTATCACCTGCGCCACAGCCGCCCCCTTTTGTTGCTCCTGATGGCAAGCTAGTGCCTCTGCTAGCATTGTTGTGTGTGTGTGTGAGTGAACAGGTGAATGAGACACAGTGTAAAGTGCTTCGATGAAAGTTAAAAAAGCGCTAGATAAGTGCAGACCATTTACCATTCCTTGCTGAGAACTAATGGCGTCATCTCGTATCAATGACTTTACATTGAGGAAGTGGATTGTTGGTGCTGAGGAAAACCTGCACCGTCAGAGAGACCGTGTTGAGGCGGTCTCTCTGATTTCGCTTGTGTGAATTGTTGTCAACTTTCCCCAGACTCCAGGGAGTATTTCCCTATAAGAGAAGAGAGGGCATCTGGCCACACGGGACATTTAACTAAATCATTTACCTGCGTAAATGTGAGCAACGTGGCAATTAGTTCAGATGAGGGCAGCTCAGACGCTAGTACTACAAGCTACACATCCAGATTATGGTGCTGGAGAATAGGAATAAAGATGGGATGGGATGAGAGAAGGAAAAAATGATTCTCAATGAAGTAATGGAAAGAGAGGAAGGCCAAATAATATTCTAGACAGCAGGATTATTTTGTTTTTTGCAAAATAAGTCCGGACGATTGTATCGTAGCGTAAGGTCGTAAGGTCATAAGGTCGTACGGTCGTCCTTGCTTGTCTTTCATTTTCTTTCTTTTTCCATTAAATTAACATTCTTCAGATTACTACAACGCACAGCACACGATTGTGACTGTGTACCATTCTCAAAGATGTTTTTCAAAACCGAATATCACCATGTAAAAACTAAATTATACAGTTTTGTTCAATAATAATGAATTGAAATGATGTGCGGTGTATGCAATTGGATAAACCTGTAAAACCATTTCTTTGATCGATTGATTTATTTATTTAAAAAAAAAATGTTAACCCCCTTTTTTTATTTTACAGTGTAGACTTTCCAATTAGCGTCATCTGATAGACCTCGACATAGAGACAGAGGGGGCATTTCACAGACCGCTGACTCCTCTTCTCCGGAGTCACTAGTGGACTCATCGTGGGTAAAGCGGTGACATTTCTTGGATGATTGCGATCGATGTGGGCGCTCTCTCAAAACACGCCTCCATTGACTCTCTTAACAGTGCGTGCCACTGGGTGAAAATGAAGTTGTGAGTGAATACGTTGGCCCTTTAATTGATTTTGAATGAGACGTGTCCTGCTGGAGCCGATCCAGCGAGGAGAGCGCGTATGTCAGCCAATGATGTATGACGGATAACAAGACACGTGGCTTGGCCCTTAAGATTCCTGACACACATGGACAGTACGTAGCTTTCCAATACATATATATATAAATATATATATACACACACTGATATATTGAAATATTGAGTTCTCATAGCAGTAGGCAAGATCTGAGCAGCTCTAAAGTTACACATTTTATTATTACATGTAATCATGTTTCAGAAGCGTATTGAATAAAATCTTGCAGAAACGGGTTTCTCTGTGATCTCAGTGACTTGGGATGGTGGAATGAGCAGGCTATTTAAATATCTCGCAAAAGACAAAACACACAACAGTCTCTAGAATTTACACAGATCGATATGAGAGGGGGAAAAAAGCCAGAAGGGGGAAAGCACACTGTTGATGAGAGAGGTCAGAGCTAACAGGTATGACCTGACAGGAAGGCTACGCTAACTCAAATAACTGCTCTTTACAGCCGTGGTGAGCAGAAAAGCGTCTCGCAACACGTCAAACCTTGAGGCGGATGAGCTACAGAAGCAGAACACCACGTCGGCTTCCGCTCTAAGAACAGCCAAGAACAGGAAGACAGCCACGAACAATTGGACAGTTGAAGACTGGAAAAAGACCAGATGATGATGATGACACTAGATACCGTTCCTTATTTCCAGTAGAATGGTCCTGGTGGATCTGAAATTTTTTCAACTACGTCTGAAGACACGTGTATCGGAAGAAAATAATGAGATCAATTTAAAAAAGGGGGGGGATTACATTAAAAACACTTTCAGAAACGGGGTGGATGAAGGTGAGAAAGAGGAAGAAAGGGGAAAAGGAGAGCAGGAGAGAGGGGGGATTCTCTGTGTGTCCCTCTTTTTCACGTCATTACAGCACTCAGAGATGGTTATTCCTCCCTCCCTCTCTCTCTCTCTCTCTCTCTCTCTCTCTCTCCCTCCCTGTACGTGTCTCTCTCCCAGGATCTCTCCATTCTGAGTATATCTGCTTCCCAATCTCACCCTCCCTCTTCTTTCTGTCTTGTTTCCCTTCTCTCTCTCCCTCTCTCTCTCTCTCTCTTGCTCACAGACACCATCCTTCACATCTGCTACACCACCCAGTATTTCATTTATTTACTGATTCATATTCATATTTCCCCCTGTTACTATCTATCTATCTATCTATCTATCTATCTATCTATCTATCTATCTATCTATCTATCTATCTATCTATCTATCTATCTATCTATCTATCTATCTATCTATCTATCTATCTATTTTCCATGTAGCGGCATCAGATGCTGAGACAGAGAAGGTTCTTTATTCATCTTAGACCTCTTCTTTGTTAAAACATGTGATGGGTATATCTCCGGTTCATCTTGCAAAGAGAAAGAGAAAGCGAGAGTGAGAAACAGAGAGAGAGAAGAGAGAGAGAGAGAGAGAGAGAGAGAGAGATGGTGCACAGATTACATACTGTCATCTGGCTAGCTGGCTAACTGAAGGGTCTTTCACGACATCTGGTGTGGGGGTTTTTTTTTTCACTATCCTAATTCTTAAACACTTCAGTTAGTGCTCTCAGAATTTTAAAATAGCTCTCACTCTATTGTTCTGTCTCTCCATCTTCTCTCTCTCTCTCTCTCTCTCTCTCTCTCTCTCTCTCCCTCCCCTCCTTCCTCGTGAGTACCAAATACAAGCTGCAAGCAGTCACGCAGCTGTTTCCATGGCAATATCTATCTCTGAGAAGGATTCGTTAACCCTTTCCGGGGTGGTTTCCTTTTTGCCCACACAGTCTTTGCATACAGACAAAGCAAAACAGCTCTCCTGCTATTTACAGCCAGCTGTTCCTTCTTCAAACAGCACACATTCCGGTAGCTTCTAATGCGTGCTGACACCAACGAAATTAAACCACATAAAAATGACATCTCGCTGAGAGTGGTTTGATAACGCTATGATGTGAATTAACCTCCTGTGTGTGTGACAGAAGGTGTTTTGTTGTCAGGGTGTTAATATCAGACAGCCTAGGTCAACCACATTACTGGGATTCTGAAAGAGAGAGAGAGAGAGAGAGAGAGAGAGAGTGTGTATGTGTTTCATGCAGACATAGCCCAAAGGATGGCTCTCCTGGTCCGTGTGTGTGTGTGTGTGTGTGTGTGTGTGTGTGTGTGTGTGTGTGCGTAGATGAAGAGGGAGGTCAATTAGCAACTCCTTTAATCCATTCAACCAGCCCGTTTATGAGACAATCTCATCTGAAACGGCTCATCTGGAGATTTACGGCCCCAGTATATAAGGAAGAAAAAGAGAAACGGGGAGAATTGCAGCTTCGTGATCAGAGTCGCAGGTGACAGATCAAACTACTTTGGCTTTCTCTTAAAATATAGTCGCTGTTATGTGAAAGCTGGTGCACGGAGCAGAGTAAGATAGAAAGATCAATTATTTCTGTAGATTGGACACAAAGCAATCACCTCCAATAACAACAATATGCTCGGCATTTGTGAGATCCACAATGAGTCATGCACTAGGCACGACCAGACATAAACATCCTTTGTACTGGACTTTGAGGTGTACTGGAGTTATGTTATATTACACTGTATATGAAGTAAGGAATAACGCACAAAGCGTCACGCTGTTATACGAAAAGAATCCACGCTTCACATCAGGCTCAAATCATTATCACTCCCGAAGTGGATTATTTTCACATAACATCACCACCCGAAGTGTTTAACTCCTCTCGAAATACGCGATACGCTAATAATTACAATGAGACTTTGCACTTTCTTTTAACCGTTTGTAGTTTTAACATTTAACATTGCGAACGTTCATGAGATAAGTTAGTTCCTGGTATCGCTTATATTATAGCAGCTACAGTGAGGGAAAGAAGGATTTGATCCCCTGCTGATTTTGTACGTTTGCCCACTGATAAAGAAATTATCAGTCTATAATTTTAATGGTAGGTTTATTTGAACCGTGAGAGACAAAATAACAACAAAAACATCCAGAAAAACGCATGTCACAAATGTTATAAATTGATTTGCATTTTAATGAGGGAAATAAGTATTTGACCCCCTCTCAATCAGAAAGATTTCTGGCTCCCAGGTGTCTTTTATACAGGTAACGAGCTGAGATTAGGAGCACACTCTTAAAGGGAGAACTCCTAATCTCAGCTTGTTACCTGTATAAAAGACACCTGTCCACAGAAACAATCAATCAATCAGATTCCAAACTCTCCACCATGGCCAAGACCAAAGAGCTCTCCAAGGATGTCAGGGACAAGATTGTAGACCTACACAAGTCTGGAATGGGCTACAAGACCATCGCCAAGCAGCTTGGTGAGAAGGTGACAACAGTTGGTGCGATTATTCGCAAATGGAAGAAACACAAAAGAACTGTCGATCTCCCTCGGCCTGGGGCTCCATGTAAGATCTCACCTCGTGGAGGTGCAGTGATCATGAGAACAGTGAGGAATCAGCCCAGAACTACACGGGAGGACCTTGTCAATGATCTCAAGGCAGCTGGGACCATAGTCACCAAGAAAACAACTGGTAACACACTACGCCGTGAAGGACTGAAATCCTGCAGCACCCGCAAGGTCCCCCTGCTTGAGTTGATGCCAAAGAGCTCCATTTTGGTCTCATCTGACCACAACACTTTCACCCAGTTGTCCTCTGGTGGTCAGATGAGACCAAAATGGAGCTCTTTGGCATCAACTCAACTCCCCGTGTTTGGAGGAGGAGGAATGCTGCCTATGACCCCAAGAACACCATCAACACCGTCAAACATGGAGGTGGAAACATTATGCTTTGGGGGTGTTTTTCTGCTAAGGGGACAGGACAATTTCACCGCATCAAAGGGACGATGGACGGGGCCATGTACCATCAAATCTTGGGTGAGAACCTCCTTCCCTCAGCCAGGGCATTGAAAATGAAAAGTAATTACTAAGTCATTACCAAGTACTAAGTCATGTTTTGCAGAGGGGGTCAAATACTTATTTCCCTCATTAAAATGCAAATCAATTTATAACATTTTTGACGTGCGTTTTTCTGGATTTTTTTTGTTGTTATTCTGTCTCTCACTGTTCAAATAAACCTACCATTAAAATTATAGACTGATCATTTCTTTATCAGTGGGCAAACGTACAAAATCAGCAGGGGATCAAATACTTCTTTCCCTCACTGTATAAACAGTCATCCCCTCCCCAGCATCTCTCTTTTCTCTCTGTTGAAATTTATTAGACAAAAAAAAAAAAAAAAAGAGCAGCTAGTCGTTGTCATGTCATGGCAAACTCACGACTCAATTTCCCAGAATGCACCACGAACTACAAACATGGCCGACGACTCCAGCTCCCAGTGGACTGCAAACTGCGATTGCATCCATCTTGAACCTCCGATTCGTGACAGTCATGTTAACAAGAACCCACAAATCATAAACTCCTCTGTCCTAAAGACTTCCTCGTGTTGTGAAACGCAACGACTGTTCCTTCCATTAATGTTAGAGAAACATCTAACCGAAAGCATCCGCCCCTCTCCAGTGATTACACGTGTTTATGGAGATGTGGTAAGCGACAACACGTTAAAAAAACAAATCCTTTCATTCTAAGCCTCTTTCGCAGCGCTGCCGAAATTTGTAATAAATTTGCAAAACAAACTGCTTTCACGTTGTCGTTATCGGGTATTGTTTGTAGAATTTTGAGGAGAATAATGAATTTTTGAGGAAAATAATGAAAATAATGAATTCGATTTTATAATAATATAATAAAAGGCTGTAACACAACAAAATGTGGGAAAGGTGAAGCGCTGTGAATACTTCCCGGATGCACTGTACTATAATTCAGAATATTATAGAGTAATGTAATGAGAAATGTTTGATATTTCCATTTCATTCTTTCACCTGTACAATTACTAAATCTTTTTTCATTCTATTTATTGGAGAATCATAGAGCCGCCCAAGGCTGTGAGTATCCTCAGGCTTGCCATGAAAACAATACAAAACAAAAAAAATAAGCACCATTTTTGTGGCAGAATATCCACATCTACACCGACGCCACACCCGGACTTGTGACCGTGCCGTCAGCAAGATGGTGGAATGAAGGCAATGAACATTCATCAGGTATACAACCATTGATTTCCACACATTGTTTCTCATTGTTTTCTTCTTTCATTAGAAAGAATAAGCGACATAAATCAGCTGGAAATAGGAGGAAATATGTGTAGTGTGTCAAAACCCGGAGTACGATAACAGCTCTTTAACAGCTTTTTAATGCATCCTCAAAGACTCTTGGTTAAATATAAAACTACCATCAAGATGATGCCTACAATACATGTTTTGGCCTTCTGGATCTTATTATGACCTCCTCTACGCATTTAAGAGGCTTGTATTGGTTTGGCGATAAAAAAAAAAAAAAAAAAAAAAGAAGAAGAGTAAATTATATTAGAAGCAAAAATCAGCTGTTGTACAACATCATCTTGCTCTGAAAAGCCTTTATTGTAGCGATTTGTGGTTACCTCGTGGCTTTTCCTCAAGTGAAACCATCCAAAATCTTTCATGTTTATTTTTAAAATCACATGAAGACATACTTTGAAGACAACCAGGGAGCCATTTGTTGAAAATATGCCACACACACACACACACACACACACACACAGGTATATCCATTAAAGATCTGTTTTTAAAAGCTCAGATATCTGGGAGGAAATATTTTACGTTTAGTTCTTCATGATGGGTAAAAAAAGGTCTCAAAGACTATGCTATCCATCATCCATGTAATACAATTTATACCAAATAAGTCAAAGTGATCTAGTAATGCTTATGTCTTATGCAATATTTGTTGTTGGGGGCTGGATGTGATTGTTTCTATATATTTTGTGCATGAACAAAGAATACCTATACCTCTAATGCTTCTTGTTTGCTCAGCATAGCAACCAATTAGCACGCAAGGCCCTGGTCAGGTGACCATGAGGTGATGAGTCATAGTGTGTCTGACTGGACATCAGGAAGGAAACACAGTACTTCACCGGGAGACGAGTGCTAAAACTGGACTCAGGGGATGTGTCTGGGAATGTATCTGGACAGATTGTCTATCACTGTGTCTAGGACTCGTCCACACCAGTTGTAGTTGTAGATCAGGAAACACTGATTAATGATCAATTACCTACTAACTTAGCAATAAGTAATCCAGTGTTACCATAATAGTTCTTCAGTAATTACTAATCACTATAACAAACGGCTGTATTGGTTAAAGTGTAAAGATTTAGTAATTAATCAAAATTTATTATGCTGAAAAAAACATATTGACCCTTTATCCAGTTTTGAATCGCTGTTTATCTGTGTGTGTGTCATACACTGCCCTTACTTTGTCCTTTTCAGGGTCAATGGGAACCTGGAGCCTATCCCAGGGAGCATGGGGCACAAGGCGGGGTACACCCTGGACAGGGTGCCAATCCATCGCAGGGCACAATCACATACACACTCACACACCCATTCATATACTACGGACACTTTAGACACGCCAATCAGCCTACCATGCATGTCTTTGGACTGGGGGAGGAAACCGGAGAACCCGGAGGAAACCCCCGCAGCACCACACGGGGAGAACATGGGCCACGGTGAGAATCAAACCCCCGACCCTGGAGGTGTGAGGTGAACGTGCTTGATTCCATTTCATTATAGCCATAATAACTGTGATGTTGGGTAACAAATTTAGAAGATTGTGGACGCCTGGTTCTGCTTTATGGACCCCACTTCGAGAACCACGGTTCCAAAGCGTCAGCATATTTTTAACCGAAGACAACAATGTGAGAAACCCACACTGAGCTGTACATCCTGTGAGAGGTAAAAGCATTACTGCAATGCGTTGAGAATTGTTCCACATCTCCACAGCAAGAAATCAGCCAGTTTCAGGTCTATATTCCTACACATAAAGCAATATATCAAGCAGGAAAGCCCAAAGGGAAGGTGAAAAGGAAAAAAAAAAAAAACTTAATTAGCTTTCTCTAACAGGAATGAGTGGCGTTTCCAATAAGAGAATTTGCTGGCAATGAACAAGAAAACATGGCTTAGCACTTCTAAAAGCATACGCTTGGTGTTTTTCTACAAGTCAGCATAGGAGAAATTTAACCTCCTGATGGCTTTGAGGTTTCAGAACATTTAAATGGCTCGACTTTTTTTTTTTTATTGCTTAGCTGTATGGATAATATTGCAGCAGAAAAGTGACCAATTGAGGATGTAGTACGAAAGCCTTTTATCTCCCAGTTTAAAAATATTCTGTTCTGTTTTATTGTTTCCTCCAACTTAAAATAATACAGGTTGGAGTTTATTACAAATTTGGAGACTGTACCATGACTGAACAAAAAAAATAAATAATAATAATTAAAAATTGGCACCTTTTTCTGTTTCCCCCTTTTAACCTTCCAAAAAAAATGGTTCAGCCAAATGAATGGTACAATCTTTATTTCATGCAGTATTCATCACTATCATAACTGCCATTCTAATTCATTACGGTGGCTAATTGTAACTGGACAGCCGAGCTCTCACAGTAAAGCACATTAATGTAATGAGATGACCATAAAGATGCCTCTCACGGACAGTACGAGGTTGTACGGAGTGTGAGGAAGAGGTCGGGTGCTGAGTAGTAATTCAAAGACCTGTTTTTTTTCTTCTTCACACCATCCTATTTGAAATACAAGTTCGTCCATTTTTCATCCCTTGTGTGTCAACGTTCAAGGTGAAGGAACATCTAGAAATTTACCACATAAGATATAAACGGTATCTCTGACAGAGTTTTAGTACATGACATTCAGTTTAATAAACTACGGGTGACAGGGTGCAGATGCTGCATAGTTTTATTATTATTGTTGTTATTAGCAGACCAAGCACCAACGATTCGATGGCCTATTGTTATTCTACCTGTTCTTCTTCTGGATAGGGCATTTATGGCAGCCCATAGAACCGTCTTGTAAAAAGTTGTGAAATTTGGCACACTGATTGGGGAGGGTCTAATGAACGTTCTGACCAAATTTGGGCCAAATGCTGTCAACACTGTAGTGCAAACATCGGGTCAAATTTGGGCCTAATTTGGAAGTACGTCTGTGATAATAACTTTTGAACCCTGTGTTCAAAATTTCAAAGCCAGGCATCCTTGGACTTCCTGTGTCAAGTTGAGTTCAACACACATTCAAAGTGCCAAGACGTCAACTTTCCACCATCCTGGATTTTGTCAAAAACTGTTTTGTCGCAACTCCTTCTTTTTATCCAATCATCCAATCATCCAATCATCCACTCATCGATTTTTGTCCAATCATCACCAAATTTAGCAAACTTCATCTTCTGAGTAAGTCTCACAAAATGTATCAAAAGTATTTTGAATATTCCAAACAGTGTGCCTGTAATGGGCCAATGAATCTTACAGCAAAGCCGGCAAACAGGAAGTGAGGCTGTATCTCAGCAATATCTCTGTATTCCGGTAGGCATTCTCAGGACCATCACTGAATGGTCAAAAGTTACAATAACATGATCAGAAATGCTTAAATCAAAATGCCATTTTTGCTACTCTTCCTAAACATTTTGTCCAATCTTGACCAAATTTGGTCGCATCATGTTTAGACCTGTCTACACAAAAATGATCCTAAAATTATTATAAAAGGAACTCTGATATTGAAAACCATTCTCCCATAATGGACTGGCAAAAGCGTGAAACTACGAATCATTCTTAAATCCCTTTGCCTTTAGTTATGGCTCTTTTAGGCAGCAATTATACCACATCTGTGAATATGGTCAACAAGTTTTGGTGCTTGGCCCCTGAAAATGCTGAATGCAGCTTTATTATTATTATTATTATTATTATTATTATTATTATTATTATTATTATTATTATTATTATTATTATTATTATTAGCCGTGACCTCAACCCCACTGACTCTTCACCTTTGGTATGAACTGCAACTGGAGTCTCCTCACTTCAACATCAGCTCCTGACCTCGACTTCATTAACGCTCTTGCAGCTGAACAAACACAAATCCCCACGGCCACGCCCAAAAATCTAGTGGAAAGCCTTCCAAGAAGAGAGGGGGAATAAATCTGGAATGAGATGTTCAACAGGAACATATGGGTGTGATGGTCAGGTGTTCATATCACTCACGAGGAAGCTCCTTGGGCAACCCTTTGCTACATAGTTTTATATGATTTTCCTGGAATTAGTTCTACATGCTGTACTTGCCTGCTCTGTATTAGTCACTGTGTAAATACAAACAAGTGAAGTCACAGTGGCTGATAGAATTTCATCTCACTGGGTGAGATGCGTATGGAATTAAACAGGATGGGGTGTGTTATAGGAAAATAATCCACAGCAGGGTGCTGTGATGAGGCATGACATGAAGCAGAGGATCATTACCATCCTGGAGTAGACTGTTTTACTATAACAGCACGTCTCGAAGTGTGTTATTCCTCTTAGCTCAACAATTACACATTTTAATTGATTAATTAACGGCACGTCGTGCTTTTTAACTATGTAGAGTTGCATGTATTGTTATTGAATGTCTGTGAGACACACTAGTTCCTGTTTTCACTTGTGTTCCACTCTTAAAAAGAAAGGTTCTTCAGTGGTTCTTCGCAGCATCATGGGTTCTGCAAAGAACCTTCTTCCAGTCAAGAACTGTTTTTCATTGTATAGGGTTCTGGAGTTGGGTTTTTTTTTTTTTTGGAGATGAAAGAAGATCTTTATCGGTCATTATAGGTTCTTCAGAGCAGTGTATTGGTTCTTCAAGGTATCATCTCTTAACAGGTTAGAGTGAATCCTATAAAGTTCTTTGTGTGACTGGAAATGGTTCTCCTGACATCACTCTTAAGAACCTTCATTTTTTTTTCTTTAAAGCACTAACTGAGGGTTTTTTTTTTTTTTGGTTTTTTTTTTTTAGAGAAACTACGATAACATGGTGGCACTGCTGTGAAGAACTATTTCTGGGTTCTTTAAAGCATGAGTAAATCGATGGTTCTCTAAAGAACTTGAGAGTAAAAGGTTTTTTTGGGCCACTTCAAAGGGTTCTCCTATGGCATCAGGCTGAAAATTCGTGTTTTTAAGAGTGCATAGCAGCCACCAGACTTTCAGTGCTGACACTGGAGACTCCTTCCCTAAATGTTAAGCGAACATCTGCTAACAGAAAACTTCACATCGTCGTTATACACTTTCTTCGCTAAGAAACAGCGCAGGTTTTTAAACTGTTAAAGATTATGCGGAGCGTCCGCCTTACAAGTCCCAGTGAATGACCTGTTACTATAGAAACCATGTTTAACCATAGGCAGAAAGGTGCTCTCGTGGCCTGAGCAGAATATAACGTACCGAACCCAGGACGTCCGACTGATTAAGACCTTAGCGAGCTATCGACACGACTGACAGCGCTCTGACATTCGTTATGGATCTGTTATTTTAATACCTTTTCCTATATGTGCTGCAATCTATCATGTCCACTTGGCTCAATGATGCACAGAATTCCCAAAACATTTATCAGCCTCACGTTATTATAGACCCAGCATGTGTTAAAGGGGAAGGAGAGCGTTTAATGAAGTGTGGCAGCTCCTCAATAACACCTGAATAGGACCTTATGTAAACTCATAGACAGGCGTCTCGGATTATTCTGAGCTGACTGTGCGTGCACTAATGCAATATCATAACTGAAGGATAACAACATTGTCGAAAAGTTGATTATTGTGTTGGTTGTGATGATCAGTGGGAATGTGCGCAACCATCTGATGACCTGGCTGCATGGGAATTCATGCACAAACTCTGAGTTACTGCTGTCTTGTGTGCTGAACAGACTTTTTAGTATAATTGCTCTCCGCAGTCCTGACCGCACAGAGCCTTCCTCGGTACTGAACAAGGACCTGTGTCTTTATCTCTAATCAATAGCATAGCGCTTTTAGCTTATTCCACTAAACTCCTCTGAGGTCTTTGAGTCACTAATAATAAGAATTATGGCTCAGGCAAATGCATTCATGTTTCATGCACTTAATGCACAGAAATAGATTTTATATAAATAATTTAAGGCCAGCGGGTAGCACGGTCACCTCTGAGCTCGGGAGTTCGAGTAACCTTGTCCGTTTGGAGTTTCACATGTTCTCACCATGTCCGTGTGGGAAAAAATACGCCAGGAGGTGGCTATGCTAAATTACCCCTAGGTGTGAATGTGTTTGTTCATGGTTGCCCTGTGATGGACTGGTGCCCCATCCAGGCTGTATTCCAGCCTCACTCTTCCCGGGATGCTCCAAGACCAGGACCAGGAGATGAAGATGAATGAAAATAAGTCCATGTAGACATGGCCTACTTATGAAAGAAATTCATCGTGACTAACACTGATTCGTTTTTTTTTTTTTTAAGATTCTCTAATGGTTTTACTGCTTCGGTGCACTTCGGTGGACTTAGGTGGGTATTCATTCATACACACTCCATACCGGTGCTTTACAAGACAGTAAACAAATCATGTATGGTCACTGGATATGAGCAAGCAAATATGGCTTATAATAAAAGCAAATAATCTCATGGAGCGCCGCTTCAGGACTGATACCTTTCTGCGATGGAGAAAGCTCCAGGAGAAGCAGCACAGGAGCCAGAACATCGGAGGAGCTTTGAGAAAATGTTGCAAACATACATTCGCCATTTGGCCCCGCTGTCCTGCTTTAGCTGCTATAAAATGTGCCGAGGCCTTCTGCATCAGCGGTCGCAGCGTTGCCTAGCAACTGGACGGCACAGAGATCTCTGCAGAAATCCTCATCTTATGCTGGAAGAAAAAAAAAACAACAACAACAACAACACCAAACAAACAAACACAAAACCAAACACTCACTTCTTATCTTCGCGTTTGTTTTTGATGAAATGAATATATATATACATATATAATTTTATTTTTTTTCAATGAAATGAACTGACCAAATCGACCTGCATATTAGGATAGTGTTATCATGTGCTGCTTTAAAGTCTGGCTGTGGAAAATATAACACTCTGGCATGCGCTCGTGCTGGAAACACGTCCACCGTCTCCTCGGTACTACATGTGCATGGTGTGTCCTTGTGGTGAGATCTGTGGTCGGTGTAAAAACCTCTCCAGGATACACCCGGCGCATTTTAATGGGTTGCAGGGTGACTCGAGCAGCGCGCGCAGCATCCATTCCCCCAGTGATACAGCGTGCGCAAATACTACTTTCCATCTTTTGGGGCTTTTAAAAAAAAAAATGTATTTCTTTTCCTGACAAACCTTTCACTCTTTACTCACTGATCACAGCGAGAGAGAGAGAGAGAGAGGGAGAGAGAGAGAGAGAGAGAGAGAGAGGAGAGAGAGAGAGCGCGCGCAAAACAAAACATGATGTCGATTTTTCTCCAGTCCAGCCATCTAAGCGTAATCCTGGGTACTATTTTCCGGTCTTGATTTCCTTTCTCTTTCTTCTTCTTCTCCTTCTTCTTCTTCTTCTTCTTCTTCTTCTTCTTCTTCTTCTTCTTCTTCTTCTCTTTTTGCCCCCCTCCTCTTTCTCTCTCTCCATGTCGGCTTGTGGAGGCGTTCTTCAAGCTGAAGTGTGTCATCGTGTGTCGGCCGCCGTTTCTCCCCGAACATGCTGGGCTCCTCAACACACACCTAACGCACCGAGGATCGGCGTCGCGCCGCGTTTCCAGCAGGACGCGTTTCCAAACCGGGACTATTTTACGCTTTTTTTTTTTTTTTTAAATTCTGATCGAGTGCACAAGACGCCGTTTGTTCTCCCCCCCCCACACCCCACCACCCCCCTCCTTTCTACGAGGGTTTGCTTTCTTCAACTTCATAAAAGGGGGTAACCACAGACTACTACACGCTCTGACGTCCGCATCACAGATTTTTTTTTAATGTGCATATTGTTTAGCTGCTCTCCAGCAGTCGGAGAAACGAACCTCGTCTATCCAACAGCCGTTACGCGGGGATGCTTGTGTAGATATTCGTGGGGTTTATACATATATATCATTTTTTTTTTGTTCATTTGTTCATTTGTTTGTTTGTTTGTTTGTTTTATCCACCGCACCCCCTAACATCTTTTCGAGCCGAAGGAGGAAAAAGACAACATCCTTAAAGCATCCTAGTGTGGAGCAGATCACCGGAACCATGGCTCGTCGGCAGATTCGGACCGGGATTTAATTCATCTGAGTGACCCGAAGACGCCACTTTTCTGTCTTTCTTTCTTTCATTTATTCTTTCTCACGTTTTTTTTTTTTTTTCCTTTCTTTTTATTTTTCGCTCTCCCCCCACCCCCCACCCCCTCGAGACCCTTTTGTTCGTTACTTCTGAATTAAAGTGAGATGTAATCATGATGTGTGATGTGCTGTTGGTCGAGCTGCTCTGTGATCTGTACGGATTTCCATAACCGGGGAAAACACCTTGGGACCAATTACGAGCTTTTTAAATACCCCACTTCTCTGCTCTTTTTTTTTTTTATTGCAGAGCAATCACACATGTGATCCAGTGGGTTTGATTTGAGCGATTGATTTGGCCCGTTTTATTCCCCTTTCCGTTCCCTGTGTTGGATTTTTTTTAATTTTTTTTTTTTTTTTTTTTTTGGTTCTTATCTTTGACCGTTTTGGACCACAGGCGCTTGGATTACTGAAGGTGTACATATATATAAACGGATTTGTGGAAATGTTGGGTCCTCACCAAGAAACAATATGTGGAATTGTCTCTGCTCTGACAGTGTTGTCTTCTGTCTGCTTTGTACAATGGTAAGGAAAACATTGATGGGTGATCTGAGATTATTCTTTGAAGGCGCAGGGTTTTGGATGAATTGCGCCAGGCTGCTTATGGCTATTGGCCATCACTGATCATTCACTGATAGGGGCTACTGTAGTGAATACTTGTCCATCCAATGGCATAAATACTTGAGGTGTGTGTGTGTGTGTCAGTGAGTGCGCGGGCAACATGCGCGTGTCCGTCTCCAGACGCGTACATTATCGATAACACTGGCACCATATCATTAAAAAAAAAATAATAATAATAATTATATATGTATATGAGTTTTATTCCTGTATAACTTATGCCTACACGCATGCTCTGTATACATACACGTCTGCTCGGCCTAAAGCGACGTGACACTGAGACTAGCGCAGTCTCCAGCCTTTGACGTGAACGTGCGTCTAAATGCACAACACGTTTTTTTTTTTTTTTTTTTTTTTTTTTTTTTTTTTTTTCTCTCTCTCTCTCTCTCTCTCTCTCTCTCTCTTTTTTTTTTTTTTTCTCTTTTTTTTTTCTCTCTCTATTTCATTCTTAAATCAAAAGAGCTATATCTATCATTTTGCCGCAGACATATCTGATCAATGCGTTTATATCTCAGACCCCCCCCCCCACCCCACCCCCTACCCCTAGACTATACTAGCTACCATCATGCCTTCTGATTATTAGTACAGGTTCATCATGGCTTGGTGAAAGTAGAAAAAAAAAAAATCAAAAACACGAAACTAGATCAGATGTAAATCTTCTTTCGTGCTGTTCTGGATGCTCACCTGGTTCTTTGGTGCTGATATCTTTGCCACCTGTAAGCGTACATGATAAGCAGTTCATCGGTAATTATATGTCAGAAAGGATGGAGATGCTAACAAGTGGACTCCATAACTCCGTACGGTTTTTAAAGCCAGAACATCCCTGTTGTTTAGACAGCACAGGCCCCAAACCGAGCATCTTCTACTGTTGACGTTTGGTCTCATAGCTCTGCACGCAATGGGTTTCCAGAACGAATCGACTGAATCCGTGGTGCTGCATTTCCAGCATCATATTAGGCATGAAACGGTGACTGGATATATGATATATTGGCTCTGTCTTGAGCATTTGCTCGGCAGTGTTGCTGTTTGGACTTTCACCCTTCAGCAGACTGTAACCAAATCCTATCCGAATCCATTTTCTAGCTACTAGACCAAAGTGATTCTGATTTAAACTGGACTGGCCATGTTCCAGCGCTGGTTTTCAAGCTCCTTAGTGATGAATATGTCCACAATCATGACAAAACCTGAGCAAATGAGCTCCAGTATGTATTCACACGGGATTGTGTCGAATAAGCTGTGCTGTTTTAAAGTGCTAAACGATACAGACATCGTCATCGTCACGCGCTACACCTCGATACAAGTTTTGATGACTGGTGAAATATAGTCTACGATATTCTATGAAGGTGTCAATCGTATAATTTATGCCTTGTACCGTCACGAATATTACTGAATACATCATTGCATGAAACTGATCAATGTTAGTGCATGTGTATGGAATATTGTCCTCAACAGCAGGGGTGGGAAAAGTACCACGAACCCGTTCTTAAGGAAAACTACGGGTAGTGTGTCAAAATCGCTCGTCGATCCTAGCTAGCTCGCTAAGCAATCGGTCATATAAGGAAAATATCCTGCTAACTCACACAAACCTTGAGTTTGGCTTGCTGGTTAGCTAATGTTAGCAAAAACAGTTCTGGAGTAACTCATTTAACAAGCCAATTTACAAAGCCTGACTAGCTTGCTAATTCAACAAGCTAATGTAAAAAAAAAAAACAACAACAAAAAAAAAAACAACCAGTAACTAGCTAGCTAATTTACTGAGATGAATTACGACACGTGACTAGCTAATTTAACAAACTCATCCTTTATGAATCAGTATCTCCAACAAAGACAAAAAAAAAAAATAGAATAGGATAAAAAAAAATGAGAAAAACAATCTATATTATATATAAACATCTCCTGGTGTTTGAGATGTGTCACACGTAGTTTGAAGGATAAAATTAAAACGTTTTTTTTTTCTTTTCTCTTGGAAATTTACTCGACGAAGAGTACAAGTATTCATTTTCAAGAATACTTGAGTGTTATAGCACTTAAGTACAGTAATGTAGTTTTCCACCCCTGCTCACAGGTTTTCTCCAAAAGTGTAAATATGTCCCTAGTTATCTATAATGAAGCAATTCTGCTCGCTCGTCACGGTGCTATGTTTTAATAACTGTAACTGTCTGCCCCTTAGCAATTCTGCTGCATCTGGAATATCTGTGGCCAAATCGACAGTGGACAAACTGTTGAAGGGGTATGACATCCGTCTCCGGCCGGATTTTGGAGGTACGTTTACCCCTTCCGCTCCTTTTCCAGTTCTGTTCCTCTTCATGTGTGAAGTAAAGTGAAAGAGTTCCTCTGTCAAAATGCTTAAAATTCTCCATTCAGCATCTACTTCTAAACGATTCCGCCAAATGAATAGCTCTCGCCATTCTGAAGCTCGCGCACGGATCACAGTGAAGTAGTAAAAATATTAAAAGTACTGGGAGGAAGTTATTAACATCGTTGGAGGTATTGCCGGATTCATACACGCTGCAGAACCTAATTTCAGGATTAGGAGGTAGATGATCCAGACTGCGAGGAACATCTGAAACAAAGGGAATATTTTTCATTTCTGATTACATTTACCCGTCGCTTTTGTCTTTGGGAAGAGAAAAAAAAGAAAAGAAAAGAAGCCGAAACAGCAGCAGAAGGACTTCTAAAAGCTGAGCACACTGTTTCAGCTGCCTATGATTCATAGTTATGCACACGTTCACAATTTTAAAGAACCCCAGGGATGCTTCTTCATCCACAAAACACAAAATAACTTTGCCTCACCCACAAAAAAATGCTTTGTTTGAAGGACGACGTGTCCAACCATTCATCACAGGTCTGGGTTTTGTCCCCTGACATTGCGAAGAGGCAGTAAATTCACCGCTGGAGGTGCTTTTTCTTTCCGTCGTTCAACGCACCCTCAGCAAATTAGCTTGTATTTCAACAAAGGCGCAAATCTTTGCAAAGCACGCAGCAGAATCAAATTCTCTAGAGCTCAGAGGAAGCTGAAGGTTTCTCTCTATCCATCCATCCATCCATCCATCCATCCATCCATTCCTTCATTCGTGCATTACCACCGTTTGTCTCCACTGAATGTACACCGACGTTCTTGGAGGAAATACACTTATTCGGCGTTTTCTTCATTGAACACGTGGAGGGAATTTCAGGACATGACTTTGCGTCGTACTTACAGTACGCGGTCCAATAAGCTAGCGATAAAAACATCTGCTAACTTTAAATAACTGGGTTGAGTTTCGTTAGTGATGAACATCGTGACTCCCAGACTCCATGAAGAACTGTACTGTAAATCACACCTCTGCCACGACAGTCTGCTTATCTGTTTATGTGATAGAAAACCTGGGTTCCAGATGAAGCAGCGTATCCCAGTCCTGTGACGGGTACAAGAACACACAACCTGTCATTTTCCACACAAAATCTCTCTCTCTCACACACACACACACACACCAAAAAACAAACATTTTTTGTAGAACACAAGAACAGACCGTGGAGCAGAACAGAAGAGAAAGTGTGTGCAGAGAGAGAGATTGAGTG
This sequence comes from Ameiurus melas, assembly GCA_012411365.1. Taxonomy (NCBI): domain Eukaryota; kingdom Metazoa; phylum Chordata; class Actinopteri; order Siluriformes; family Ictaluridae; genus Ameiurus; species Ameiurus melas. The sequence continues at coordinate 24,592,041 of CM022769.1, read as the reverse complement.
TTTGTGTTAGTATGTTTGTGTGTGCGTGCGCGCACGTGTAGTTGTCCTGCACGCTTCTCCCCCTCTCTTCGGCCATTATCTCCCAGGACTGAGCCGCTAAAACAGTGAGCGGTTGTTGCGTCCGCATTCAGACGACTCGCGACCTCGTTATACTTGATATAAACTAATTATTCAAAACTACATAGCCTATATCCATGAACATTTAACAGTAACGGAGTTTCTGTGATTAAAAATGAACTCGAGGAAGCGTGTAAACACTGTATTACTTTTAACCTACTCGTAAAAGTACATTTTATTTCAAAAAAGTTACTAACGAATTATAAATATAGCTTGCGTTACGACGTTTATTCTTGTAGATGTTACATCAGTTACTTCCTTCTACAGAATTACACCGGGTTTATTTGCACCGGTTCATTTAACGCATTCATTCCATGCCTTCTTGGTGCTTCATACAATGTTGATGGACGTGTGCTTGGAAAGGCCAGGGTATATACGGGAAAACCCAGCAGCTTGGTGCAAACCGAAGGCCTGCGTCACATTCTTCATGATCAGAACTGTGTAAGCTCTCCTTACTCGACCACTGACTGCTGAGCTTTCAGAAGAACTCGTTTAAATCTACGGTAGCTTTAGGTTCCTTTTACAAAGTAAGGAAGCTAACGATGTTAATCTAGACCAGAGGTTCCCAAGCTTTCGAATCCCTTCAGCATAAATGATTTGCTTTAAGTACCCCCTGCGATTTCAGGCAGGATAACGTCAAGCGAAGCGTTTCGCTCCTTGCTTGTTTCGACTCGTCAGCTTTTGCAGTTGTTGTTGGGCTACGTGGCTTTACATTGAAACGTCAGAGCGGTTTTGTGGTCAGTTTTTTTTTTTTTTTTTTAATGTTCTATTTTCAAGAAAGCTGCTCCAAACATATCACACCACACACTTGGAGGCGGGTTTGGCCTCGTCAATATCCGAGGACATGAATCTGACATTTGAAAAACTTCTCGCTGTGCCCACAGAACGTTTTCCGCTTTTGAAAGATTCGTGCTTGGATGCTCCTGTCTTTTTTTTTTTTTGAGAGAGATAGAGAGAGAGAGAGTTGTAAAGATGATGATGTTTTTAGCCATGACGATGAATTAGCGGGCTAACACCGTCATTTCTGTTTAACTCTCGTGTACTAAGAGTGACTATTACTTGATTACTTCTGAGGTTGTTATAAAATGTTCAACTATTCATTGTTTTTATTCATTTAGTTCAAACCTGGTTGGAAAACCCAAGACCTAGACCTAGACCAAGATCTAGTGTACTTGTAGCGATTAGCATCGCCCCAAATGCAAAGAGTTATATTATAGGCAGTGGTGTCTGACCCAGGAATCATGGCCCTGGGTTCTGACTCCTAACAAGCTGGGATATGCAAAGAAAAGAATTAAACTGTGCTGTAATTCATATGTGACCAATAAAATCTTCTATTAACTATAGTGGCATATAAATGTATGAGGTATATATGAGGTAAGTTACAGTGGGGGGTGTCAAAGAAATGCCCACTGACAAAGAAATGATCAGTCTATAATTTTAATGGTAGGTTTATTTGAACAGTGAGAGACAAAATAACAACAAGAAAATACAGAAAATATTAGAAATTGATTTGCTTTTTAATGAGGGAAATAAGTATTTGAACCCCTCTGTAAAACATGACTTAGTACTTGGTAATGACTTAGTAATGACTTTTCATTTTCAATGCCCTGGCTGAGGGAAGGAGGTTCTCACCCAAGATTTGACGGTACACGGCCCCGTCCATCGTCCCTTTGATGCGGTGAAGTCGTCCTGTCCCCTTAGCAGAAAAACACCCCCAAAGCATAATGTTTCCACCTCCATGTTTGACGGTGTTGATGGTGTTGTTGGGGTCATAGGCAGCATTCCTCCTCCTCCAAACACGGCGAGTTGAGTTGATGCCAAAGAGCTCCATTTTGGTCTGATCTGACCACCAGAGGACAACTGGGTGAAAGTGTTGTGGTCAGATGAGACCAAAATGGAGCTCTTTGGCATCAACTCAACTCGCCGTGTTTGGAGGAGGAGGAATTTTCTCTGGATGTTTTTGTTGTTATTCTGTCTCTCACTGTTCAAATAAACCTACCATTAAAATTATAGACTGATAATTTCTTTGTCAGTGGGCAAACGTACAAAATCAGCAGGGGATCAAATACTTTTTTCCCCCACTGTAACTGGTGATACCTTAAGTTTCTGCCTAAGAAAAGCTGGACTAATGTTTGATCAGACTTGTACCCAGCTTCAGATACTCACAGTACTGTCCGAAGATCTTTTGGTATCTTGCTATTCCAGCCAATCGAGTGTCTTTCTCAGGATCCAACAGCATTAATGCACAGCCTGAGTCAGGCTGAACAGCCCATGCATAAATCACATGCAACAGGTCAAGAATGTTAGCAGCAGCTAATCAGAATTTAATTAGCTGGTTTGGTCATTCTGAACGAGCTTGGTTATGTAGATGGTGAAATACACAGAGCGAACTTTAACCTCTGCGTTCAGAACGAAGGGCTGCGGGACTATTGCTGCAGCCCTTTTTGTTCCTATAAAGAAAGATCAAAACGATGGAACCTCAGCCGTGTTGCGTGAGAAGGAAACGGGCGTGGCAACCGAAATCAAAGACACCAGATTTGTCATTTTGATTCGAATGTTTTGAGACTTTTTTCTACTTTTATTACAATAAACCAAATGTGATAGATGATAGATTGTTAAACCGAGACACTTCTAGATGTTTTCTAGACTGTCTTTTTATTTTCATTGGCAGATAATTCTGCTCATTTAAGCGCTTCCTTCTAGACAGAAGTGAAATGATCTACCCATTTAAAGCTTGAAATTAGTATAAATGACTAGAAACAGGTTTAATAACCGTGTATTTGGTTTATTGTAATCTTACTGGATATTATTAGGACATACTACAAAAAATATAAAGAATTTCAAGTTATTTTAAATTATTAAGATATCGTTTATACTTTACAGTGTGAGAGAGAATAAGCAAAATAATAAACAAATAATCACTACGATTTTTAAGCTATTTTTAAAAGAAAAGAAAAAATAGAAGCCTTTTTTCTTTGCTGATAAGATACTGAAACCTTGAGTATCAGCCGATACCCAGACCCGTCCGATATTGTCACTTATCCGGAAACCCGGGACTTCAAGTCCCATCAGCCACTGCACTACACCACCTGACCACATGCACCTGACTCACGTTTTTGTTAATTAGCACCAATGTGTATATATAGTCTTTGTCTGCACTCTTTCGGGTTCTTTCGATGTTATAGACTCACGTCACTTCTGTCTCCGTGTTTGTTTCTTGCCACAGTGTTATGCCCAGTTGTCCTAGTGTTTTTGTTTCGTTATTCGTGTGTTTAAAATAAATGTTTAAAAAATCTGCAATTGCTTCGGCCTCCATTCGCCATACGTGACAGATATGGGTTTCTTTAAAAACTTTTAAAATAATCGATCCTAACAAAAGAAAAAACACTCAAGTCTCTGGACTGTTTCAAGTTCCAAAAAAAAAGTACTTTTCCAAATCCCCTGCAGGTCTTTACCATTTGTTACATGATCCGATCCAAATCTGATATGTTTTCGATGATTTCCGATCCACGTCGGTTTCGACCCGATGACAATGCTGGGTATCGGATCTCTAATAAACACTCAGACGTACAGTTTCCAGGCAGCTGGACTTTAATTACAAAAGTATAAACGATGATCTCTGATATGACGTCACATTAGCGGTATAATGTGTATACCGTATACGAAGAAGCCGATCTGAAATATTTACATACTGAACGTATAGTATACGCAATTGTATCCATAGCTCTTATCCACCATTCACAAAGATAGCATAAAGCTGGAGTATACACACTTCAAGATCTGACATGCACTGTATATTATATTCGAGCACAATAAGCTGGCATCATGCTGCATTATCTAAAAAAAAAATCAAAAGCTGGGATATAAAAGCTGAAAATCGTTATAGCTAGCATAAAGCTGCGAAATACGAATGGCTGTAATGGGAGTGATGCAATGTCGCTGACCCAGACCCTTTCATACCCTTCTAAAGCGATGATGTCCTTCCCGAACTGCTAATCCCTTACATCCGATCTGGGTCTCTTGCCGGAAAATCCTAAACGTGTAGTAGACAGAGAGCGGGACAGAGAAAGACACACACACACACATCTATATATATATATATATATATATATATATATATATATATATATATATATATATATACAGTATACAGTATACAAAAAATACTATTGTACAGTGCTGGGTCTTTATTCTGTTTTTACCTCCCATTGTCAATGGCAACAGCTTTTCTCCACAAAGTTATACGTCGTGTTCGACATACTGTAAATGAATTGGAAATTAAACTCTGGAGGGATTCGAATCGAATAAGAAAACTTTTTAATATGCAACGACGCTCGTTTTAGTTCATTCACAATAAAAGATGCTCCCAGTGTCTTTACGTTCTGTGTGATACCATTGGGAGAGATTAAGATCATTGCTGGAAGATATTAAGAGTGTTGTTATTAATTTATTACTTTATTAGGAATTTAGGATTAATATCTAAGGCTTGAATCATCAGTTAATTGTCCCAGAGCAAATACTGTTTGGGTTCAGACCTCAAAACACTTCATACAAACAATAATGTATTCAAAAACGTGGGAGATTGTTATTACTTCTCTGAAATTCTTCATTTTAATCAACTATATTAGACCTGTGTGTGTGTGTGTGTGTGTGTGTGTGTGTGTGTGTGTGTGGTCTTCGTAAGGTCTAACATAATAGCCTTGTACACCCTACTACATGTACAACTTTTAATATTCAGCTACGGTAAAAACGTATCATTAAAAAAAATTATCATAATAATAAAACAGAGCCGAGTTTAACACGTTAGAAGTACTTTTCTGTCTTTCTGGAGTAAGAAACGTATATGAAACCTACATTCACATGTACAATAAGGAAAAAGCCATGACTGATTGGTATTACGCAAAACTTGAGACTGAGGTGGACATCTTGTTTAAAAATGAAGTGACAATAGAGAGTGCCTTCGCTTCGCTGTATCAATAATCCCTCACGTACGTTCTATATGTTTTTGCTCTGATGATATGAACCAACACACACACACACACATTACAGTGAGAGAGAGAAAAAGAGAGAGAGAGAGTATTATATATACATAGTTGTGCATTTCAGTAGGGTGTTGATGGTGGGACAGAATTCAACTCAAATCAATGAATTGCGTTAACGTTGCTTCTAGTTAGCGTATCGGGAGGAGTCTTTTCTGATTCGTTTCTTTTAAAGGAACTCGTCCAGTCCGTCTCCATGTCGTGCTGAGGCACTATTATAACGCTGGTCAGTGCACTGGGCTGACGGTCAGCACACAACAGTTTGAGAAATGAGTTGGCCAAAATGCGTTTGTGTGACATTCAGCCAAAGATGAGATTATACTGTATACAGGAATATATCTTGTGTTTAGCTGAATATATGGCCAGTGACGCAATTTTGATTAACGTTGCCTCTGTACACCACCACAGTGGATTTGAAATGAAGCAATCATGATGTTAATGAAGTGTAGACTTTCAGCTTTAATTAACAAAAATATTGCATCAATATTTTTGGGAATTACACTTGTTTTTTTTTTTATTAATTTTTTTTTTTTTTTACAGAGTCCCTACATTTTGACAGGGGCAAAAGTAATTGGACAATTGGCGGATAAGCAGTTTAATGGCCAGGTGTGGCTTGTTTCCTCATTGTTTCATGACAGATTAAGGAGATAAAAGATCTTTTCATTTGCATTTGTTAGCTGTTCGCGGGAACTCGTAACATGCCGTCCAAATAGGTGTCGATGCAAGTGAAGGAGGTCATCATTAGGCTGAAAAAAAACCCAAAACAGACCTATCTACGTCTATACCCCAGAGACGCCTTAATGAATGTAAATTCAGATGGTTTTAGAACAAGATCAGAAAGGATAGATTAGGCTTAAAGCACTTTTAAAGAAGCCTGACCGGTTCTAATGCAAGATTAACGTGTTCCCGAATAATTGGAAGAGACGAGTATGGAGAAGGAAAAGAAGGGCTCATGATCCAAAGCATACCACATCATCTGTCAAACATGGTGGAGGAAGTGTTATGGCATGGGGTTGTATGGCTGCCAATGGAACTTGGTGACTGGCGTTTATTGATGATGTGAGTTCTGATGGAAGTAGCAGGATGAATTCTGAAGTGTATAGAGCTATACATTCTGCACAGATTCAGTCAAAACTGATAGGACAATGCTTCACAGTACAGGTCATTAGACCGAAACCGTTATTACATGTATTACGGGCTGTCAGTCAGTCTGTGCGTTGGCATGGCAACACGTAACACGCTATCCGGCTGTGCTTTCTTTGGGAACTATTTCCATTGACCGAGTAAAAAAATAAACAAACTATTTGGTCATATTGTGTCTGTTACATAATGCGAGTTACTTGGTATTAATTTCTTGTTTACAGAACGGTCGTATAAAAGCAATATCGCGCTCAGCATCTGCATCCTGCTGATATTTAGTACAACAGCACTCTTGCTTGTGCAATATCGCCTAATTGTGAAACAAATCATGGGCATCGCAATAAATATTCAGCGGACGAGAACGTTGAGAAACTAAAGCAGCTTTTCTGGAAGTTAACCTGGCAGAAGCCACGTTTTATTAGAGCGAGCGAGCCAGTGGCGCTAAGCATAGAACAGTTTTCTCTAGGGTGAATTTGCGAAAGAGAGCTGCTAAAAAATAACTGTAAAAATAACTGAGAGCTGTTCCCGTGTCACGGGAACAGCTCTCAGGTGATTCCCTGCTAGAATTAATCCTTTAAAATGAAATAAATATGAATCGTTGTATACGCTCGACTCGACTTTGTTCGCAGTTAATATTTTAAATGCTTCACGAATTATAATTTGGTGAAGAGTGAGCGCCCCTCAGGTAAACCGATGCAGTTTGATATGCGTTAATGCAAACAGAACAGTGTGGAGATTTCAGACATCGTCTAGCAGGGTGTGGTATCCTCCGCTTCCTACAGTTCGGTGCTCAGCGACTGGAGAAAACACTCTGCGTAGGCGTCGAAAGAGAAAACAAACTGAGTCTTTATATAACTCGAATTTGGCAGAAGAGATCGAGAAATCCCTTTTCCAGAAACGTTTCCAAAGGCACGCCAATGTGTAACGGTACAAAGGCTCACATCCAGCTTCGGTTGGATTTCAGGACGTAATCCCAATCCATGTTCAGTAGTAAAATAAGTGTCCTACCTCTGTCTGCTTTGCGTTCAGGGCCAATTCCGTGCACTCTTATTATTTCAATTTGTTTGTCTGCTAGCTCGGGAAACCATTCGGCGTGAAATGTAGAGAGAAAGCGTGCAGCATTTGAGCCATAAGTACCCTCTGGTAGGGTAATAACATGCACATTGTCCCTGCGGCTTCGGCTCTTCAGCTCTTGCATCATTTTAGCCTAGCTCTGCTGGGAAATCTCTTTTGCCCGCTGGATTCTAGTTTGTAAATTATTGCAATTGTACAGTAGTTTAGTTTGTTCAGGTTGTTGGAAGACTGTAGCATCTCCAGCTGAATGAAGTCGAACGTGATCCAGGGCAAACGGCTGTTGCTACTTATAGCGGTTAGCTTATTTTTAACGGAAATTATCATCTGAGCTGAGAGGAACGTCAGGTGGATCATAGCAGCAGCCATTTAAGCATCTAAGCAGCCATCTTGCTTCAGGTTATGGGGGAAGAAATCCTGTGAAACACCTGTAATCTGTGCCAGTAGAAATGTGTTCAAGTGATTTATTGTGTTGAAATATTACACCAAATAATCTTTAGGCAAAATGGATGCTTACTGTTGTGTCACAAATAATTTCCCAGGCGGTAAGCAGACATAGAAATAAACTGTAAAAAATTTAAAAAATAAAAATATTGCATTAATTAACTGTTTAGAAACATGGACAATTATGATTATTTTACAGCGTTAATATAACATGTTTCTTTAAAATATGTTGTCACCGTTGATATTTGTCTTGAAATCAAAGTCGACGTTTTGAGTCTTTTAGTAAGAATACGTTCCCCTAAAGATGACAAAACAATGACAAAATCCGCATTTAGATGATGTACGCATTCAAATCTCTACACTCTGTACACTCTTCTCTCTCTCTCTCTCTCTCTGTCTCTCTCTCTCTCGCTCTCTCACTCTCTCTCTCTCTCTTTCTCTCTCTCTCTGTCTCTCTCTCTCTCTCTCTCTCTCTCTCTCTCTGTCTCTCTCTCTCTCTCTGTCTCTCTCTGCTCTCTCTCTCTCTCTCTCTGTTTCTCTCTGTCTCTCTCTCTCTTCTCTCTCTCTCTCTCTCTCTCTGTCTCTCTCTCTCTCTCTGTCTCTCTCTCTCTCTCTCTCTCTCTCTCTCTCTCTCTCCTCTCTCTCTCTCTCTCTCTCTGTCTCTCTCTCCTCTCTCTCTCTTTCTCTCTCTCTCTTCTCTCTCTTTTTCTCTCTCTCTCACTCTCTGTCTCTCTCTCTCTGTCTCTTCTCTGTCTCTCTCTCTCTCTCTCTCTCTCTCTGTCTCTCTCTCTCTCTCTCTCTCTCTCTCTCTCTCTCACTCTCTCTCTGTTTCTCTCTGTCTCTCTCTCTCTCTCTCTCTCCCGCCGATACGTCTCAACAATTTTGATGACATCATGCTACACTTCAGCTTTCTCATCAGATTTCCGTCCAATCGAATGCTTTCTAGAATCTGAAGTGTCCCACCCCTAACGTTATAAAAACCCATCGTACTAACTGTCATGTCTGGAGGATTAGTCCAGACTTTGAGGTCAATTAAACGCTATTGGCTATGTAAAAAAGGGGAGGAGCTATTTGCCACTCGAAATGTCTCACCCCGACTTCCTGTTTCATTGGAAATCACGTCAACACATCGATTAACGCTACGTGTTTCAAGGCGCTACACGGGGACTTTAAATACATTTTCGGTGACTTTTGATATTTGAGATTTTTGCAAAAAGGTCGATTTGACCTTTGTTTGCAAGGAATTTACTGTATTTCTGTTAAAAAATAAATAAATAAATAAATTGAATCAAATAGATACATGTTAGACGGATCACCCCAAAACACACACAGTTGACTGAACACGAGCCGAAAAGTAGTCAGAGGAATTTAAAATGAACTTATTAGATATAGTTTATGTTCAGTTGAAGACAGGAATCTTTCTAAAGGGTTTTTTTTTCTTTCAGAAAGTCCTACAAATGTTTAAGTTGGATGTTTGGTTTTTTTTACACTGATATTCACCCGCAAGTCTGTTTCTAACAGTGTTTAATTGTGTGTATTTTAAGCGATGAACATGCAGAACTACTCTCAAATGACAGATTTTTCCCCGTTATTAATCATCATGATTCATTTAAAGGCGAGTCGTTAATATAACAATCATTTTCGATGTCAGTTTTCTCCTATAAAACCATTTCCTTGAGAGAGAGAGAAAAAAAACAACAAACAAACAGTGAAAGCATGTCAGGGTTTTTTTTTTTTGGTTTTTTTTTAAATTTCTCTCTGTGGATTTAACGAATTTTAACAGCGTGCGTGAGAAACCTTGAACAGTTTTCAAAGTCATTTTTTTTTCTTCTACGAAGTAAACAGTGACACGTAGCCCAATTTGTGACCTTGTAAAGAGTTCACACCGCGGCTTCGCGGTCTTGTCGCGTTGGCTCCCGTCGCTATTTTGCAAGTAGCCGGATTGTTACGCTCGTTAGCGTTCGTCTGGGTTTTTTCACTTTCTTCTTTGTACTGTAGCGTAATGGTTTTATCCAGGAGAGGCTCGTGACCATAGATCTTGGTGTTGCCGGACCACGTTAATAACGACATGGCCTCAAACTAAATGAACTCGACTTATGCTACCAAGTCTAGTGAATTTTTAGAGCAACTCAGACTCGAGAGCCGACGACATCCAGCGTACAGTCGAGCACTTCCTCTAAAACACTTTTCCCTCTGTTTTTTGTTCTCCCCAAACTGTGAGGAAGCTCGCTGCGATTTCAGTTCATGGAAATGAAACAGGAGACTGTGTGTGTGTGTGTGTGTGTGTGAGTGAGTGAGTGTGTGAGTGAGAGGAAGACACTGCACTAATTACACCCGCGAGGATCTTATTTATGACCTCAATAATCAGGTCAGCCTCCGAGGACCATGGTTTTTACGAGATTGAGGTTTCTCATTTAAAGTCGTTCCTCGCAGTGAGAGATGCGTCTCTGTGTCCGAATACGTCCTCTGTAGCGTGAGACTCGCATGCTTGTGTTCCGCACGTAAAAAAAAACGCCGCAATTTTAATTAACAGAATGGAACGGGATCTGCGACTGTCACACCTGAGGCCATGAATCATCAGGACTCCGTGTTACAAGGCTTTTTGGGGGGGCGAGTGGGTGGGGGGGGGGAGTGAGGGGGGTTGAATGCGTTGTATTCCACGTTTGTTTGTTTTTTTACTTTTTTTTTTTAATAAGTCTTGTTGATGTATGTACGGTAATGAGAAATATGCAGAGTGATTTTTTCTCTCTCTCTCTCTCTCTCTCTCTCTCTCTCTCTCTCTCTCTTTCTGTGATGTGGAAAGACCGCAGTTGGTTTTAAGTTCAGCACGGTTCCACTGCATAGAGCTGTTCCTCAACTAGAACCGCATCGATGCCGAGCACCACATGTTCGTTTCGGCGAGATGTCTATCGCCGGAGACAGTTTTCAAATTAGCGAATGCCACTCAGCGGGCCGCCGTACGAAATTCCACATAATCAGTGATTAATACAGTGACTCTTGTTTTAGTGCGGAGACGTGAGTCCTGATGGAATAGCGACGACACTCTCTGTATCTGCTTATTTGATGCTCCGAATCACTGTATTTGGATTGAAATCTGAAGTGGGCGGGGCCTAAAACAGAAGGATTATTATTTCGTTCTTTTTATTAATCCTGCTCGCACAAGTCCTGTCTGCAATATTTTCTAAGACATCTAGTTGATATCATTTTCCGAAATATGACTAAAAGAGTAGCCTGATTTAAACCACTTTACCCCAGACCAGGCCGTTACTAAGAATGCTGTAAACGCACCGTGCAGTCCTGTACCTTCATGAACGTTGTCTTTCATTGTTCCGCGAGCTTCATATCTGACAGCATGACAGTAAAAACCTCCTCGAATAGTGCCGCTCCTCTTCGTGTCGGTGTACTGTACGCATCCGTTCGGTCTGAATGTTGTATTGGTATCCGGTCGTTTAATGCTGCTTACACCAGATTGTCTACCCTCAGGGTGCATACCCATGAAGTACCGTATCTGCTACTGAGATCTTTGGTCTGAAAGGAGAAACACCAGAGATCCCAGCAGAATTAAAAGCATGAACCAAAAGCCACAAATGACATTATCTTTGAGGAGCCCACCATTCCATCCACGTTGTAAGTGGCCCCTGTGGACTTCTGGGAAATCTAATAAAAACTCCAGTGGCCGGTAAATTGTATCAGTAAGTGTTCACGCTCTCCGCCCTTCTCTTACCATGTCAGTACCTTTAAAAGCTTTGTTAAAGGAAAAGTGAACATATTAAGTTTGAGACTGGGATCAGCTCTCAGCTGTGTAACTGACAGAATGCTATGGTGCTTAGATAGATAGATAGATAGATAGATAGATAGATAGATAGATAGATAGATAGATAGATAGATAGATAGATAGATAGATAGATAGATAGATAGATAGATAGATTTACTGATAGATAGATAGATAGATAGATAGATAGATAGATAGATAGATAGATAGATAGATAGATAGATAGATAGATAGATAGATTTACTGATAGATAGATAGATAGATAGATAGATAGATAGATAGATAGATAGATAGATAGATAGATAGATAGATAGATAGATTTACTGATAGATAGATAGATAGATAGATAGATAGATAGATAGATAGATAGATTTACTGATAGATAGATAGATAGATAGATAGATAGATAGATAGATAGATAGATAGATAGATAGATAGATATACATAGATAGACAGACAAATGGGTGTTTCTGCAACTACGGTCACTTTTGACTCTCCCAAATTAAAAAAAACAGCCTCTATGAATTAGAATTTTAACCATCAGAGTTTGAAATACATTTAAAAAACATTCACAACATTGCATGTAGTCATTAAGATTTAAATTTACCACATGTTTATTTTTTGACTGTCACATTCCCAGGTCGAGGCAGAAGCAAGTGCAGATATTAACATTTATTTAAACAAACGTTCAACAAAACAATGACACTAAGACAACTTGGCATAACACTGTCTCATGAAACAAAACACAGAGACATGAACGACAAAAGTCTAAGACAACGAAAGACAAGGAAACAGTGCCGACAATGACTATATATACACACACACACACACACGAGTGCTCATTAACAAGCTCATTAACAAAACGTGAATCAGGTGCAGGTGGTCATGTGACAGGTAGTGCAGTGCAGTGGCTGATGGGAACTGGAGTCCAGAGTTTCATGATACGTGACATCGACTGACTAATTTCAATTACTCTGGTTCTTATAAAACGTCCTTACCGCAATGTTACAATAACGTTCGTTTGATTCAATTTTTCTTTTTTCATTTCTATAAAAATGTCGATTTTTTTCCCAAGCCTTTCACAGCTTTGTAAATACCGATATTCTAAAAAAAGAATTGAATTTTCTCTACCGTGACACCTCAAGCTGCTGCGGAAATGACGTTGCGGAAATGACGTTTTTGCTACTGTTGCAGATCATCAGCAGCGAGCAAGGTCTGTCTGCTACATTAGTTTTGACTCTTAGCATCTAATAAACATAAATTCAACAGTAATATAAATGTATTTTTTTTAAACGTCGTTCCAAAATACACAATTACTAAGATGTACGGTAAGGGCACATATTAAATACTTCAGGAGAAAAGATGAGAGAGTGGGTGGACCAACTGTCCGTCGTGTGCTTAAGTGCTGACGTAACACAACGTATAAATGCTTCATAAGTTTTTATTCACAAAATCACATAAATCAGTAATTATCGAGGTATGTAATGACACAGTGTATATATTTATCAAGCATCATGTGACATATATTTCTTTCAAATTTCACGGCTGAGACTTAAAAATGAATGTAGTTGCACAAACACCCATATCTATATCTATATATGTATTTGGAAGGCTTTCTATTTTTCAGTATATATACTATTTAGACTCATTAGGGGCAGGTTTTATTTTTAAATCAAATATCAAATATCAAGGAAAATCCGCAAAAGGGATCTTCACACTTTGCCGTTTGGGGCAGTTTGAACCCAGAATTCAATAAGATTGGTATTTAGTCTCCTTTTTTTTTTTTTTTGAAATGGTGGTCTGGGGTTCACGTCTACCGAACAGTGGTGCGGATGAACCTAGCGCCAACCATTTTGAGACGCGGTTATGAGCCCCGCCTCGAAACGAGCCCAGAATCAGTCCTGAGTGCGAACTCGAGTATTCGGCCAAGTGTTGAAACACCCTTGGTTAGCAGTTCTTAATTATTATAAGCCCATGAGACATGTATGATGTATGATGCACCTTTAATGATGCTTCTATACATCTCTAAAGACGAGACGACCGCAGAAGGTTTATACAGTACAGTATATTACCAAAAACAGTCAGCAAGACACTAATAAATAGAAAGAAGTTGGTCCGTTTGGAGTGGGCGTGTGCCGTGGTGTTTTCCTCGGACTCCTGTGGGCTATGCAGAGGGAACGAGGGATGCAACGAGTGAGAGACGAGGTGAAAGTGTGTTCCCTGTCATCAGTTTGGGAAGGCAAGTGGGAGCACTGAGTGACTCATGGAGATCCCAAACCCTTGTGAGTGGGGTGATTGCTGTATACTGCAGTCAGCAGAATGTGGAGAGAGAGAGAGAGAGAGAGAGACAGAGAGAGAGCTACTCTCCCCAAACCCTTCATTCTTTCACACCACACCCTAGAGGCCACATTTTAAATGTAGCTGTCATCAACACTGGTGTGTGGATTTTATTGCCTTGGCTCTTGGCTGTTATGTCTGAAGGACTGTGAACACTGGTCCCTTTTGCTCTGTAGGCTTCCCCTCACTTCCTATCTCACCACAGGGACCTGCTGGTTCCAGTAGAGGAAGATGGTTCTGTAAAGCTACGACGTCTACCTCCGAAGCAACTATCCCGGAGTGTTTGATAAACTAACAACTGCATTGTGTGCTAGATAAATATTTACAGTGCTGCTCTGTGGACTGACACTGTGGGTTTTTTTTTTTTTTCCCCGTCTGAACCACTATATTACAGCGTCTCTCCCTATGTGTAAGGAGTCCGTATGTATACGCTTGTACATTCTACGCATTTTTAATGTTCTGTAGCCTGCAGGACACAAGTCACAGATTGAATAAACAGAGAAAAGAAGAGGATAGAGTGACGATGGAGACGAACTCCAAACCATCCATAGACTGTCATGAAATGGCGTATTATCTGTCTTTCAGCTGGTATAGACACAATCCCGAGTCTGGTTTTTTTTTTTTTTGCTTATACCACTGAGATTTGCCAATGATTACAATTTTTAAATGATCAGCGAATGACACAGCTCTTTTTTAACAGTCTATCGTTGTGGACTGTCCACAAAACAAGTTCGTGTTCCTGAGGGTTTTTTTCCTTCTTTGTTTAATCTGTCGATTATTAGTCGTAGATCACGTGGATCATCCGCCGTACGAGTCCCCGCGTATGAGTAATATATACCTGTCGTTTACGGTTCAGCCCGAACTAGAGGCGTCCTGTAATCCGGAAAATGAATCCACACCTTCTGATTTGAGAATTTAACTGCGCTGTGGTTTGAAATCGTGCGAATACTAGAGTTGGCAAGTTGACAGTCTATGGTGTTTATATTAATAAACACAGATGTATACACTGCGGGCTTTTTGTGTAAAATTAGTCGATATGCTGGTTGACAGTCAGCTGACTGGTGGTCATTCGTCTATAAACGTAGAGTAGATGTAGAGGGTCTATACTATCCTATCCCCCACCCAACTACCCCGACCACCCCATTCAGCCCCCCCCCCCCTCGCCCCCCTGCCTCCGCAGCCCCTCCAAAAACAAAAAAAAAGTGTTACGGAGATCACAGAAAGCATGGACGGAGAGGAAGAAACAGCGTGGAAGAAAACAAGAGACAGAATCAACCTCTTTGATGTTTGGTGTACCAGATTACATCATGTTGCTGCAGTCACCTCCTACCTGAGCTTTAGGTTGCCATGGACACCAACGCTTTCTCCAAATACCTTCGGCACAGGCGCTAGCAGCTAACACGCATCACCTAAAAGACATGTAAGACGATCAGATCAAACCAGAGGCAGCTGCAGCAGGATTTGAAAATACCGGAAAGGACTAGGTGGGGAGGTAGAGAGGAGAAATAAATCATGCTCTGCAAAACCTATTATTCAGCAAGACTGAAAAATACAAGATTGTATTTTATATTTATATTAAATAGCGCTTAGTAATCTACCCAGTTTTGAAGTCTATAACATCTAAAAAAGAAAAGTAATCCCCGCCCGAACGTTTCCCAGAATACGTAGCGGCTCCTACGGTAGGTATACAACCCATCAAATACGGATGCGTCATCATTCCGCACCAGTTCTCCCAGTCTACGTAAAGTGTCTTTGTTAATAATAAATGAATCCAGTCAACCAGCAGGCTTGTTAGTCAGGCCCCTCACACGTGTCTCCATGAAAAATGTGGGGTTTTGGGGGGTTTTTTTTTGCGTGTTTGTATGCACAACCCATAAATCTTCAGCACAAAAGCTCAAGAATGTCATTGCAGAGGAACAAACCCCCCAATAACTTTTTCCCAAAAAAAAAAAAAAAACCCCCCTTTTTCCCCTAATGGCTGGAAAATGCTCGAGGAGGTAGTCTTTACTTAAGGATAACTCTTGCACTTTCCGTTCCTGTAGGTGTACTCGTGTGTAGGAGTGTGTGTTAGAGTGATATGCACAGAAAAGCAAAATGAGGAGGCCTATTTAATGTGCGGAGAACCGGGGAACACAGCCTACATCATTTGCATCGTGCACAATGTACTTATCAGCAGAATCAGAAATGAGAAAGAAGCAAGTTGCTTGGAAGTAAAAAAAAAAAAAAAGAAAAAAAAAGGACGAAATACACTCAATAGAGCATCCACTTCAAACCTTGTACACCTGTACGTTCATTAAACCATCCGATTGGCCGATCGTGTGTGTGTGATACGGGTCGATCGTTTCAGCTAGCCGTCACGTCGATTATCAGAATAGAGGGAAATGGTTGAGCTGGTTTTCAGAAATTGCTGAACGTCTTTAGAATGGTGCGAAAAACAAAAAGCGTGCAGGTCAGCAGAACGTTAACGAGAGAGGGTCAAAGGAGGTCACCGCGGTGAACATTAAGGCAAATGGGCAGAAGACCACATGACGTTCCACTCATATAGGAACAGACTCAGCCAGACTGCGCAGTTTCAGTGATTAGTACCATGGTGAAAGATTGATGCATTGGCGTATCCTTGGAAACCAGGAGACACCTGCGAAGGGTGTGAGGATGCTGCGTAAATCTCTCAGATAAATAGACACAGGGCTAGATTATTACAGGGTCGATTTCTGAGACGGTTTCAGAGCGCCTGGAATGCAGGATTAAAAGCGTATCTCTTTATCACGTCTCAGGAGGACGTTCTGACGGCTTTCGGATCTGCACCAAATGGAAGACGGCTCAGGTCGGGCACAGGCTCAGACATATACAGTAGGCTTTCGGCTGTGTCCTTTTGACTTATAACACGGACATAATCGTCGTCATTCATTGTGGGTGTCAGAGGGGTTTATTCATCCAAAAACATCGTTCATCCGAAATGTAAATATCTCTATTCCTGCAGTGATTGGCCTTCTCTTGAGCAATGCTTTTATCTATTGCCAAAGAAAGAAGAACATGACTCAAAATAACAAAAGGCAAGTCTGGTCCGTTTCGAATCAGTGCGTCAAACAATAAACATATCAGGTTCATTTGATTCTTCACGAGGATTTGTGTTGTTAGCAATGCAACAGACTACAAATCTTTTCAAAGTAACCA
Organism: Ameiurus melas; assembly: GCA_012411365.1. Classification (NCBI taxonomy): domain Eukaryota; kingdom Metazoa; phylum Chordata; class Actinopteri; order Siluriformes; family Ictaluridae; genus Ameiurus; species Ameiurus melas. Next base: position 24,574,947 of record CM022769.1, on the reverse strand, counting down.
CTCAAGCCTGCGTTCAGCGCCGTGAAAAGATTCAAAGCTGCGATGCCACACGTGACCTTAATTATATAAGAATGCAGATCTTGGATGATGACGTGGCTCTCGATTGTTTGTCTGCTTCATTAGAAAGCTGTGGTTCGTGTAGGTGTTCCCATTGACCATTAAAGCATAATAAATAGGCTGTTCGTTCTGACTCACCTCCCCTCCAGCAGCACGTTTGTAAATGTCAATACTGTGTTAATAACTACGAACGTCAGGTAAAGGAATGGATGAATATACTGATTTCAGCACCATATTTGTGTGGGGGTTTTTTTTTTTAGATCTCCCTCTGCCTCTTGCTCTCTCTCCATCTGTCCATCCATCCATCCACCACCTGTGCTAATCACGTACCGTCATACATGTACATAGTACACCGTAGATGCTGCTTTCCTTAAACAAACAAACAAAAATGGTGTAAACATGTGGCCATTGGGGAAGGGGGCGGGGGGAGATGAAATGAGAGGCAGTTTGAACACAACATACGAAAAAAGCACTGTGTCTCCCTTTGCAATGCTAAAATGACAATGCTGCCCTGTTGCTATGTAACCCCTCTGTTGCTAAGCAATGAGTTGATGATTAGAATTCCGAATCCAGGGGAAGAGTGGTATTTTCTTTCCATCGTTCTGCCAGGAGTTGCTTTTGCTGCTCTCGCCGTGCGTGACTGCTTTAGTGGAATGCGTGTTACTCTCGTCTAATCCCGATCCGTCTGATGCAATTATGCTGCTGAAGCTCTGAACAATAAAACACATCCTTTAACGTCAGCAATACAGTAGAAGACAGAGTAATGGATTTCAGCACCGGATTGTATTTCCATCGGCACGTTATCAAGAAATAAATCTCGAATGTTGGTCTGGGTCTAAATATTGTTATAACTCGGGATGTTTAGCATGGCTTTAGGGAGGTTTAGGGATTTTAAATCCATATGTAAAGTGCAATAATGATCGCTGAGTGACGGAAGAGGGCAGTGTATGCCACTCCTAACATCATCAATGGAGACAGGGCCTACTACGCTCACAGCGTGTTTATTTTTGCTTAGACATATGATCTGCATCACAAACATGTCGTCACTGATAGTTTTGTGTTCTCAGATCAGAAGGTGGGGATTCGTTTTTCTGTAACAGAACGGCTCCGAGAGTACTACGTAAATTTAAAAAATGCCGGATTTATATCAATGCTTTCGGTTTAACACGCTTGCATTATTGTTGCTATAGTAACAGCTTGTTCAGAAGGACTCGCATGTAGAGAGGTTCGACATGATCGAAAGCTAATAATAAACAGATTTTTTTTTTAAACGTGCTCGTGTAACAGTTAGAGGAGGAGTCTCCAGTGCCAGAACACTGGCGTGGCTCAGGAGATCTACAAACGAGTATAAACGAGGCAATGCAAAGCACAAAATGAGAAACTAGGGACAAGTTCATGAACCGGACACGAGAACCGGATACTTCGCCCATGAACAATGACACACGGGGGGTTTAAATATACGACGTAATTATAAAGGGAATCAAGAACTGGTGATGACAACGGGAACGACCAATGATATAACAGGGGCGGAGACAGGACAGAAACCCAAACAAAACACACGTGTCAAAAGTAAACACAGTCAGTGCAAACCTGGACGCTGTCGCGCTGCGGAGAGTTCATGTTGCCTGTATCATGGATCCGTGATAGTTTATGTTTTGCTGTTTCGTGACAAGCCGCATTTTGTGGGGGGTTTTCGATTATTTTTGGCCTTATTAACGTCGAGAAAGAAAAAAAGAAATGCTGGTGAGGGAACCCCTGTTTACATGCTTAATGTGAACTCTGACGTACTCATGTTACACTTCCCAACCCAGTGAAAGCTCATCAACCCCCTTAACTAATTGAGGTAATAAATCTTTGGCAATACACTGTTCGGCCCGAGGGTCTGCAGCCATACATCATACAGATGGACGCTATACATTCTGCTTGTCCTGTATTAATAAAGCATGGAGAGCTCCACCCTAATGCTAAGAGGTACAGGACAGAGACGTGTCATTATGGTCAGCATTACCTGTTCAGGAGACACATGATGTGTCAGGGACGAGCCATCGACCTGTGAGGATCGGGGCTCTGGGACGTAACATCGTTCATCATTACAAATGCAGGGTTTTTTTGTTTTTTTTGTCGTTGCTATATTTCCTTCGTCTCTTTTCACTTCCCCTTACCACGTTGGTCTCTCTCAGTCAAGCCGAGCTCCTAGTGATTCACCCACTGTTTAGGAAAACAATGGCATCGGGGGAAACAAGCCGGTAGTCTGAACATAGTCAGCACCTCCGGAGATGCCACCTGCCATACATTTGTCATTTAAATATGTACATAGATTATAGTGCCATCTGTCTGCAGAGAGGCAGGGAAAGGAAAAAGTAATGGGTGTGAACGCACAGGGTTGTAGATCAGAAGATTTCAGGTGTCCCAGAGCACTCGGTAAATAGAAGATGTATGCAAAAGGAGAAAAAGATGAAGGAATAATCTCACGTTTGGCTCTTGGCGCATTACCGTTTGTCTTAGTCAGCTATCTCAGGAATGCTGGAAGTTAGCGCAGGTTTGAACAGCGTGCCTGGTTTTATCGTTGGAATGTCCCAGAGTATAAGGTATCGTTTAATTGAATCCGTGAATCAGGTGCTGATTAATATTCCATAACAGCAGCCTTGGACGGTAGTTCCAGCTGAGAAATAAATCATAACTCGCAGGTTTATATGAACGTATGTGCTCAAACGAATATCGTTATGGTTTCTATAGTAACAAGTTTTTTGTTAGTTCTAGTGACCAGCGTCTGTTTTTAGACTACACCTTTGCTCAGGATTTGGATAGTCATTATAGATTACTCACACTTTTTTTTTTTTCAATTTCATATGAAGGAGAAATGAAGATTAACTCTGACCTTGAAACTGACCTTTTATATTTTATATGAGTTCATACCCGAGGCTCCTTGAATCCTCTCGCAAAACACGACTCAGAAGGGCCTTTCAAAAACATAGAAACGCTCGCAAAGGGCACGGACACCGCAAGAGGCAGGTATTGTGAGGAGATGAATGGGTAGGAAGACAGGAAATAGGAAGTGGAGAACCAGGAAGTAGAGAGCAGAAGGCAGGAACCAGGACGTAAACTATTAAACCTCTGCAGCGATACGGTTTAGATGTGGCACGGGGTGACGTCAAAGGCAGAGGCGACTACTAAGGCAAAAGCTGATTTAGTATAAGTAACGTTCATGGGGAATAAATTCCCAAATAAGAAAAAAAAATAAAAATACAGCGTGCCATGTTACCAAGAAACCACAAGACACAAATTCCTCTGTCCTGCAATCATCAGAAAACCTACCGACTGTTACAAAGTGCTCACACTGGAGACTCCTTCCATAAACGTCTCCTAACAGGAAAGCTTCACTACATTCCCGAATATATGGTTTTCCTTCTTAAATAACCTGTTTTATTATTCCAAGTCTTAAAATGATGCGGCACGTCCACTATACGAGTCCACCGTGAATGAGCTGTTGCTATAGAAACGATAACGATATCAGAACGAGCGTGCTGGCGTTGGAACTAGTCAGAGCTGCCGTTATAGAAAATGTGCAACACACTCAGCAAACTCAACGTCAAAGTGTTTTAGAGAGGAAGGAATTTATAGAGCAAGGCCCAAACAAGCTTTTAGTAGGATAGAAGAGACTCGGCTGCGGGTAAGCGGACTTATTTTCAGCTAAAATCATCAACAGTCATGGAAAAGCATTTATCTAACTCTAACTCTCGCTCTCTCATAGCAGTTCAGCTGAGGAAGGGAAAGCAGGGCGAGAGATCTCAGGGTTTGTAAATAGCTGATGAATGTACTTTGACATTCTCCTGGGAAAATTGTTGCTGGTTGCCTATACAGCGTCGTGAAAATGCCCCCAGTTTTTTTTTCTTTGCCTTCATTTTCTCACTTTTATGAGGTAGAGATGGCTCTGAGAATGACTGAGCTGCAGGGTGTTTAGGATGGAGGTGGGCTGCCGTGTCAACGAGTCAGCACAGGTACTGAGAGGAGAGCACAGTGCTATAATTAAACAGGAGCACTTTCACTCAGGTTCATATGGCAGAAGGTAAACGTGTACCAAACCGAATGAAGTCGATGTGCTACCACACTTGAATTATGCTATGTAGTGAATGTTTAGCGTAACCACACCACGTAACTTACGGCAGTTGAGAGTCGACTACGTAATGTCATCCAGCGTACAGTCTAGGAGCTCGCTTTCACAGGTTTTAGATGTAGCGTTATTTAATTGTGTTTCATTGTAAAGCACTGTAGATGTTTTTCTTCTTTTTCTCAGCCTTTGTGTGGGAAAATAAGGTCACAGTCATGCGCACACATGTCATATATATATGTACGGATATTATTCACTCCATAATCCCCCGTTCCTTCTCCCAATCTTTACCAAATGTCTTACAATAGAAATAGTTCTGCACTTCGTATTAAGTTTACTGCCAATTATTCGCTATAAAATGAAGATCTTGATGATCAGCCTAATCTGGAGTAAAAATAAATAAATCATGATCTTGGCAATCCTGTCATTAACTTTCCAGTCTGCTACTCCGCCTCCAATTCACAGAGCGAGCATGGAGCAACGTGATTCCTGCCCCAGTGGGCCTTTACTAGTACTTGTTGCAGTTCCCACGTATGACCACTGGGTGTAATAATCACGGCGATCGTGCAAAGTCTAGAAAGGAGAGCGAATCGACAGTACATCGGCTTATATCTGTCAAATATGCAGCATTTAAAAAATAAAAAAATTGTTGGTCACTCAAAAGAGGTTGTCAATGAAGACTTTATCAGCATTTGTTGAACGGTTGAAATATACGATAAGGTGGGGCTCTGCCGATCCTGCCCCTTCAGACGAGCCACCGCTGAAGAAGAAGCTCGGGTTACTGTGCATAGTATAGGTTATGTGTAAATGTGTGTGTGCGTGGTGCTCTGTGATGCACTGGTACAGTGACCTGGATTATTATAATGAGTCTTTAATGGTATTATAGTGTCTGCTATTGATAAAATTAAATAAAGTGCATCATGGACAATGTGGGATGTGACCTCTTATATCTACCACAAACTGATTTTTTCAGAGTTTATCGTCTCCGTTTAAAGAAGTGCAATTACAGTACAGCTTCTAATTATCTACTTATATTTATTTAAATGTACAGACCATTGCCTTTTACCCCTAAATACGCATAAACCTTCCAAGGGAAGATTTTGTTGTTGTTGTTGTTGTTGTTTTTGCCAGAAATGTCGGTATGTCTTCGGTTGTCCTCATAGCGCAATAGAACAAGGCATACGGCCAAAACTGTACATCAAATGCAAATTACAGTGTTCTCCCTTTCTCACACTCACTTTAATGGTCCAGTACTTTTAAGAAATCTGACGCAGTTGAACAGCATTCGAATAAAGAGCGAATACGAATCTCGTTATTGAGCGTTATTTTTCAATTTCCCGTTTATTTCATCTACGTCTGGATAATAACCAGCTCTGCTCGAATGAGTATGAGTGCGCTCTAGTGGATCATAAAGGTAGCACAACGTTGAGCCGAAATGAGACCAAACTTACAATTGTCTAAATTATCGCCACTTGATAATAAGCTGAAAAGATTAAGATGTTGAACGTTTTTCACCGAGGCAGTGTGCGATTCCTGAAGTTACCCGTGTTTGTTCATTTTCACGTTCATGCTCGTGGTGAGCCGTCAGATTTCGTCACAGATTTTTTTTTAAAAAAATAAAAAAATAAAAACAATACGGAAACAACGTACTACCTGTCACTCAGGTGTAGACTCATCAAACAAGCTCAAACGAAAGGTACATATTTTGATGCATTTCCGTGACGCACTGCATGAGGTGCTTTTATTCAGATGTATTGTTTATAGCTGGCAGTTTTCCCACTCCACCATTCTCAGGGACTGAAGCTTTTTATGAGAACAAACGTCCCGTGTGATTAAATCTACTGATTTTAATGTGTGTTAATGCTTTCCAGCGACGTGAAGCAGTCTGTCTCTTCACCAGCCCGGCAAAGTTAGTAAGTCAGTCACATCGATTACTTAAAGTAGGTGTATTTTTAACTATATCTTAAGCCGGCTTTTACCGGATATTATTATGACTGGTGTGTGATGTATCTCCGTATCAGAATACCATTACAGCAGTGTATTTCTGTATATTAACTCAGACCGTTGTGTCGATTATGATCTCCCCACCTCGTCCATAACCTCTTCCACTACTGTATCTGGAGATGTTCCTCAGTGACGATCACATGTGTGAAGAAGTTTGCATTCCTTTCGATCAATGCAGGATAATCCCACAGACGTTTTTACAATACACAGGGACTCCTGGTCATGGAACGATGTTTTCATTTATGGTGGGGGGTTTCTTCATTACTTCACTATCAGCTGCTGACAGTCAGAGCTTTGCACAATTGACAATCAGGAACTGTGATTCTCCACTCCCCGTATAAGAAGCTGTTTGACTCAGGAGGCCGCCAGGGACAAGGCCGATCGCTATCGGAAAACAAAGTGACTCGTAATGAAGCACAGCTCTGAAAACCATATGGAGCGAGAACACAGCAGACGAGAACAAGCGCTTCCAAGATCATTTAACACTTAGTTTCCACTTCATTCTCAAGGTTCACACAGAGAGAACCCCAAATAGAATCTGCATATGCATCAGGCTGATGCGATTTAACCATTTAATCGCCATGATGTCCAGTGACGTCTACTCCGGTTATATTATATTATATTATATTTCCAGACCTGCCAACCTTTACACATTTTGAGTAGGAGCAACGCAATTTAAGTCCTACTTTAGTACTGTAGTCTGAGTACGTGTCTTTTTCTCCTCAATTAGACGTGAGATGATCCGATCGACGTATGAATCTGGAACGGTTTGCACTAGTGAAATAAAATCACGCTGCCTGGAAGCCCCGCCCTCTCGTCCCTCCATCTCACATGCTCTTGATTAGACTCTGACTTTCCGTCACGGTGCACGGAGAATGTTTTGAATTCATTCATTCATGTGAAATAAGATCTATGAAGGTATGTTCCACTTAGCAAGCATAAGAAAAGTCTATAGCTAACATCAGTTACTATATTTATATAAGGGATGACGCCAAAATGGTTTTGGCCTGAAAGAAAAGAAAAAAAAAAGGCAGACCGACAGTGAAAATGTCAGCCACGTGGACATTACAGAACAAATAAACCGTTACGTAACTGTTTACAGTGCATTAATGCAGAATCACCTAAAAAATTCGCCATCCAGCTGAGAGTTTTTATGTGATTGTCTCCCGACTCCACAGCTGGTGGTATTGTTACGCCTCTCCTCCTCTCCTTAAACCTGAAACGGTGGAAATGCTAATGTTCCTGCCTTTTTTTTTTTTTTTTTTTTTTATCAGTTCTAGATGATTAAATCATTAATCATGATTTTTTTTTATTTATTTATTTATTTTTTTTAAAGTGGTAAATCACAAGCACGGACAAATCAATCCTGCACAAGCCTCATTTCCATACAGGCACTGTAGATTGCTGTAGGACACGGCGAAACGCCTGATCAGCAAACAAATGGATACAAGTTCGATTATCATTGCAATTCAGATTGATAACGTCTTACAAGTAATGCTTCAGACTGAGCGAACGCATACGTTTCTCATCGCACTGGCACTGATCGGGTGAGAAAAAGCAGTATCGATCAGAACAAGCAGTTCCCAGAATGGCTTTCTGGAAACTTTCTGTTCTCTGCAAGCGAGTAATGTGCGCCTGAAAGAATCGGCATCATTTGATGGGATCAGGTTTACTGTAAACGCTACCTGACCTCGTGTCGGTGTCATTACAGCTGACCCGCTGGCACAGAAAGCACCCTGTACTGAAAGAGAACTGCATTACTTGGGTTACTTGCAGCTCAACAACTAACCTGACTCTTGTTGTTTTTTTTTCTTTCTTTCTTTCTTTCTTTCTCTCAGGTCCCCCAGTCATTGTGGGAATGAGCATAAATATCGCCAGCATTGACTCCATCTCAGAAGTCAACATGGTAAGTTATACTGTGCTAAGCGCATCTTACGCCGATAGACCGCTTGCATTCGGTATAACGACACACTTGCGTTTTTGGAAATTGTTTACGATCGTCAGTACGGGGCGAGAGCAACTTGTCCTTCGGGGGTAACTATCGTTCGTCGATTTATAAAACATACATCAAATAGGTTTTTCTTTTTACCGTCGTAGTTGTGTACGTAAAAACCTTTCTAAAGATTGCTAGATAGAGTATCTCGAGCGTACCAGTGTAGAGTGTAGAAAGTGCTTCAAACACACCACGACGAACTCCGGTAAGGGTCTGACTGTGTAAGAAGAACAGGATGGCGTATTTCTCTCACCATGCAACTGACCGACTCCTTCAAATACGATGATTCACCATTTCCTACGAGCCAAGGATTATTAAAAAAGTCCATTTCTGTTTCCTCTGCTCCATAATGTGCGTTTGTAATTATGCAGAACAGAGGTCAAGACCAGTTATGTAGGGCTCATAGACCTTTTTTGCTCAAGTTAACCACCTTATGTTAAGCATCACCCAGGAGCCTTTAAAAGAGGATTTTAAGAGCAGCGCTCTACATTTATGCTGACAACACTCCCTAGACTTCTACCATGTAGACCCCATGCTGAGTTATTGCATTCATCATTTCCCCTATGCCAAGTCAGGGATCTTTTTAGATTTTATGAGAGACTCGGCTTGGGGCGACCAGCGCCTGCGTTCGTAAAACGCCTCTGAGGAGGACCGCGGTCTCTGGATCAGCTTTTCCACCGAATGTGTTGAAACTAAGACGGGCCCGTCCGATGGGGAATTGCTTTCAGGTCAGCGCTTTGCTGTGATGGTTTCTAAATGCATGCTCAGCCTTTTTCAGCTAGGAGCACTTTATGTGGCCTGTCATCAGGCAAATAGTTGGAGATACTAACCCACTGGGGACCTTCAGTTCCCCGCAAGCCCCTGAGGCGAGCTGTGGCCTCATCATCAGAGAAAGTTCTGGCATGCCTCCTGGCCCCGTCATCAGATTGCAGTCGAGACTCTTTGAGACAGCAGTCTTCACACGACTAAAATAAACCCCCGTCTAACAGATGTGTGAGGATGAGGCTGAGCTCGGAATACAAAAGCTCAACTCAGCTTAAGCAGCTCCTTACACTTCTATTCTAAACTTTCAGTTAATCCCGTCCAGACCGTGCTTTGTTCAGAAGCGTCACGGAGACGACGTTTCTCACTGTGCAGTTCTGCCTGAGAAAAGAGGACGAACTAAGATCACAAGGATGGTCAAAAGCAGTCCTAGGATGGGATCGAGCAAACCGTACGCGGCGTAACACGATACGTATCGACCGTCCCCATCGCATCACGTAAAACGCGATACGCGCGACACGCATAACCATTTTATAGTCATTATTGAATCCGGACGAATCGTCGAAAGCAAACATGAGCGCATTGTCTCATACAGCGCACTGAGGAAAAACTGCTGAATTGTGTCGCAGGTGTGTGAATTCGCCTCCAGTGCAACATCGCAGAGTTGCTGATGAAAGAAAATATTCAGATAAATCCCACTGAAACTCACCGACGTCCTTTAATGCGGAATTTCTCATACATTGGTGGAATCGGAGCTTATCCGGGAAAAGGGCCTGGTGTTTGTGCAGGTGTTCATTCCAACCGAGCAGGAGCCACACCTGATTCCACCTGTTTAATCAGCTGATCTTGGCTTTCAATACACTCAGGTGTGGCTTCTGCTTGTTTGGAATGAAAACCTGGACCATACCGGCCCTTTCCGGATAAGATTGGACACTCAAGAGACAGGAAGCTGATTGTCATTTGCTTAGAATTAATACCACTAGTCCTCTTAATAATACTAGTCCTCTTCAAAAACGATGGTCTGCGGTTTGCGTAAAGCGAACTGTTATCATCGTGTGTGGAACAATAAGTGTACGGAGAACATGCATTTTTTTGGGGGTTAAAATGGGAGTCTGAGTCGCCATCTTGTGAAAATTGGAGCCAGAATCCGCGCAGTTGAGACCTTTTAAATTATTATGGTTATTGATGTATAAAACCAGACGTTCACAGGACTGGCCTCGCTTGAGAGGTGTGAGAATTTGCACTGACAGCATCATAAAAAACGCTGCACCGGTCTCATGTGCAGTCCTGCATGTCTAAAAATCTTCTTGTATGAGATCTGCTTTTCCTTTGCAGGCAGGTGTTTCTGCATGATGGCATGCCGTGCGTTGGTAGCACAGGAAAATCATTTGAGATTATCTTAGTGCCTACCATCCAACCTGCGATTATAAGCCCCGCCTACAAACGAGCCCAAAATCAGCCCTGAGTGCAGACTCGAGTATTCAATCAATGCGTGCGATGATCAGAGCCGTCTGCATGATAAGTATGAATGTTTTGAGAAGACGTGCCGCTGGATAAACGTTATGTAACAGTTGTGTGACGATTTATGTCATGGTCATGTGAAGCAGTACGGGGAATGACAGAACGTCTGAGTTGACGTGAGAGGAGCAGAACGAGAGAGCAGATAAAACAGGAAAGAGAGAGATTCAGGCGTGATATCCTGCTATGTTGTCCCGCTGTCGTCCTTCCAGTTCGGGCCACTAGAGGCTTTTTTGCTCAGTTTCTGGCATCAGATTTTATTTTCATTTCTTGGAAGCACTCACTCAAGTATAAAGTTGTTTTCTTCCTACTGTTCCTTCTCTTTTTACAAGAGAGTGTGTGTGCCTTTTAATTTATTTATAATGGAGTTACTGCAGATTTTTATTTATTTATTTATTTATTTTTGCTACTCGGATGTTTTGACGAAGTTCCATCTGATGTTCTGTGATATTTTTTTTTTTGCTACTCTGTATATTTGAGAAGTTTTGAAAAAAGGACAGCGGTAAATCAGAGCAACACAAGGGTGAGAGAGGAGAGAGAGAGACAGAGAGAGAGAGAGAGAGAGACAGAGTGAGAGAGAGAGACAGAGAGAGAGAAAGAGAGACAGAGAGAGAGAGAGAGAGAGAGAGAGAGAGAGAGAGACTGAGAGAGAGAGAGAGAGAGAGAGAGAGAGAGAGAGAGAGAGACAGAGAGAGAGCAAGAGAGAGAGACAGAGTGAGAGAGAGAGAGACAGAGAGAGACAGAGAGAGAGCAAGAGAGACTGAGAGAGAGAGACAGAGTGAGAGAGAGAGACAGAGAGAGAGCAAGAGAGAGAGAGAGCAAGAGAGAGAGACAGAGAAAGAGAAAGAGAGAGACAGAGAGAGAGCAAGAGAGAGAGACAGAGTGAGAGAGAGAGACAGAGAGAGACGTGCGGAGAGTGGAGAGAGAGAGACAGAGAGAGAAAGAGAGAGACGAGAGAGCAAGAGAGAGCGACAGAGCGAGAGTGAGAGAGAGAGACAGTGAGAGAGAGAGAGAGAGAGAGAGAGACAGAGAGAGACAGAGTGAGAGAGAGACAGAGTGAGAGCAAGAGAGAGAGACAGAGAGAGAGTAAGAGAGAGAGACAGAGAGAGAGCAAGAGAGAGAGACAGAGATAGAGAGAGACAGAGTGCGAGAGAGAGAGACAGAGAGAGAGACAGAGAGAGAGCAAGAGAGACAGAGAGAGAGCAAGAGAGAGAGACAGAGAGAGAGCAAGAGAGAGAGCAAGAGAGAGAGAGAGAGAGAGAGAGAGAGAGAGAGAGAGAGAGAGAGAGAGAGAGAGAGAGACAGCGAGAGAGTGAGAGAGAGAGAGACAGAGAGAGAGAGAGAGAGAGAGAGACAGCGAGAGAGTGACAGAGAGAGAAAGAGAGAGACAGAGAGAGAGCAAGAGAGAGCGACAGAGCGAGAGAGTGAGAGAGAGAGACAGAGAGACAGAAAGAGAGACAGAGAGAGAGACAGAGAGAGACAGAGTGAGAGAGAGACAGAGTGAGAGCAAGAGAGAGAGACAGAGAGAGAGTAAGAGAGAGAGCAAGAGAGAGAGACAGAGATAGAGAGAGACAGAGAGAGACAGAGAGAGAGCAAGAGAGACAGAGAGAGAGCAAGAGAGAGAGACAGAGAGAGAGCAAGAGAGAGACAGAGTGAGAGAGAGACAGAGAGAGAGACAGAGAGAGACAGCGCGAGAGAGTGAGAGAGAGAGACAGAGAGAGAGAGAGAGAGAGAGACAGAGCGAGAGAGACAGCACAGACTGTTCAGCCCATTAAAGCATTTCCAAATATAAGAATCTGATGAATACGATGGCACTAGCTGTGCGTTTAGATGTTTAGACTAAAGTTTCCGCAGTTAAAAATGGCAGTAATCTTCTACTCTACGACTCCACGACATTCCTCCATCCTCTCAGCTCACATCCTGTAACTTTTCCTCTGTCGAGAAAGATGTGTTTTCCGCACGGACGACTACATGAGCCCGAGAAGAACCAGGCCTAGAACTGTCACCGTCCCACCTACAACATCGAGTCAGAACATCGTAGTGAACATTTATGAAACGTGAACGTGAAATATGAATACGGCTCGATACGGTGGCTGCTTTAACAGTACAACTGTTCCCTAACCTCCACATTTTTTCTTCTCCTGCCTTACTTTTTCTAATTTTCTAATCCGCGCCGGTCTTCATGTGGTCGAAATCGCTGCCATTTTCCTGACGGAGATGAATTCTGTAATTAATCAAATGTTCCATCGGGTTTGATGTATTACCTGGCTTTTTTTTTTTTTTTTTTTTTGCAACTACAAGGTTAAGGCATTTATTGCACCAGGAATCCAAATTTACAGACTCTTTCGTCTGTGACGTGTTTACTCGCTCTCTTTTCGCTCTGCGGTCACACTCAAACCGGGTTTTAGTGGTTTTAATGATGCTTTAGGATGCAGAACTTTACAACTTTTGATCGAAATATTTAAAAAAGAAGCACATTTTTTTTTTTCCAAGCTGCATTTATTTGTTCCCAGGATTTACAAACGATCTCGGCTATGAAGTTCTCTCGCAAAAGGATTTGCCTCAGAAGTGAAATTAGTGTACAAAATAACGCTACCTGAGCGTTAATATTTCATCCCGTATTCCATGCCACAAATAGATGTGGTTTTGTAATAGAGATGTGGGATACCCCCCTTCCCCTACCCCCCTCCCCCTCCCTCACCAAGAATGTAGGCCGTTTAAGATCCAGCTGAGTGACCGCTCCAATCTGCTGTCCCGTCCACGTATCAAACTTGACGTACACTCCACTTCGTTTGTGTTTTAAGCCGGTTAGATGTTTTCGTTTCTTTGCGTACTTCGGAGTCTGTCTAATGGACCACACTCATAGTGTAGGTGGGAAAAAAAAAACACCGTTAATGGAAGAGACGTAAGCCAATCATCGCCCCTGCTTTAGATTTCACAAACGCGTCTCCCTTTTAACTGTTCACCTGACGAGCTCCTGTTTGGAGTAGATTCATTGCATGTTACTGCGTACTACATATTTATTAAATATATCATTTTACTGCATTAACCGAAGTTCTCGACGCGCATTTCTGAGCAATTAAGAAACAGGAAATGCCTTTTGTCTGGAAAATAAAAAAATAATTGCATGTTCTCCCCGTGTGGTGCTGCGGGGGTTTCCTCCGGGTACTCCGGTGTCCTCCCCCAGTCCAAACACATGCATGGTAGGTTGATTGGTAGGTTGGTAAATTGTCCATAGTGTATGAATGGTGAGTGTGTATGTCATTGTGCCCTGTGATGGACTGGCACCCTGTCCAGGGTGTACCCCGCCTTGTGCTCCATGCTCCCTGGGACACGTTCCAGGTTCCCCGCGACCCTGAAGAAGGAATAAGCGGTTGAAGATGGATGGATGGATGGACTCTGGTTTCCTCCCCCAGTCCAAAGACATGAATGGTAGTCTGATTGGCGTGTCTAAAGTGTCCGTAGTATATGAATGGGTGTGTGAGTGTGTATGTGATTGTGCCCTGCGATGGACTGGCACCCTGTCCAGGGTGTACTCCACCTTGTGCTCCATGCTGCCTGGGATACGTTCCAGGTTCCCCGCGACCCTGAAAAGGATAAAGCGGTATAGAAGATGGATGGATGGATGGATGGATGGATGGAATAAAAAATCATTTTCATCCATTTAAGTTGATCACATAATACTATATGGTTTCATGAATCATTACAAAAATATTTTTATAAAATTGTTTAAAAAAAAAAAAAAAACTGTGAACAGTTTCAAATGAATACGTGGGACAGCGTTTATTAGAGCTGTAACCATCGATTCAACAACCATAAATATATTACAATCCATAGAAGGTCAAACAACTAGGTTGTCTAGGTCAAATAAATCGTATGTTTAAACCGATAGATAAACTGTCAATCATTTAATAAACCAACAGTATGATTTACCCATAATCTAATTCCTTTAACACAACCCGTCTCTACGTCATCTTCATTAACGTAAAAAAAAAAAAAAAAAAGGAGCTCGTATATAACCCAGAGGCTTTTAAATTAAAATCGCATTGCATCGTATCGTAGCAGTTTGTCAGCATTACATAAATAACATCATTTGTTTGCGATTAGCTGTTGTGTATAAATAGCCACCTTGTCATTCTGGGGCTCCTTTTATCAGCTTTAGCACTGTTGTTGCGGCCATGTGCAGGATGTTCAGACCGGATCATATCAGACCAACCCATTGCCGTGATACCTGTGCTGAATGCTAAGAGACTTGTTTCTCGCTCTGAACACTCGGAGCATTAGTATAGCTCACTGAGGAGCTGCATTGTTCACCTTATTCAAATCCCAGTGTGTTATTATTATTATTATTATTATTATTATTATTATTATTATTATTATTATTATTATTATTATTATTATTCCATGTGTAACGCAGTGCCATTATCTGTGTCTGTTTAAACCTGTATCGCTAATTCTAACAACAAATATGGGGCGGATGTGGCGCAGGTGGTAGAGTGGGTTGTCCACTAATCGTAGGGTTGGCGGTTCGATGACCCCACATGTGTCCTTGGGCAAGATACTGAACCCCAAGTTGCTCCCGATGGCAAGCTAGCACCTTGCATGGCAGCTCTGCTACCGTTGGTGTGTGAATGGGTGAATGAGACACAGTGTAAAGCACTTTGGATAAAAGCACTATATAAGTGCACATTTACCATTTACCAAATATCAGTTTGCATAAATTATTCCCCTCCTGAACTCGTACGGTACCTCAGCTACATCGCTACAAGTTCAGACTCAGAATCCTGGAAAGCTATCTTTCAGAGAACAACAATATCGTTCGGAACTGTTCATTACAGTTGACAGAAATAACCAACTAGTAAGATCTTATCAGATTTCCTATCAGTAATTCACGCTATCGGAATCGACTACGGAGCTGGGACACGGTGCTCCTGAGAGACAAGATGGAGTCCGGGACAATTTTATTTTAATAACGATGAAGAGCGATCGTTTCAGAACGACTAGACTCAATAACTGAGACTCCAGCAGAGATTCTGCCCTGTACACAGCACGTGGGCTCGGCGTATATTCCGTATTTCGTGCCAGATTGCAGAGAAACACGGTAGAAATACGGTTTTATTTTGGAGTGCCATGTTTAGACCAAAGCACCGATGACGGACAAGAAAAAGAGCATCGTGCGTCTCCTTTTCGTAAACGAGCGCTGTCTTCGTCTCGCACTCTCAGCGAGTATGAAAGGAAAAATCTCACACTTGCACGACAGTTCGGTTTTTTTTGTTGTTTTTTTTGGTCCGGTGGGATTCCAGTCCTGACGCGCACCTCGAGTCTGAACCAGACACCGTGTGAAACGTCCACCTCCCTATTCATATCTGTATTTCTATGTATTTAGAACGCGTCGTCCGTTTAGTCCGGATAATAGATTTGTGTTCGGTTACGTCCCTACTTCTTACACAGTCAAGCGTGACTTATTACATGACTTAGCCTAGACTCGATTCATTAGCCAAGCCCCACATTTTCAGCATGCTCATGCTGTTTCATAAAATATGTTAATTCAGGTTTCAAGTCAGTGTCTATGTCTATTTAGCGATGTGTTACGCCATTAGTACATCTGCATGGATGGTGTCCTTTAACTCTTAGATAAAACACAGCTAATTGGTACATGAGTAGATTCATTTATTCATCTTCTTTTATTCTGGTCAGGGTCAAAGTGGAGCACTGGGCACAAAGGCAGGGATGGGCATCACACACACACACACACACACACACACACACACACACACACACACACAGACATTCATTCACACTTGGAGGCAATTAAGAGAGGCTAGACAACCTACCGGCATGTTTTTGGGAGGTGGAACTAGCTGGATGAAACCCCGATAGACACGGGGAGAACCTGTAAAACTCTGCACAGACAGTAACATGAGATCTGGACTGAATCCTGGACTCTGGAGCTCGGAGGCACGAACGCTACCTGCTGTGCCACCATGCATCCCACACAAGCCGATTTTGGACGCGATTAAGCTACAGTGGGTTCGATTCGGTTAAAAATGAAATGTGCCGTTTTTATTATCTCTTTGCATACCAAACATCCTTCCGGAGATAGAGACACCGCTCTAAACGTCCTTTTCCGACCCCAAGATCACCACGAAAGCAGAAGAAATACAATCCCATACCGCTTCCTGAATGCTCCAGCGGTACTCCGTTCGGTTCAGATTCCCTTCTCTTCCTCATTTTCCTCAAATTTGTTCAAAGTATTGTCGTAATTAGTGTTGATACGAAATAATGAGATCCTGAAGTTCTTGTTTAATTGATCATTTAACTTATTAACCAAAGTCTCAGTGGGACATCGCCACACTCCCCGAGTGGAGTCTTGTAAACTTTATTAAACGGATTAAAATTACATTTGCATTCGTATGGAACGAACACACGAGCCAATCTAGAAGCGGATAAATGAAAAGTCATTACGCGTTTCTGTTTTGCTGATATGAAGTCGAATTCAGAAACGTACACGCTTACTGAAGCAAATGCTTGATCAAGAGTTATACAGGATTGAAAATTAAACCTTGCTCTTTTCATTAAAGGCCAATTACAAACATGTTTGTGATTGTAAACGATTGCATCCTAAGTAGTCAGTGTCAAGTAAAACATTCCAGTGGCTTGTTTTGATTGATACGAAATGAAATGATGGCTTTAGCCATTTAAGATGTTTGTTTTGTGCCTCTGATAGAAGATGAACAGATTTTTGGAAACTCTGCTGTACTCTTTTGCAGCCTGGATCCATGATGTGAAGTGTTTTAAAACGGGACTTTTGTTCTTCCTGCCCTCTCTCCCCCCAGGACTACACCATCACTATGTATTTCCAGCAGAGCTGGCGGGACAAACGGCTGGCGTACGCAGAGATGGCACTCAATCTGACCCTCGACAACCGCGTGGCCGATCAGCTTTGGCTACCTGACACCTATTTCCTGAACGACAAGAAGTCCTTCCTGCACGGGGTGACGGTCAAGAACCGCATGATCCGGCTCCACCCCGATGGCACGGTGCTGTACGGACTGAGGTAAATAGCGCCGACGCCGTCGTTCCTGAGCAATTCGTGATCATTTATACCTTCTGTCCTTTCTTTCTTTTGTTCTTTAAACATGTTTAAAAAACTCAAGTCTGTAACACGCTTCTAAGATTTAGAAATAATGTAAAAAATATCAAATAAAATACAAATCCTGCAGTCGAAACAGGATAGAACCGAGCAGTTGAAGGTTAAGAGGCTTGAGCAAGGATCCAACCATGGCAGAGCTTGGTGGTGCTGGGATTTGAACTCATGACCTTCTGATCAAAAAGCTTAAACCACTTGGGTACGAATTCCCTCAACTATAGCTATAGCTCGCAGCGTTAACTCAACCTCCGCTGAATTAACTCTCCGTAAAACATGAATTTCAGTGCTTTACTAACCCGAGGTTTTTACTAGTATATAAACTTACATCAGGTCTGCATCAAGTTTATGATTTTTTGTGTGTAGTCGTTAAAAAAATAAATAAAAGGCACAAAAACGATACACTGGGTTTTTTTTAAAGAGAATATTTACCATTCTTAATCCAGCCGAAAATGGTAGATATCCCACAATGCATTGCTTTATTTCTAGCGGTTCACTGTCAACCAATGCAATCCTCTTTTCTTTTCTTTTTTCTTTTTTTCTTTTTTATACAGACAGCTTGTCGAACTTTTTATGGCTTCAGATCCTTTTTATAGGCCTCAGAAACTTTTGGTCACGACCACAAGCTGAAGGTTCCTTTTTGGCACCACAGTACATTTCACAGTTCACAGTTACGAGTGACAGGTTGCCATGTCTGTGGAAAGCTTTCCATTTTGGGCTGTGTTATTTGGGATCTGTGAGCAGTTCACAGCACAGACAGGCCTTGTTGAAAAGAAGGTGATAATGGAATTAAGCGAAGAGGGAGAGCGCGATTGTACGCTTAAACTGTCATTTTGAGTTTTGATGTCATAAACCCGAGTCATCACAGGATTTTTAAATAAACCAAAAAAGCATCCGCACTAATAGAAAGAGTAAATAAGTCATCTGATGAAAAACTACAAATATTATATTATAACATGACAAATTACTTCATAAAAAATGTCATCAGTAACGTAATCCAAGTCTCACAATATGAAAGTTACAGTATCTCACAAAAGTGAGTACACCCCTCACATTGTTGTAAATATTTGATGATATCTTTTCATGTGACAACACTGAAGGAATGAGACTTTGCTACAATGTAAAGTAGTGAGTGTACAGCTTGTGTAACAGTGTCAATTTGCTGTCCCCTCAAAATAACTCAACACACAGCCATTAATGTCTAAACCGCTGGCAACAAAAGTGAGTACACCCCTAAGTGAAAATGTCCAAATTGGGCCCAAAGTGTCAATATTTTGTGTGGACACCATTATTTTCCAGCACTGCCTTAACCCTCTTGGTCATGGAGTTCACCAGAGCTTCACAGGTTGCAACTGGAGTCCTTTTCCACTCCTCCATGATGACATCACGGAGCTGGTGGATGTTAGAGACCTTGTGCTCCTCCACCTTCTGTTTGAGGATGCCCCACAGATGCTCAATAGGGTTTAGTTCTGGAGACATGCTTGGCCAGTCCATCACTTTCACCCTCAGCTTCTTTAGCAAGGCAGTGGTCGTCATGGAGGTGTGTTTGGGGTCGTCACATAAATATACATAAATAAATTTTGTTTTTACTCCACCCACATTTTACATTTTTTTCCTCCGTTCTTTTGAAAGTCCATGAAATAAAATATAATATCAGATGTCGAGAGTGAACCTTCTGGCATCATTTACACATTTGTAGAACCACGGAATACGAAGCAATGCGATAACATGAAATAAAAAGTGACCTTATATGGTCATGGGCGTCGTTTCGACTCAGGACAGCTGTCATTCGCTGCTATTGTCGAGTAACTGCTTGACATCGAACACATCAGCGCTTCACCTTCACGCATTCGCTGAGAGTAGGATAACAGCCGAGAGGCAGGAATTTGGCCAATAGTGATAATCGACCAATCGGTGTCCGAGAAGGCGGGACTTACAGAGAAGGTTGCAAACATGCGCACACATGATGCAGTATTAGACCATAAACATATCATAATGACACTAAAGCTGAATCCCGGACATTTTCTCGAATTTAGATTTGGGGACATGTGTTAGGACCCTAAAGAGGACATGTGTTAGGACCCTAAAGAGGACATGTGTTAGGACCCTAAAGAGGACATGTGTTAGGACGCTTATAACAAAATCGTTTCAGTGAACAATTTGTGTTCATTTCTACCAAATTAACATATGAAATTATTTGCGCATGCACCAGGAGGTTGCTCATGTGAGTCACGACTGGCGAGACAGAACCAGAACTATAATCAAACAGCGGTCCGTATTGTGTTCTGTCAAAACTATTCATTTATTAGAAATCTGATTACATTGTCTTGTGACGTTATTGCAACGGATCACAGTTTTTTTGTATCCTGATTACGTAACGCCGGTGCATGTGCTCCGTTACTCCTCAAGCCTGCGATGCCTGGATAACTTAGCTGAATTCTCAGTAGCTAGCTACGTCATGTTCGTACATGTTTCTTGCTAACTAGCAAAGACACCGGCTTACATAGCACTTACATACGTTTAACACAACAGCTTACATGGTACGTGGATTCTGAGCGGTGAGATGCTGCGATCTGCTCAGGTTTTGGTTCGCGTAATATAAAGCAGATCATTTAAAACCGCTCCATTTAAAACTGACAGGTAGCTGATAAATCGGCTCAGGGACGCTCATCTCTCTTCACTGTCTCAGACACTGCTGCTGTGGAATAAACATTCGGTGTCTGGAGTATAGACTTTCTGCTTTATTTTCATTTGAAATTTGCACACTTTTAAATGGTTTTTTTCAAGCTTAACATTTCTGAAAGCTTTGGAGAAGTATGAAGACATTCCTCACACCAGCACCATTATTCAAGCCCAAGCATTAGCTGGATCCAGTGTTGTTCCTCCACAGACATAAAAAGATAGAGAGGTGAAAAAAAATAAAAAATAATCCAGGACAGGACGCTTAGAGTGCATTCGGCCATGCATTACCCGGAGCCGGCGCGATCTCAGCCAAGCTAGGACACTGTAAGCATCCCACTCAATCGCGCTATCAATAATGAAAGATGACAAACTATTTCCTCTTTTCGGGAGACTCTGGCACAGGTGCTTTCACGAAGGAGGAGGACTGAGGCTATGGCTTCGGTTTTTATTTATTTATTTATTTCCTCATCGAGGTCTCAGTAAATGGATGAAAACACGAGCGTGCGTTTGGGGATGGATGGGAGAGAAAACACTGTTTGCCCTAGCGACATGACCAGCATTCCAGATGCATTATGGAGACAGTGTATTATTTATTAAATGCAAATAGAAGTGTCTATTAATACATAATGCCATGCTGGAATTTGTAAGCAGATCTGATGAGATATTCTGGGCACAGCTTATAAATGTGCATTTTCAATTAGTGCTCCGTTGGAGGAATTTCCAAACGCGCTACGATTTCCGAGAACACTGACCGCCGTGTCGGACACAGAATATTTATAGACCGTACGTCTTTAACGGCGGATGTGCTCCTTTGTTTGTATTTGTAAGAGTTCTTGAAAGAATACGAAAGCCGGACGGAAGACACAACAGACCCCTCGTGCCAGAGTTATATATATATATATATATTTATTTTTATTTTTATTTATTTAATTATGGGCTATTACTAATGTTGTTTGTTCCTTGGTTACACAGAACAGTCACATTTAGAAATGTTTCAGAGCTAAAAACAAATGCAAGTGGAAATCTTAATTATAGTACGCTCACAGATAAATGCACAGAAGCTACTGTAATGGCTACGTTACTACGTTACGCCTATGCTCCATTACCTAATTTAAATCCACAATCGGCAAGTCACGGTTGTCGACGTTGTCCGTACGGAATAAACCTCGCTGCAAGATCTTAAATATGCTGACAGGCCACACGGGAGTTCCCGTGCAGAATAACGGTAATATAAGCAGATTAAGTGTTTGTCAGGATGGATGAAAAAGAAAAGGACAAAAAAAGAACACCAAACTGAGAACGTTGTTCGTGAGTCTAGATGCAGTCCGTGTCTCATTTAACGCCCGTGCTCACTGATACTGCTCTGTACGCTCTCTATTAAAGATACCGTTCTCAGAATGAGGAGCAGACACACGACAGCAATTAACATTAACAGAGCTACAGAAAATGTTCCTTTATGCCAAAAACGCTGCTATCCCTAATCTAGAAGTTTGCAGACTCCCTTACATCCAAAAAAAAAAAACTGTAAACGAGCAAAATGTGAAAGAGAATTTGGGAGAAACATCATGGTTCCTGGCATTTCAGCATCAAGAGCTGAGACGTCCAGACTGGGGAGACAGAGATGGAGAGGCTGATGAGACTGAGGTCTCCAGCTGCAATATTAATGGACAAACATGATGATATCTCGGAGCAAGTGGAGGAATTAATGGAGTGTTAAATGCTGACTTAATATGTCTCCTGACGGAGCAGGCTGAGGACGGGTTTACCACTCGGCTGCTGCCAAGCTTCCAGATTAATCTCAAGGTGTCTAAGAGCAGTTGTGAAGAGAGCTAAACATGGAGGTGCTGAAGACTTTCAATTGAATTCTCGTTTTCCAATTAAATTCGATCGGGTTTTTAGTTATATACCACTTTTAACTAGAGACGTTGTCCCATGCAGCTTTAGAGCATTCGTTGCGAACGATCAGGCACGGAAATATCTCCTAAAGATGGGCTGAAACCTTTACAGTT
The DNA here is from genome assembly GCA_012411365.1 of Ameiurus melas. Lineage (NCBI taxonomy): Eukaryota > Metazoa > Chordata > Actinopteri > Siluriformes > Ictaluridae > Ameiurus > Ameiurus melas. Next base: position 24,552,667 of record CM022769.1, on the reverse strand, counting down.
ACAGTAATGCGCATCCTATATAGGCGAAATACCCTAGCATACTTTCGAGCAAAACAAGCTCGCGAAGGGAGAAGCGTATTTAAATGTTGATTTGGGCGAATTGACTCGTGCGCTCTTGTGCCTCAAGAACGTCCCAGATTTTCTCATCGCTGATATAACACCAGCTCTTTACTGGAGCACCACTCAGGGACTGACCCAAAATGGCTCGAGGGCCGTTCAGCCGTCTCAGACGACGAGAGCCAAACACGAGTCCCGGAGACACAAGCATTCCACGTCTCTCCGATTTCCCTCCGAGGAGCTGCAGACCCACTTCTTCTCTGCTCTTTGGCTCTTAGTTAACATCAAACATACAACAAATAACACACACACACACACACACACAGATTAAGATCAGATTCTTTAGAGTTAACTAAGAGAGAAACGGAATCACGCAGCCTCGTTGTTCCAATCCCATCCCACGATTATCAGGTGCAGAAACGAACCAAAAACAAGAGTTTTTTTTCCCACATAGATATGCTGCCTTGATTATCTCTGATCAACAAGACTCCTAGGACACTTATTTGTTTAGCCTCTTATTAGATGAGCGCTAGGACATTTCAGCCCATGCACACGCAGATTAAGCTAGTGCTCAACTAAATTACAATCGATGGGAACATTTTAGGCCGGGACTAGGGTTCATTTACATCCAGATTCACCCAGACGAACGCATTTCTGCATTTGCTTACTCGGTCTTAAACTAAAGATAATCCTGACTGTTCATTTATTTTTTCTCTCTTGGTAGCAGAGACTGGATTATGGTTGTGACCGTGCTATGTTTGATTATTCACAGTTACTGTATATACTACTCCTCACACACACACACACACACACACACAAGCTCACTGTACCTATCCCAAAAGTTCCCTGAGAACATATTTATGCGTGTGACATAGCAAAGCGATGAGCTGAAACTGAATTACTTTTTTCCTCCCCTCGAAAAACAGCAGGAGCTGCCATGATTTAACATCGCCAATGTAATTAGGAAAATGCGCCGCGGCAGTAAATATCTCTGTGAAGCGCCATCGACTCCCACGCAGCTCATTAGCAAAGCGTGACGCCGCCGCTCCGCCCGGGCCGCTGCACTTCCTCCAGCTGCTCTCTTGTGTGCACGTGTGACGTAAAACATGGCAAGAGCGTGTCCTTTGTTCAAAAATGTTCAGTGTTAAAAAACACATATATATATTTATATATATATATAATATAACGTAATTTGACTGTCTTTACAGTAGCTTTAGTGTGACTCCTATTCCTCTTGTCATAAGGGTTTGGAATAAAGTGCGTGCAGTAAGGCCACGCATTACAGACTTATCACAGATGCCGTGTTTTTAAAAAATAGTATTTAGTACAAATAATGTTAAAGTGTGTATAATCCAGCCCATATGGTGATGTAGCATACTCATGAAGCCGTGTCTATGTAGCAGAGAATGTATGATGTGTAAACAGCGCAATAGCAGAACTGATGATTACAAAATGTCCTTAAAGGAAAGCACTAAACAGCACAAGATGTTACTGCAGAGACAACATGCTGCTAAACAAGCCAGGTTTGCAGTGAACAGCATCCACGCTCTCTCTCTCTCTCTCTCTCTCTCTCTCTCTCTCTCTCTCTCTCTCTCCTTCTGTCGTTCTCTCGATCTTTTTCTCTCGCTTTCCCATCAGACTCCATACAGCACTCGTCAACCAAGGACTGCATCCCCCTCCTTCCTTCCCCTCCTCCCTTATTCTTTCTCTTGGCTGCCAAACATCAATCAGAGATTCAAATGGCACAGTCAAGGCTAAGCTACGATTTCCTAAAGGTTACCAAGGTAACAGTGTCTCTCTCTCTCTCTCTCTCTCATTCTTTCTCTTCCTGCCCCTCCCTCCCTCCCTCCCTCACTTCCACTCCTCCTTGTGCTCCTGCTTTTCTTTTCTTTTCTTTTTTTTTTTTCACCCAGAATAACCACAACGGCTGCATGCATGATGGACCTGAGGAGATACCCCCTGGACGAGCAGAACTGTACTCTGGAGATCGAGAGCTGTAAGTGTACACAAACACACAGATACATGCTGAATGCCCCATATTGGATATTCTTTATCTTGTACCGAGCGTATACCGGTACCACCGGTACGCGGCCATCTGTCGGCGACAGATCCCTTCAAAATGGTCACCCTTTTTTTGGAGAAACTGCATGCAGGGTACATCTATGGAATACTGCAAGCGATCTTATAATAATGGAGTTTATATAGAATATCTGTACTCTGGCACAGATTTCTGCTTGAAAACCAAAAGAAATAGCTGCGACAGCATTTAGTCTCGACAGTAGTATAGCCTGTACGAAAGTCTGCCAGGCAGTAATCAGTCTTAAAAGAAATAAAAAATACAAGCCACTAGAGGTGCAAAGATGCAGGAAGTAAGGTTGGACAGATTTTTGTTTTATTCATTTCACACTTAAACTCACATGCAGTCCACAGGGGTAATTAATGGTGCATTAGTTAAGATTAGTCAATACGGGAGCACTAGTAGGCTCAAGTAGGTGTACCTACAAGTACAGGAGTAGAGTTCTTTTCAGCTTGTTTTATCAGCCTCACATTTGTGCACATGTACACCAAGCCACGCCCTAGAATCTACAGTGGCTGTGCGATGGTGTGAGCATTTTTCCCCCGACATGAGATTCCCTACTCCCACCCCAACAAAACACCCGCGCCAACCCCCCACAACACTCTCCCCACCCACCCCCCACCCCCACACACACATACACACCCCACCCTCCCATCAGCTCTTCAACTGCTTTACGGCTGCATTAGCTCTCATGGGTCTTTCAGATGACCATCACTAACGGTGTTGTCTAGAAACCTCTAGAAACCTTTGCTGGCATTACATACATTTCTTTGAAGGTGTTTCATCCGAAATATAAATGAAATAATGTATCTACTTTGTTGTAAGACGCTGTAATTCAAACACCTGAACACTTTCGACAGATTGCGTACGTCCAGGAGGAAAGTCACCGAACTCCTCACCCAACTTCATCAACGTCACCATGTTGGAAAAAGGGCTATGAATGTTTATTCTTTTTTTTCTTGTTGTTAATTTTTGGGTTTTTTTTTTTTTTTTTTTTATTTTTTTTTTTTTTTTTTTTTTTTTAGAGGGGGTTTTGTGTTTGTTTTTTTTTTTTTAAATTTTTTTTTTTTTTTTTCTTCGGTTATTACGATCAAATTCCAAATGTTTTGCAGGTTATTTCTAAAGAGCAATGTGTATAGACGATCAGTTTTGATTCACGCTGGAATCATCCCACATCGAACTAGGACGTCTAAACAGGGTCATTTTCCAGAATCGGTGGGAATGTACCTTCAAATTAATGTCAATAAAAACGACTTCCCAGATCCCCAAATGAGGATTTTAATTCTCCTCTCTGAGCGCTTCAGTTTACTTCCTAAAAAAGATGGCAGATGGCAAGTTGCAACTCGTCCGCCTCGTCTATTTGATGGCGCACCACAGTCCGGAGAGACCCGGTGTCAGCAAGTATGATCATTACGTTCATTTACACTAGTCACAACATAACTGCAGTGTTGCCTACATAGCCGGTGGTGATAAATGCTTGGAAAGGCTTTTTACTCAGCTAAGTGACAGCTTTGGTATACTGAAGTAATATTGAATGTGCTTTCTCTGTGCATCAATGAAGGGCGCTGCACTATTGACCATCAGGCCTGTAGATGTTGTCTATTTCCAAAAGCAGCAATGATGCATAAATGTGCTAGCTGGCTTTTTAGAAGACAAAGTGGGAATTTATTGAATAAAAAAAAACTGCGCTCACAGGCTCCGTGGTCGCCGGGTTCGGTTTCTTCAGGGTCCTCCGGTTTCTTCCCTCTTCTTCCCAAAAAAAAACGCAGCGAATAAATTCTGGGCTAGTGAAGGAGAAATTTTCCAAATGGGAACGTCTCAGCTACGTCTTCTGAAACCATTTTTATTCATTTGATCATGTCTTACACATTTTCAAGGTTATTGGAAAATTATTAGACTGGCTAATTTAGCTGAGATTTACCTACAGTTAATGTTCAACGAAATAACGGAAACTCCAGCTTTGGATCCGTCCTTTCCCTCACACCTGCCCAGCTTTAGACTCTGCTCTCCTTCACGTTCACGCCTACACAAACTTGATCTTAGCCCTATACCTAACACCTAACATCTAACCTTAACCATAAGAAATAAAGCTTAACACTAAGACTAAAATCTTAGCCCTAATTCTAACATCCAACGCTAACCCTCACCTTAAGGCATAGGCTTAACACTAACCCTAAAGTCTAACCCTAGCTAAATCGCCCCGAGGTGGAAATTATTTGTAAACATGGCTACGCTCCCACTTTGTGCCAAGCGTTCCTGGCGTAGGTTCTGGATCCACCGTGAACCTGATCAGAATAAAGTAGTCTCTCAGGATGAATGAATTAACGTACTTAAACGCTAATGAACAAATACTGGAAATCAATAACAATATTAAATATAACATGATACTGTAAAAAATAATAATAATAATAATAATAATAATAATTCTCACTAACACATTTTATCCTTTTTTTTTTCTTTTCTTTTCTTCAACTGACAAATTTTTGGACACCCGTATGTGGTAATGGGAGTAATTTGCTGCTCGGATGCTTAAGTAGGATCTCAAGTCAGGAAAACGAGTCGGCCTACAGACGCTCAACCCTTGGCATTAAGGCAAAATGATTAAAAAGGGATGAATTCTAATCCAGGCAGGGAAATGATACGACCCTTGACAGAGCGCTGGAATACTCAGAGGGTTCGAGGCATAATTAAAACATAAAATACAGCCTTACTAACCTGGAGCCAAGACATACAGTGGTGTGAAAAAAAATTTCCCTTTTTTTTTTTTTTTTTTTTTTTTTTTTTTTTTTCCCTTTTTTTTCAAAAAAAAAAAAAAAAAAAAAAAAAAAAAAAAAAAAAAAAAAAAAAATTAAAAAAAAAAAAAAAAAAAAAAATAAACCAAAAAAACAACCAAAACTTAATTCTTTTTTTAATTTTTTTTTTTTTATTAAATCTTTTTTTTTTTTTTTTTTTTTTTTTTTTTTTTTTTTCTTTTTTTTTTTTCTTTTTAATTTTTTTTAACCACATATTTTTTATCTTTTTTTTTTTTATTTTTTTTTTATTTTTTTTTCTAATCCAAATTTTTTAATTTTTTTTTTTTTTTTTTTTTTTTTTTTTTTTTTCTTTTTTTTTTTTTTTTTTTTTTTTTTTTTTTTTTTTTTTCCTTTTTTTCTTTTTTTCCTTTTTTTTTTCTTTTTTTTTTTTTTTTTTTTTTTTCTTTTTTTTTTTTTTTTTTTTTTTTTTTTTTTTTTTTTTTAAATTTATATGGTTTCTGGGAACTCCAAGAGCACATCATAAATGCTTCAATGAAGTATCAAGGGGCCTGTGGGTCTTCTGCACCATTTGGGGGTGTTTCTTAAGTTTTAATATTCTGCACAAACTACTGTAGCACTGTTTTAGGATGATCTCAGTTAACAAAATATAAAAATGTTTATTTAATCGTTTAGTCTATCGTTCCTGTCCACCGTGTCACGTATATACAATCACTTCCCCAAACAGGACACAGATAACAGTATTCCATCCTTCATCCTTATGTTCTATAACACTAGAACGAATCCAAGCTGTTCATTCCTAGCCTTATTAGGATTATCGCTATTGCTCACTGTTTACGTCTTACTGTATGATAAAGAAAAGTCATTAATACTGCTATGTACCATAGCACTGATCTTGTTATGACATCTCATTCCGTATATTCCCTGTAGACGGATACACCACAGACGACATTGTGTTCTTCTGGCAAGGAGGGGACAGTGCTGTGACCGGAGTGGACAAACTGGAGCTGCCGCAATTCTCCATCGTGGAGCTGCGTCTTGTGTCCAGAGAAGTGAGGTTCACGACAGGTGAGCGACGCAGTTCTCCGAACTCGGATCAGTTGAAGGAAATTCCCCAAGCGTACTTTTAGAAAAAGTACCAACAACATGCCAGAACTTTTACAGTGGTGTGGCCAGGTTAGACCCAAAGACATTGCTGGGTTGTCTGTCTAGGGTGGTGCAAAATACTAATCCACATCCGTAGAAAATAACATAACGTGGCTCATATGAAGTATGTTAGCGTTACGAAAGCCAAAGATCGCTAATAACAGAAATCCGATGTTATGCCTCTAATGATGAGAAATACATTTTTTTACGTGCCAGGGAATAGTTTTCTTCTGTGTTAGCTAGCTACAGGTGTGTGTTTCTGCATGGTATTACACTTGTTTACAGTCCTTGCTGTAGTATTATTATTATTATTATTATTATTTAAAGTGGCCTATCACAGCAAGATTTGCCAAGTCGATCATTTTTGCATCATATGACACTGGTAACTGCACTGACAAAGGGTGGGTTTAAAAGCAAAACAAGGGGTGAGAGGAATGTCCATGCTTTATGCTAGTTGGCACTGGCCAACCCATGGTCCGCCCATGATAGTAACTGAAGTTCAAGCTCCATCTCCAGCAGATGTAGTCTCTCTACTATAGTATTACCGTTTCAGGGTGACTTTTGAGCCGAGAACACTGCCACTACATTTGTCCTTGTTGTCACAGGGTTGTCATGTTTAAGCAAAATTCCCCAAAACCACACAAGAGGCTTGAAATTGATCAAGCACTGATAAAGCACTGAGAAGTGAGATGGAGTTTTCATCCTTTCTTTCTTTCTTTCTTTCTTTCTTTCTTTCTTTCTCACTCTTTGCAGAGGAAACCAGTTAACAGTGGTGCGCATGCATTTCTGCTGAGGCTTCCAAAAAATAATTGAATTAATAAATAAAAAAACATGATGTTTTAAGTACGACAAAAACGCTATTTTGCTGCAGCTTTTTTCAAAGGATTTTTGTTCTCTTTTTTGCGGAAAAACCAGTTGAATCGGCAAAACCACAATCGCACGAAATTGTTTGGCGCGGTCTTTCTCAGTGGTGTTTTGTTGGTGAATCACGTGAATCAAAGAGGACTTTGGCTGAGATGACGTCACATGAAGTGTCTCGGCACAAATCGGCTTAAAATCTGCACTAATTTCGAAAAACATCAAGCCCACCAGGATTATTTGGCCTAATAAGATAAAGGAAATTAGTCAGAATAATTCTGTACCTATAATAATTCTGACTCTAAATGCAAAGCATGACAGAAATATTAACATGACTACCTTTAATCCTTGAATTTGCTACTTGAAATCAGTTACAGGTGACTGGAGTATGTATATATACAGATATATATATATATATATATATATATATATATATATATATATATATATATATATATATATATATATATATATATATATATATATATATATATATATATATATATATATATATATATATATATATATATATATATATATATATACTATATACATATATGCCACAAAGGCACTGCGGCATTCAGCCTTCAAGGTACACAGGAGATGCCTGTCTGGGAGAGACTAAAGCAGGAGGAATCGCCATCCTGTGTGTCATGAAGTATTATCGTTTTTTACCTACCACGCTCATTACTAACTTACTGCGCTCTTGCGGCTTCATCAGATCGAATACAGCAAAACTGGCGCTACATCCTGGTTTGAACAATCAAAAAGAAAAAACAAAAAGACGATTCGGTAAGGGTATGCGCTGTAATCGTGGTAAAAGCAAAAAACTTTTCTTTTTTTTTGAAAGTGCAAGAAATGTGTCAAGTATATTATAAAAGCATTTACCCGATCATCCAGAGACTGTGAGAAAGAATCCCGATGATGCCCACAGCCATCCATGGCCGAGAGTCCAAGACAGCAAATGTGGCTGTGGGAGGAGCATAATGTCTCTCTCTCGCCTGTCAATCACAGTAACACTAGCCAATTGTGGGTGCCTCTGAGCTCATGTATGCATAAGAGGGCGGATAGCGAGTGTGTTACACTGCCCTGTGTTGCAGCATGAGCAGGATATGCTTCACATATATCTCAGAGGAAGCTTCACCCTCCACGGTTCCAGGGTTCTCCTAGTTTCCATCCCGAGCTCAAGTCACACTCTCTGTGGAGTTCTTGTTCGTGTTCTCTGCGTGTCGGTAAGGGTTTCTTGAATCGATAAATGATTGGTACGTGTTCTTGTTTTCTTGCAGGGGTCACCACGGTACTCACTATGACAACCATTAACACCCACCTGCGGGAGACCCTCCCAAAGATCCCCTATGTGAAAGCCATCGATGTCTACCTCATGGGCTGCTTCGTTTTCGTGTTCCTGGCCCTTCTTGAATATGCCTTCGTCAACTACGTGTTTTTCGGACGAGGACCCCAGCAGCAAAAGAAAATCAACGATCGCCTCAACAAAGCTAACAACGAACGCCCACGTTATGAGGACAAACGCCTGCGAGAACAGGTTGACTTGACCATCTATCACTGTCGTTGTGTTCATCTCCATCCAATTCTAATATTCGAGTGGAACCGAACTGAACAAATATCGTTCGCATGTGGTTTGGATTATTTTAGATTTGTGTAAGTGTCAGGATTTTGACTGTTTGATTTCGACAAGTTGTTCGCGTCCGCCACCTGATTCCCCGTTCCCCATTGCTTTTCCTTAACCAGTGGCTTTTTTCATTCGATCAAAGCGACGGCAGAGGCTCATCTTGAACTTGTACGAGATTACACTGCCGTTATTCTATCAGGTTCTTGTCTAGATTAATGTTGCATACCTGTTTCTGGTAGAAAATTTTGCGAACAATTTCTATTTATTTACCTCTAGTACAATGATGATGGTGGCATGTAGTAATTATACCGTAATGTCGTGCTATTAATCCATGATCTGATGATTTTGTTGCTTCCTTCCTAGAAAGCTACCAGGTTATCATTGCATCTTAGATTTGAATAGATTGGAAGTGCATGAAGTGTGGTATCTCTTTAAACGTACAATTTTTCTGCTATAAATGATGATTTTGGAGAAACGCAACAACGACATGAGCCAGTAACGAAGCCAGTTGTCCCTGTACAAAAGACGACGTACCATGCTTCATGCAGAGTTTCTTTGTTGACCGTCATGTTTATGCAGTGTGCTGTACTGTTTTTTGTTTTTTTGTTTTTAGAGAGGGAACAAACAAATGTTTATGGATTGTCAAAGTTTATTATTGGCGTTTTTAACGTTCTCTTCATCTCTTCTTTCACGTCGCAAGGACTCCATTTCAGCGCCGTTTCAAACCAACACCCTCAGGTCATACACACAGCGAAGAAATCTGTATCTCGAAGAACAAAGAAAAGTTGGGGTACATAAACTTAGACCTCATCATAGCCGAAAGACTGCAGATTTACAGTAGACCATGCAATGCAATGCCGTTAATAAATAATGCCATGTGTCAGCCATCACCTTGTGACCTCTGTAAAGTTCTCTAGTTCTTCCAAGTAGTGTTTGTTGTAAATGTGACATCACATGATCATTGCATTTGCATGAGAAGTATTTAGATGTCTCTGTTACTTTAGGACCGATGATTTCTGGAACCTAGTGACTGTGTCTCTCTTTGTCGTTTCTCTCTCGTCAAGGTGGACGCTTACGGAAACATCCTGCTCACCACGCTGGAGATGAACAATGAGGTGATGCCGTCGGACGTGGGTAGCAGCGTAAGTGACTCGCGCAACTCCGTCATGTCGTTTGACAGCTCGGGCGTGCAATTTCGTAAGCCTGTCGGTTCCTCACGTGACGGCTTTGGCCATCACTCGCTGGAGCGCGGCGCCATGCGCAGCCGCGCCAACTGCCGTCTGCGGAGGCGCTCGTCCAAGCTCAAGCTCAAAATCCCCAACCTGACGGATGTTAGCACCATTGACAAGTGGTCGCGCGTGATTTTCCCCATCACGTTTGGATTCTTCAACCTCATCTACTGGTTGTACTATGTGAATTGACACACAACGTCCCCCCAGGAAACATGGGCCATATTTTGAGAGCACACACTGAATTGGCTTTGATACAATTGGAAAATATGTATACACATATAGGAAAAGTTCATACATATGTATATGCATATTTCTATATCTTATATTTCTATACACAACAATGCGGAAAGGACTTTTCTGATGTAAAAAAAAAAAAAAAAAAAAAAAAAAGTATTATATAGATTGACTTGAATGTTTAAGAATCATGTGAGACAAACATTTCTTTTACTTCTGAAACTAACAAACACACGAACAAGAAAAAAAAAATCCTCCTGAGGGTTTGGAACTAAGGACTGCATGATATTTTTGCTAAAAGAAAGATTGCAAGATATACAGAAAAGGATACACCAGAGCATCCTCATTTGGCTTTTTATTGATACATACTGCAATCAACCTTTCCAAAATGCAGCTCATGAAATCAGTCATGGCTCGTATGCTTTTGGGCACAGACCAGGCAGAACACATTCCGTCAGCCCTCAATCCTCCATTCAGTGCGCCTCCTTTCCTCCAGTCCCTCATGGAAGGGACTCACAAGTTGTTTTTTCCCCCCCGCCCCGATTCTATGCTGTACAGCCACCTCATCCTTTGGATTATGTGTTGTTTCCTTGATTTTTCTGTGAGAGACCTTTCTCTTTCCTAGGTATAAAGCTCTGGTCATTGGTTTACACTGGACGGCCAAAAAAAACAAACAAAAAAAACACACAAGCCCCGCCCAGAGTCTTCTTTTTCGTTTTTTTTTTTTTTTTGTTTTTTTTTCCTCTCTTAATTCCATTTTTGCGAGTCTTGGGAATTACTTTCATTTTGGTTGTAAGGATTCTGACTACTCTGGTTGCTATTATTTTGTCTTTTGGAAAAATCCATTCATTCTGGGGAGAGCAGTTTAATTAAGCATAGAGTTATAGAGTTAGCGCATTTGCTAGATAACGAGCCACCGATATGCATTGTTCATCTTTGTTTTTGTTTTTGTTCTGTTCGGAGAAAAAAGGAAAACGGCATCAAGTGTACATTTACTCAATATCCTCATCGAATATGGTTAGGTAGTATAACTGTACTCTTACTTTATTCTTGTTCCTAGTGATATTCATCTGTTTTGTAGATAAAGTACGCATCGTCATCATCGACTTTGTGTTGTGTGAGGACGTAAAAAAAAAAAGGGACAGTGGTGAGCTACAACTTGTTTGTCTGAACTTGGTTTTGAAGTTAGTCCATCAACTATATGAAGTTGTATTTAAAAAAAAAAAAAGAACAAAGAAATGAAAAAGAATAACGTGTATTAAAACAGAACGGACGGTCATTGTTTTCAAATCTGCTGAATATTTAAATGATCAGCCCATTGTGTGACCTGATATTGTATGTGATAATTCACTCATCTTTAATGGCCCATTCTGAGAACAATTCAATATGTTTTGGGTTATTGTTTGTTGTTGTTTTTGTTTTTTTGTTGTTGTTTTTTGTTTTGGTTTTTTTGGTTCCTCTAAAATGTGCCTGTCTGCAACCTGAAGTAGGTGTCCTCAATCGATCACTGAAGCAAAAGAGGGCTAAATGGCGCTCGATCTTTGACCTGCAGACCCACCCACAGCCCTGATGTTACACATCTTAGGATTCAATCCCAAAGACTGATGACATCAGCATGATCAGAAAAAAAAAGAAAAGAAAAAAAAGAGCTTCTGAGTCTTAATGGGGCAAAATAAGATGTACGATAAAAGCCATGAACTGACGTGACAACCAAAAAGGCCTATAAACCCATTCTTATGTCATTCTTATGAATTTCAGTGTAATATCCTCTCATCATGTCATGCAGCAAACCTCATGTACGTAACCACCAACACCTTTTCTGACCCGAGATCCATCTAGCTCCATTCAAAGCTGCCCGGTCTCTCAAAGTCGCAAAGTCTGCAAGGTTGGGTCAGTCCCTCAGGAGGTACAAAATGGATGTGGATTGCTAGGGCTTTGTCTTTGAGTAGACATCAGGGCCGGTGGAGCTTGAGAGCCCTGAAATCTTCTGCGGTCAGGAAGCGGAGGACGTTTCTGAGCAGGTCTCAGTTCTCAGAGCCGAGTAGATTCCTCCGGCTCTCGGCTCGTACTCGTCACACACCGTCCACCATTCCATACAAGAACATGGGTCAAGCAGGATTAATAGAGAGAGAAGAAGAAAAAAAAAAACCAATGACACCTTTAGTATGGTATACTCAAAGGAAACATGGAAAAGATGGTTAAAGATGCTCATCATTGACACCAATCTGCTGACTACAGTGCAGGATCTGGTTGCAAAATACCTTTATATCAAGTGTAGCAATGTTGTGTGTAAATTCCACGAACCAGCAACGGATGCATGAATGAAAACAGAGATGAGGTGTCCTGCATTTGAATGTTCCGATGCGAAAGCGATGTAACGAAGGACATCGGAAGAATTCGGTTTTTACTCATATCGTATACTCGAACGTCGTAAGGATAAGCTGGTTAGCCTAGCACCGCCCGTTTACCTGAATCTGTGTCGATTTCACTTCGGGTAGCTGGAGAACGGCGAGTCCTTCGTGTTTACTCAATGAAGGAAGAAAAGTGACTGGATGTAATCGTGGCCGTCGTGTCCGTGGACGCGAAAGGCGTTTCCAAGAAGGTTTTACTTTGCTCATGAGGTCACTTATTTATTCGCAAAAAAAAAGTCAATATTGCTCGAACGCTCGAATGGTAGCCATCGTTTTTCATTTGGTTGCCCCTGCTTGCACATCCTGACAAATATGTGGAGAAAAATGACATTTTACATGACAGACTTATCAAACAGCTATCAAATGATTGAAGGTACAGTATTTATCTTTGAGTCGACACTGTACAGTGGAACGAACAAAGACTAAGATGGATTATCAGCAGAGCCGTTTTTACGTAAAAGTTACTCTGCTTGATATGTCAAAGCAAAGGCCCACGAGCTGTGGTGTATACTGTATATTCGGTTATTAATTACGAATCTGACCAATTAACAACCTAACGATCATTCGTTTCCTACTGGATTAGCAGTTTCTATGCACGCCGCAAAACTCGGTTAAACGATCGAAAATGTTATTGGTCAGGATGCAAACGAGATCGCCGAGCGCTCCCCTTCCTACTGAAAAATAAACGATTCGTTAAGTCAGTCATCATGTCGTCTCCACGAATTACGTTGACGATCGGCGTGTACTTGTAGCACCAGCAGCACTCGGCTAATTCATCTTAAACGTTGAACTTCGGTTCAATTTCGGGTGGAACGGTGATTTGTTGTGGGCGCCGTCGGCTCCCTGCGAGATTTGCCTTAATCAGATCACAAAAGCGTTTGTACACACGGACTTTATCGCAGCAATACAATGCAAACACCACGCAGCGAGTCGATTTCAAGCCTTAACGGTCATAAACGTCATTACAATCATGCTTAGTTGTAGATTGAGATCAGTTAAAGAAAACCTTTAGTTAGATTCGATCAAATCCGCTTTAATCCTATCCTGTGCTTGTACTTCTACTTAATAGCGGTGTATGTACATCATAATAATACGGACGATCCAAATTCCTTTTCGAGACCTAGCGCAGCACTGTTGCTAACACGACCAAAATGAGCCACGTGAAATCGATACTCAATTCGCAGACCATTACGGCAGGTTTTGTTTTTTTATTTTCGAAAGGCGCTACTCAACAATACGGTAGTCGAAATCTGTTTTAAAAAAAAAACAAAACAACACAGGAGCATCCACGCGCATTGCTTCATCGCTAAGTCGTTATTTCATCGTTATTAGTTTCACGTAAGTGTAAAAAATCGATATCTAAGACCGATATGCTGGTTTACAGTGGTTAACTGGCCAAAATACTTAAATATATGTAGCAGCACTGGGTTTGGGGGGAGGTGGGCGGGAGGGGTGTTTGTCTTGTGACACTTCTTGCTCAACACTGCAACCATACTTTGGTTTTGTTTTGAACAATATATTCACAGCTGGTGGGGGGGGGAGCCCAATTTCCACCTGATTATATGATAAAACGATAAAACTAGCTATATATATATAGCTAGCTGATTTTATACCCACTCTCATAGCATCTTTGGCACGTGTACGGTCGTCTTAAAAATCTTCAGTTAACAGAATAAAAGTGGAGAGTTTGAGAGATTTGTCCAGTCATGCTGCTCTTCACCGAAAGCAAGCTGGTGGTGTAAGAATCTTCCGGAGCCGACGCGTGAAGGAAAAACGAAACAAAACAACTCAACTATTCGTTTAGCGATGTATAGGTTTGTTTCGATGACCTTTACTCATTCTTGCTCATTAGACTTCCTTAGACTTTTTTTTTTTTTTTTATGCATGAGATCAGGTTGGGCAGGGAGATATTAACCCTGTTAGCATCTCCGACCGTAAATCGCTCCTAGCATCTGGGAGTTCGGTCACGTTCTGTACCTTAAAAACTGTGAGTTAAAGAGGAAAATATGGTTTACTTATAAATCCTAACCCATCCACTCGATGAAGTCCATTTTTATACTACGACTACGAAGTCTTTATGATGGCAGAGGTCTTTTTAGAATAATCATCATGTGCGGCAGTTAGCAGTAGATATCGTCGCATGACACGCCGTCCATCTGCGACGATGACCACGCCGAGCCGGCCTTCTTTGGAGAATGTGTCACAGCGTATGACTCACTGAATCGTTCTGTGTCTTAGTGGTTTCAGAGTAAAACCCGTTCGATTCCTTTGTTGATCTTGTATCATATATATTGTATATGTTTGTTTAAGAGGGAGAGCTTTATATAATATCAGGGATGGGTTGGGAAGGGATGGGAAGGGATGGGAAGGGGGCGGGACCAAAACAACTATAACAGACGACATGTCGTATCTTATCACGCGCTTCATTCACTCAGAATCATCTCGGTATATCCATTAACATCTCGATAAATCATGACGGATTGTTCTAATTTAGCAACCTGCTTTTGTTTTCGTTTGTTTCTTTCGCCACAGAACATCAGAAAAGGAAGTACAAAAAACTGTTGAACTGATTTCAATGTGAATTTTTCTTGCCTCTTGTGTATATGTGTAATTACATGTGAATTGTATTGTAAATATGATACCTTTCATCTATATTTCTTAATGCATGAACTAAAACAGGGCAGTTGGTAGTAACAGCTAGCCTCACTGCGACTGGCATGGACAGCTTTTGCAGCACCTGCATAACTTCTGCAAACGAAACCTCTGAAAAAAACATCAAAGGAAAAAAAATTACAGGAAAATTTTTTTTTTTTTTTTACCGGTTTTGTTTCGCATGACTTACGTTTTTGTTTGGTTTTTTGGGGGGTTTTTTTCCCTTTACGGGTTATTTATTTTCTCTCTTTCTTTCTTTCTTTTTTGTTTTTGTTTAGTTGTCTTTTCGTATTTTAAACTGTTCATATATGTTCAAACGCAAAGACAGAAATAACTTGCTTTTGAGGTGCTCTGAATTGCACTCCTTATCGACTCCTTCAGAGATCTAACTTAACCTGCTACAGTTATAACAACAGCGTCAATGTTATGAGAGGAAAGTGATTAATCGCTAAAATATTCACAGGAATATGCACATTTTCATCCTTTCTTGATTTTTATATGTCACGTTTTCATTTTGGACAGATAGACAGAGAGACAGGAAGATTAACAGATGCACCCAGTGAACCCGAGAAAGCATGAGAGATCAAGGAAGAAGGGTTTTTTTTTTTTTTGACAAACGGACATCCTCCTTTCGATTTCGAGACACAACTTGAGCGATGTGAATGCAAGACCGGTCTGATGAACTTTTTGCCTTCGCCGGATGAGTTTGTAAAAAAAAAAAAAAAAAAGAATTAAAAAAAAACATTTGGCTCAGAAGGATATTTCAGTCCCCTCTCCAAACCCTGCACTCCCCCCACCCCACCCCACCCCCACTCCCAAAGAAAAATACACCCACAAAGAAAATTATGGTTCCGACTTTAGAATTATCATTATTCTTTTTATTTGTTTGTTTATTTATTTATTAATTTAGACATTCTTTTAGAAACCAATCCTTCACTGACCTAAAGTTCAATCCTTCTTCTGTATCGTTTCGTTTCCTTTCTGATTGCCTGTATTTGTTGTAATTTAAACAAGTCGTTAATTCTTATTGTTGCTGTTGTTTTTCTCATAGAAAGGGAAATATATTTCTACTTCACATTATGCCCGGAGAGTTAAAAAAAAAAAAAATGCGGTTTGTGTTGTACTGGTTCGGTTCACTTTTTCGTTTCTTTTTTTTTTTTTTTCTTTTTTAATTTTATTATTATTTATTCTGTTAATATATAGATGTTTCTGATTCATTTTGGGGTATAATTTGTCTTCATGAAATCAACATTTGTACAATATAAAGTTGTATTTCCATTTCTTTTGTCAGTACCAATTTAATGTAATGGTGTCCGTCAGCTTTTCTAGGTGTTTGAGCAAAATGTGTTTTTTACTAATACAAACTGTAACAGTATGTGGTACAAAAAAAAAAAAAAAAAAAAAAAAAAAAGGGTTATACTTAACCGACTGACTTTTTACAAATAAAGGCTTATACAGTAAAGAACCATAACGCAGACGTCTTTTCATTTGCCATTTGTGGACTAATGGTTCCGTTTGATTTCTTTAAGCTTGACGTACTCCTTTGAACTGATTGGTCCTCAAATGGTAAATCATAAACTTTATTAGAAAACATTATAAGGAGTGACTCATTTTGACATGGACTATACAACACTCTGATGCATCTCTTAAATTTTCTTTCGATTGTTTGGTTTGGTTTGTTTTGTTCTTTGGGGTTATTTATTTATTTATTTTTTTTTTTTTGTAATGGCTGCTGGGGAGCAAGAAAAATTATTTAACATGTTAAAACCTAAAGAAAAGGAACAGAAGCAAGAAACGGCCATAGCATTGTCTTGTATAATTAATCTGAATTTGATTAAAGTCATGATACATTAATAAGGATATACCTCCCTCCCAACCCTTGGTCCTGAATAAAGAACCAACAGAATCCCAGCTGGAAGAGTGTAATCATTGCCCTGTATACTGAATCCTGGCCATTTTCCTCATGACATGACAGTGTAAAAAAAAAAACAAATCAAAATGGGTGGAAAATGCTGGAGTAATTGTACTTATTCTTAAGTATTATTTTTACCGTGTTTAAACTTGACATGATCTTGTTATTCAAATTGTAGACTCGTACTCTTCGTTCATCTCAAATCCCGATCTGATACAAATCTCAAAGGTCTTCTTCTTCTCCACGCGCAGGCAATGATTGTACGATACAGTTCAGTGTTCTGGGCTCAGTTTCGCATCCAGACATTTTCACCAATGTAGGAACCGTCAAGAATTGTTCAGTCTTCTCATGCTCCTCGGTCTCATTAGCGCTATGGCTATCTGTGAGCGTCTGAAGACAGATCATTCACCGGACCGCAGTGTGGAAGTTGATGATGAGTGCTCCTGGGCCTACCTAGGTCAAATATTTCAGTACGCTGGAGTAAACAAAGACTCGTTTCAAATGAGGCGTCTCCTTTACCTCTCAAGATGGCATGACCTCTGTCTAAAAGCATGCTGAGGTAAGTTTCGCTAACCTGCTAGCAATAACTGGCTATACTGAACTAAGTTAGCATGTTTTCAGGCAAAACAGCACCAATGAAAATCATCTTCTAACAGTTTTGGATAAGTAATAAACGTTAGGAAAGATGCAAGTAAAGTAAACTATATATACTTTCACTTCACTACAATTTCAGTAATTTTTCTACTCAGAATGCCGTCTGTAAAAATATTATACGCTGGTCTTATTGGTGTTCTGGTTTCATTATTTGTTGAAATATACCCATAAAAGAATGGAACCGGTTCATACACGTCATGATAAGCAGTAGTATTTGAATCGGTAGGGATTTTATTTACTAGTACACTATGGAATTAAGTTTGTGCCAAAAGTATTGAGCGTTAGTTTTCAAGAATCGAACCGATATTTACAATGAAGAAGAAGAACAACAGTCTGAAACTGAAAACAGTGAACTGACAGGGGGCAAAAATTTAACACGGTCTTCAAATAAACAGGGTTTTCTAAGCTTCTTTATCGCTAATCACGGTTTATGAACGCGCTGATGGAGTTCCTGTTTACGCTTTCAAGATTTTTCATTTACTCTCCGCACGTTTATGTTTACGTTCGCCATTCTGGAACAAATCTTACGTGTGGGTGGGGCCTAACAGCGCTTTACTCTCATTGACTAGTGAGATTTGGATGGACAGCTCCCTGATCTGGAAGTAGAGACTTCAGTGGTGCGAATTTTGGAGACCGTTATGGATGCGGTTCTCTCTATAGTTATTGGGTTTGTACTTTGTAGTGGAAATGACTTATTTACTGTCAGTTAATTAGTTCATAATTAATATTTAAGGTTTAGGTAAGTCTCATATCACTTTTTTTGATTTATTTTTTTAGATGAGCCCTAAGGAACGTCACAGAGCGCCATCTCGTCGTCGTCATCATCCTCATCTGGACACTCGAGCCATCGAACCAAATGAAACTAGCCAATGAGAGTAAATAACAGTTAAGCCCCACCCACTCAAGAGGTTTGTTCGTTTCTTGAAAAGTTATGTTCAGTTTCTTTTGGCGACAATTTTATTCCATAGTACCCTACGCTAAAGTCAAACTGTTGTCCTGACCTGTGTTCGAAATTTCACAGAATGTGATAAGAGCAGAACCGAAAACTTCCAGAAACAGTCATGTGTTCAGTGTTAGATTGGTGAGGCACGGGGAAAGTAAAAGGCGGTGACAATAAACCAAATAAACGCTCGTGCTGTTCCCCGGTCTTGCCTTGGTGAACTTTGAAAAAGCTCCGAGCAGAGGAGACGCATACTTAGAGCTCTGTTAGGAAGATGGATTCAAAAGCCATTGAACTAGATCAGCAAAATGTGCCTGCCATTTTCTTGTTCTATTGTCAGCACTCCATAAAGAAACATCAAATATTGAAAGGGTGCATTAACATGGGCCAGAAACTCATGGCCTTTCTAGTGTGTGTGTGTGTGTGTGTGTGTGTGTGTATCTTAGAGTGGGCAATAACGAAAGCAGATAGCCATGGCCTCTTCAAGAAATACCTTATTCTTTAAAGACAGATTTTATGGTGTATCCCATTCCAACATTAGGACTCAATTACAAAACTGGGAATTTGCCAAATTACCAAATGAAAAGCATCCATTCAAAAAAATTTGAGCTGAAAAGAATAAGCTGAGAACTCCATTGTTAATATTTCATTACTCTGCATGTAGCTTAAAAGGTTTCTGGTCTATTTCAGTCCGTTTTAAGCTCATGATTTGATCTGTGAGAGCTCCACAACAACAATGGTTTACACGTGTAGAATTCAGTTTTTTTTTTCCAATCTAGCAAGGCTGAAACACAAATGACAGGTTTACATTTTTTTTATCCTAATACATTAGTGTTCCTACAATTTCAAGAAACGCTGGTGAGCGAACAACTGTTTATAGCTGCTATAACATGGTAAACACCAACAAAGAGGTATTACGAATTAGTGGCATGTACAAGCTTCTCGTCATCGTCGCCCACAGGAGACTTCGTCTGGCTGGACACGTCCTCAGAATGGAGAACCATCTGATCCCCAAGACCGCGATGACACGGGTACCACCGGGCGCCAAACGTCAACAAGGATGTCCCTGAAAAATATCTAGAAGAACGTTCATCCAAGACCTGCGGGTCTTGAACATCACGTGAGACGACTCTGAGTCCCTGGCCAGAGACCGGAAACGTTGGCGAGAACTTACAGCCCGATATGCTACCTAGCATAGGAGGACCTGGTCTAACATGGTAAATGGATAAAAAGCATGATGTGTCATTTGTTAATACATTAAACATGTCAAGCGCTAGCAGATCGCCGTGGTGTAAGAAGAATAACGCGTTTCAGACCTTGCTGCTATACGAGAATAACCAAATCTGTGCCAGGCCGTATCACTCCACCCTGATGTGTGGATTATTTTCATATAACGTGTTATCCCTTACTTATCCCCAATCGAGACGTTTGCTGTGCAAAGTTTTCTAAAATAACCCTTGATAAGACCCCAGCAGCGAGTCAAACATCTCATGATGTTTTTACCTGAAGGCTAAAAGCAGTGCCATGAAAATACGTGAAAGCTGTGAAGTGTCATCTTGAGAGCATTTCTCTGCAGAAGGTTTTTTTTATAATGTCCATATCATATTTATTTTATGAGCGGTCTTGATCAAACGTAGCCATAACACACTGTGTTGCTTGCAGTCAGCGAGACCATTTGTGATGGCAATCAATGACGACATATAACCGGAGTTAAATGAATTCCTATAGAGCTGAGTTTAAATCACTTTAAAGACCCCATGAAATGGCAGCATAGCTGTGATTTTATTCCATATTTCTTTCTGAAACAGGAAGTCCGAGTGACGTCTTGTTGAATTGCTCGACTGATAGCGTTCGAGATACGGCACCCCCCCGTCCAATCTAAACAAAAGTGACCTTTACATAGCGAGCTAGCTAAATATGGAGAAGGGTGAAGAGATTAACGAGAGCCATTACGAGACTGAAGTGTATAAAGATTGGAATCACATTCTTGCTCATTCTGAGAAGGTAAAATACCTCAGAAAATCAACTACCACCTCATACAAATTCCTTCCTCGTCAACAATAAATGAATAACAACCTTTTGGTTTCTCAAACGAAGAGATGGTTGAAAAAAAAGGGAACGTCGCTTAGCTTGCGTGCATCAAAAACATACTCATAAACCATGTTTACTGCTAATCAGCTGCTATTGCAGAGCAAGACACGCCTCCAGAGGGGCGGGGCATACACAATTCTAGAGGACGTTTAATTGGATGCTCAGCGTTTTGCCTAGATGTGAATCAATGAATCTTTTTTATTGTTTTCGCAGAAGTGAAGAACTATACAAGTACAATAAGAATACCTCCAAACATTTCTCCAAACCTTGATTCTGATTTAAGAGGCTTTTTAAGTCTGCGGGAGAACTTTCAGCAAACTTGAATGACGTGAAGATGTAGAACACTGTGTCTAACTACTGTCAAACATTGCCATGAGATCATGAGCCTTTATTTCGACACTGAAGAGAACAGCGATGCATCTGATAATAATATTGTGTTTCCTTTTTTACTGTACCACATGACCACTTCCAGAACTAAAATGTCTGCCAATCATGATGCATGAAAGACCTGTGCTTGGGCCCATTTTTACTCCGTTGTCGCTTCTAAGCTTGGTGTCATTATCTATTTTGTGTAAAAGAACCTTGGTCCTAAGCAATGTCCAGGGAAATAGGTTTCTGTCTTTGCTGCATCTTGCTGTAGCATAACAGGATATAATGGGAAAAGCTAGGAATATAATCATAGTAAATTGTTCATTTATTCATTCTTCTTCACTTAGGGGTAATTTAGAGTAGTCAATCCACCTACAGTCGGGCATTTTTTTGGGAGGTGGAAGGCGACTGGCCTATTTCCTCAGGAGGATGAGAGATCTGAGCCATGTTCTTAACCGAGACACACTCATCTTTGTTGTCAGCTTTTGCCTCCAGCTTCCTGCAGTTTCAGAAAACAAGAACGGACGGTTTCCTTTAAACAACACTGCCCTCTGCTGGGACAGGGGTCATCACTGGGGCTAAAATAAGCAATAATAAATACTGAAATCTATTAACATGTTGTTGATGGGGGGTTTTTTTTTGTTTGTTTTTTTTTTTAACTGAGCCAAGAAAATGTGTTCTCATCTCATTAGGCAATTTACTGTCCTTATTATTTAATGGACGATATGGAAGTGGTGAGATTTGCATCTTTCTTAAGGCCAAATAAAGTGTGCGTTTATATAGTGTTGATAGTGCTCAACATGATCGTTTTACAGAGAGTGTAAAAAATCATTTAGAGGAAAGAAATTCGCACTATATTTGGTCACGGCACATTTACCGGCATCGTTTTTACACGAAAGACTTCCATATGGATTTGTGTAGATCTGATCGATTATTAGGACCTCGTGATGATTTTAAAATACAGTATCAGAACCCTAAATAGAAATTTTGCGAACTCCGATCGAACTCTGTTTATCCGATCAGTCGTCTCTCACAAAATTCATCTTAAGCAGCTAAATGTGGCCGTTAGCTGCTAATGAGTGCCAAGCTAATGTTAGCATAGTCTAAATACATAGCTAGAACGTTAGCATCGACAACACAGATTCAACTAGAAATAAAACACATATCATTCGGGATACAAAACCAAAAAAAAAAATTTTTAATAATTTCGCCTGAAAAATTGAGTGTGTGATTATGATATTATGAAATTTAAAGACCAATTTTTAGCACTTATAGAGTGGAGCAAGAGCTCTCACAGCTAAGCTTATATATATATATATATATATATATATATATATATATATATATATATATATATATATACATATATATATATATATATATATATATATATATATATATATATATATATATATATATATATATATATATATATATATATATATATATATATAAAACAGAATCAAAATAAACATTTGAACAATTATATTTGTGGATAACATTCTCATTAGAAATCAAGTCAAATATTCTTAATTAATCTGCTATCTGCTACTATTAGCTTCAACTAGAAATCATGACCAATGTAAGACCTATAGAAATGGAGATGAATGTCTTCTTTTGTGTTTTTGTGCATGTTTTCTGATTTTGAGGCTCTTTTCAGTTAATTTCTTTGACTTCATTAGCATTAATTCATTCTAATCTCACTGATGCAGATTTGTAAGAGCGTTTATCTTGATAAACTAAGCAGCATGGCGCTTCGAGGAAGACACAATCTGATTTTTCTCCTTTGCCAGCAGGTGCCACTATTACATCAGCTGATTCTGAGGTCTGAGGCTGGCTGGCTGGGGTATGATCCAACATTTCTGTTCTCCAGTTTTATTTTGATGTTGGGAATAGGTTTTATTGTGGTATTGGAGCAGAAAAGAACACGAAATATCATATATAACACTGCGCCAGTATCATTCAAAAGTGGGCTTCTCAACGCTTCTCTACGTGCTTCACAATGGAAATGTACAGAGGTTACATGGTCTCTGTTTTTTCTAAGCAAAATCGGGGCGGCTGTTGTGCAGTTGGTAGAGCGGGTTGTCCACTAATTGTAGGGTTGGCGGTTCGGGTGATTCCACATGCCGAAGTGTCCTTGGGCAAGACACTGAACCCCAAGTTGCTCCCAATGGCAAGCTAGCACCTTGCTAGCTCTGCTACCATTGGTGTGTGAGTGTGTGTGAATGGGTGAATGAGACACAGTGTTAAGTGCACATTTACCAAAATAGTCACTGTTCAACTGTTGTATAAGCATGACACTTGGGTAACACAACACGCTAGGACAAGTCCAATACCAGGACAAGACAATACTAGCTGAGATCGAGTCAAGACTGAGTCTTAAGTGGGTTGAGGCTAAGTTACGATCGAGACCGAAAACCGGCAAATCATTTCATCGTACATTGCGCTAATGGTTAGGTAATATTTTAGAAGGTTATGAGACCCGAGTTACAAATACCAATGACTCTGAGACGAGTCCAAGTTGATGTAGAAAACATCTCATCTTGATGTGAAAAAACCACTCAGGTACTTGTGTATATCATGAAATGTAAAGGTGACTATTGCACTATAGCAAAACAAATGACATGAACATGATCCTCAACTTTTGGCATTTGAAGATAGCGTCTCTACTTCTGGAGTGAAAAAAACAATTCCAATATACTGTAGATAACAAAAAGCCTAGAAATAAAACTGAAAAAAGGAAAATAAAATAAATCCAGTGTTGTAAGTTTCCCTTTACAGTTTTACACTGCATCCCCAAGGATAACGTTGCTAACAATTAGCAGAATTTTTGTGCATGTGCATGAAGTTCATTTATCTCAAAAATCTTGTTTATGTTGTTCCTCACACCGTATGACACACTGTTATCTATAAAGCATGCCTAAAATGGTTCAAACTGAATCAAAGTATATCTATCTTCTGACATATGTGTGTGATGATTTGTACTGTGCTAGTCTGGTGGCTGTGGGCTTTTATTACTGGTTAGCAGCAATTTTAGTACCTGAAATTGATGACAGTACCTGAAACAGACAGATTTTAGATATAGACAGCAAATCTTTCCCATTTTCTCCTCAATTTGGTTACATACTAGTTCCCACCTATGAGCTAACTCTTCTCTGTCACACAACACATATCAACTACGGATGGTGAAGGTGAAACACATGCTTTCTCCAAGACACATGAAGCCAACCATTGTCCAAAACACATCCTCATCCAAAGCTACTTAGGTTAGAAGTTCAAAATGCTAGTGCAAGATAGTGATGTTTTGTTTCCGATAAAGTCAGATTTATGTTTGTGAATTTACTGTAGGTTCGGGGGCCGAGGTGCAGATCTTACTGGGAAATGAGGACAAAATACAGTATATCCTGAAAGAAGTCTGAATAAACAATAACACATGGAGCACGGGTCCAATATTATACTATAAGAGGACAAAGTGAACATACAATACATTTATTTGTTCTCTAATTTGGTAGGAAGTTAGTGAATGCTAGTCATTGCCGTAAAATTTATACTGTTACTGTTATACTGTTAGTGAAGTTGTTTAGCCAAAGAACTAATGGCTAAAGTTAGTGACGGCTAACGTTCTCTGTATTATGCCTTTTTTTTTTCACTGATCTGTCTCCTTTTGCTTTTTTCTATAGCATGCTAACATTATCCAGGTCCTTCTGGGCGATTTTTGAAAAACAAAATACAAAATACATAGGTTAGATAATAACATACACAAAGAACACATCTGTAGCAGGTACCGTTTCAACTGATTGCTCCACCTTCTCCAAGATGGCTGAATAATGCTATTTGGTGCATACGCAAAGCCAATCAGAGTTTTCCTTCCTGATATTTAAAATCTCATAGCAGTAGCCCTCGTGACCACTGGGGAAAATCTCTGGTGGGTGTTCTCAAACCGGGCTGATGTCTATCTCCGGTGGGAACTCCCAGGTTGGATCGAGGCCACCACTGATCTGTGTGTGCTGACGATATCTACTCCATAAATTCCCGTCTCATACAATAACGCTCTCTTTTCACGTCAGTGAAGTGACATTCCCAAAGCAAGTTTTCACAGATCTAAGGCTGTCCATTTCATGCCTCCGACCTGACCCCTACTCTACTCAGCAGAATAGTTCAACTGTGTAACCTAACCAATCTGGTTAAACTAATCCAGCATGTCTTCTGGCCAATATTTACACAGCAGTGTGTTTGATCCCATTGTTGGATCGTGAATTTCGGCACTGTAGGAGGAACAGAAGGGTGCAGTAACTCAGTAAGCAGTAATGTTGCCAGGTAAGATTTGGCACGTTCTACTTTTGAAAAATGCCTGCAAGTCTGCAAACAGAACGACAGACGCAGCGATCTCGGTTCGGCACGTTGAGCTCCCGAACACGACTTCACGGCTTGAAGCATGCGAGATTCATTTGTGATTGTGTTATTTGCAATCATTAGGCTAATAATGGGTGTTAATTCTAATATTTGCCTTCTCATTTGTATATCACATTATCAGTCTAAACCTTCTTTCTTTTAAGTTACATTCAATCATATTGCAATTGGCTACAACAACAAAAAATGTCACGGTATTGATGATTTCTAAGTGAATTGTGATTTAACATCATGTAGACGCTTAGCGCTCTCATATACGTAACATTCGCATGAAATAATGACCTCTCAGCAACCCTGAATTTGAGTGACCATTCACTTCCTGTAAGCTCGAACGAGTTTGGCCATTCTTCTCTGAGCTCAGTGGTTGAGATGCTAGACTGCTGATTGGAAGGTCATGAGTTCAAATCCCAGCACCACCAAGCTGCCCTCTCTGGGCTCCTGAACAAAACCCTTAACCCTCAACAGCTCAGACATATAAATGAGATAAATGTAAGTCGCTGTGGATGAAGGAGTCTGCCAAATGTCATCAAATCTAGCAGCTATTGTGTTTTTTTGTATCCTAGGAGATCAGCAGTTTCTGAAATATTTAAACCAGCCCATCTGATATGATCAACCATGCCACGCTCACTCACCGAGATGACATTTTTCCCCGTTCTGATGTTTGATGTGAACATTAACTGAAGCTATAGATCAGTTTTTATGCGTTGCGCTGCTGCCACATGATTGGCTGCTGAGCAGGTGGGACTGGTGTTCCTAATATCAGTATGAGTATTTTATATCGGTTTCATTGTTACTTGCCAAACATCTCACCCTGTCCTCAGAGTAAACCTCTGAGTAATCATCAACCTCTAGAGTGGTGTTTTTGGTCAACACACATCGTTGAACATGGTGAAAACCGCACTTGAAACATCACATAGTAGTCTTCTTTACAATAATGATGTGTGCCAGCTCCTTGTAAGTATTATGACAGTTTCAGACAGAGAAACTGCCATGTGTCAATGCAGAATTATTACAGAATTTTCCCTACCGTTCCCGACTGCCTGGCCGAACTCACATCTCGCTAAAAAAAAAAAAAACACACGAGTTGATTTACTTGAGGTAGCTGTTGACACACCCTGGTAACAAAACAAAAGATCAGCACCACCAGCTTCATGTAGGGTGCAGGGTTAAATCTACATTACTCCCTCTTGGTATGTTTGCGTAGTAGTGAAATAAAGTGATTCCGGTAGCGCAAAAGAACAAGATGGCTAAAACACAACTTGGAGAGAAAACTAGGAAATCGGCTAAATAGGTGACACGAAAACAGATTAATTTGCGTAGAATTCCATAAACACACATACACACACACACACACACACACACACACACACACATAAGACCAAGCAAAGACGTGATTGAATGATCGCATAACTACAGAACATAAAGAAGGTATAAGCACAGGTACAAACACATGATGAAAAAATAAGGACAAGGTGGAACTGAGGAAAAACTGGAAGTACCAGGTGACATGCGGTTCAGCAAATACAGTATCTAACTGCCAATGTGATCACTGACGTTTTCCTTATCTTTATTTACCTTTATTTACAGACGATGTAATGCAAAGTCATTGAGCGTGTTGAGCTGTAGCGCAGGAATACATTCATTCCATGAACATCTTGCAATAAAAGAATAAATGAGGCAAATTAAACCATACACATATATATCGCTTTTTTTTTTTGCTTTTCTAAGTCACTGAGAAAAAGTGCCTCATGCCCACTTATATATATATATATATATATATATATATATATATATATATATATATATATATAAGAGAGGGAGAGGGAGGGAGAGAGAGAGGGAGAGAAAGAGATAGAAAGAGAGAGAGAGAGAGAGAGAGAGAGGAGAGAGAAGAGAGACAGAGGGAGAGAGATAGGGAGAGGGAGGGAGAGAGGGGGGAGAGAGAGGGAAGAGAGGGAGGGGAGGAGAGAGGGGGGAGAGGGAGGAGAGAGAGGGAGAGAGAGAGGGCCGTAGAGAGAGGGAGGGGGAGGAGAGGGGCAGAGGGAGGAGAGAGAGAGGGAGAGAGGGAGAGGGATGGAGAGAGAGGGAAAGAGAGAGAGGGAGAGGGAGGGAGAGAGGGTAGGAGAGAGAGGGAAGGAGAGGGAGGGGGAGGGGAGAGGGGGGGAGAGAGAGAGGAGGAGAGGGAGGGAGAAAGAGAGGGGGAGAGAGAGAGAGAGAGAGGCAGGGAGAGGGAGAGAGGGAGAGAGAGAGAGGGGGGAGAGGGAGGAGAAAGAGAGGGAGAGAGAGAGAGGGGAGAGAGAGAGAGAGGGAGAGAGAGAGGGAGGAAGGGAGAGAGAGACAGAAAGAGAGAGAGGGAGGGAGAGAGAGGGAGAGAGAGGGAGAGAGAGAGAGACACGGAGGGAGAGAGAGAGGGAGAGAGAGAGAGAGGGGAGAGAGAGAGAGAGAGAGAGAGAGAGACAGAGGGAGAGAGATAGGAGAGAGAGAGACAGAGGGAGAGAGATAGGGAGAGAGAGAGAGAGAGAGAGAGAGAGAGACACGGAGGGAGAGAGATAGGAGAGAGAGAGGGGAGAGAGAGAGAGAGAGAGACAGAGGGAGAGATACGGAGAGAGAGAGAGACAGAGGGAGAGAGATACGGAGAGAGAGAGAGACAGAGGGAGAGAGATAGGGAGAGAGAGAGAGAGACAAGACAGAGACAGAGAGAGAGAGAGAGAGAGAGGGGAGGGAGAGCTTTGCAGAAACTAAACATGCCAAATTTACTGGCTTGTCATTAATCTCAACAGAATTATGGGCAGATTTTTCTTGCATACATTTACTTAACAACAACACAAATGAAGTCTAAATATATATATATACTTTAGTTTCTATGGCACTGTTCATGAACTTGTGTGTCTCTAACAAGCCTTAAGGTTTTCCAGAAAAGCATCGCCCTCTCCACTGAGGCATGTTTAATGTTGGAGATGGTGAACCACTTTAAAAGCTATTAGATGGAAGAAACCCCAACAGAAGCGATTCTTTTTAATCCTCGAGTATGGAAGAACATTATGGTCAGGGCGGAAAAACAAACTGTGAGCCATCTCTACCGCTTTCAAATTCGTACGACATTTTCAATTCGAGTGCTTCACCAATATCACGACACGGAGGATGACAGCAGGAGGAAGTCTGCAGAACACCATTTTGGGATTAGGCAGAGTCAGCTCTCGTGTTATCTTAATCCGACGATGGGTTATGAACAATCTCCAAACCACCGCAAGGTTCTGAAACCATCTGAGACTCCTACAACAAGCAAAGATTATTCAAAGGCTAAAAGCTGCAGTATTTTATTCAGTCAGGTTAAAATGCTGTTGTGGTTGGTTATAATCGTATTGGGGGGGGGGGGGGTTACCACAGATGGAGAGTTTTTGTGATTCAACATGGGTAGCAGATTATATCTAGGAGGAAAAACTTAAATGAAAACATATAAATAGTCTTTTTCTTGCACAAAATGACTGTGTGTGTGTTTACAGTATGCGTATTAAACCTGACTTGTACAGTATATCACACTGAGAGTGGGTTTTTAGTGAGAACATTAAGGATCCTGAAGGAAATTATTGTGCCAGTTTTGTACTCCAACAACCTTCTGATCAGTACTCCAAAACCTCCTGATCAGTACTCCAACAACCCTCTGAACAGTAGTCCAACAACCTCCTGATCAGTACTCCAACAACCTTCTGATCAGTACTCCAACAACCCTCTGAACAGTAGTCCAACAACCTTCTGATCAGTACTCCAACAACCTCCTGATCAGTACTCCAACAACCCTCTGAACAGTAGTCCAACAACCTCCTGATCAGTACTCCAACAACCCTCTGAACAGTAGTCCAACAACCTCCTGATCAGTACTCCAACAACCTCCTGATCAGTACTCCAACAACCTTCTGAACAGTAGTCCAACAACCTTCTGATCAGTACTCCAACAACCTCCTGATCAGTACTCTAACAACCCACTGAACAATAGTCCAACAACCTTCTGATGTACCCAACAACCCCCTGATCAGTACTCCAACATCCCTCTGAACAGTAGTCCAACAACCTTCTGATCAGTACTCCAACAACCTCCTGATCAGTACTCCAACAACCCTCTGAACAGTAGTCCAACAACCTTCTGATCAGTACTCCAACAACCTCCTGATCAGTACTCCAACAACCCTCTGAACAGTAGTCCAACAACCTTCTGATCAATACTCCAACAACCTTCTGAACAGTAGTCCAACAATCTTCTGATCAGTACTCCAACAACCTTCTGATCAGTACTCCAACAACCTTCTGATCAGTACTCCAACAACCTTCTGATCAGTACTCCAACAACCTTCTGAACAGTACTCCAACAACCTTCTGATCAGTACTCCAACAACCTTCTGATCAGTACTCCAACAACCTTCTGATCAGTACTCCAACAACCTTCTGATCAGTACTCCAACAACCTTCTGATCAGTACTCCAACAACCCTCTGAACAGTAGTCCAACAATCTTCTGATCAGTACTCCAACAACCTTCTGATCAGTACTCCAATAACCTTCTGATCAGTACTCCAACAACCTTCTGATCAGTACTCCAACAACCTTCTGAACAGTAGTCCAACAACCTTCTGATCAGTACTCCAACAACCTTCTGAACAGTAGTCCAACAACCTTCTGATCAGTACTCCAACAACCTCCTGATCAGTACTCTAACAACCCACTGAACAATAGTCCAACAACCTTCTGATCAGTACTCCAACAACCTCCTGATCAGTACTCCAACAACCCTCTGAACAGTAGTCCAACAACCTTCTGATCAGTACTCCAACAACCTTCTGATCAGTACTCTAACAACCCTCTGAACAGTAGTCCAACAACCTCCTGATCAGTACTCCAACAACCCTCTGAACAGTAGTCCAACAACCTCCTGATCAGTACTCCAACAACCCTCTGAACAGTAGTCCAACAACCTCCTGATCAGTACTCCAACAACCCTCTGAACAGTAGTCCAACAACCTCCTGATCAGTACTCCAACAACCCTCTGAACAGTAGTCCAACAACCTCCTGATCAGTACTCCAACAACCCTCTGAACAGTAGTCCAACAACCTCCTGATCAGTACTCCAACAACCTCCTGATCAGTACTCCAACAACCTTCTGAACAGTAGTCCAACAACCTTCTGATCAGTACTCCAACAACCTCCTGATCAGTACTCTAACAACCCACTGAACAATAGTCCAACAACCTTCTGATCAGTACTCCAACAACCTCCTGATCAGTACTCCAACAACCCTCTGAACAGTAGTCCAACAACCTTCTGATCAGTACTCCAACAACCTCCTGATCAGTACTCCAACAACCCTCTGAACAGTAGTCCAACAACCCTCTGATCAGTACTCCAACAACCTCCTGATCAGTACTCCAACAACCCTCTGAACAGTAGTCCAACAACCTTCTGATCAATACTCCAACAACCTTCTGAACAGTAGTCCAACAATCTTCTGATCAGTACTCCAACAACCTTCTGATCAGTACTCCAACAACCTTCTGATCAGTACTCCAACAACCCTCTGAACAGTAGTCCAACAATCTTCTGATCAGTACTCCAACAACCTTCTGATCAGTACTCCAATAACCTTCTGATCAGTACTCCAACAACCTTCTGATCAGTACTCCAACAACCTTCTGATCAGTACTCCAACAACCCTCTGAACAGTAGTCCAACAATCTTCTGATCAGTACTCCAACAACCTTCTGATCAGTACTCCAATAACCTTCTGATCAGTATTCAACAACCTTCTGATCAGTAATCCAACAACCTTCTGAACAGTAGTCCAAACAACCTTCTGATCAGTACTCCAACAACCTTCTGAACAGTAGTCCAACAACCTTCTGATCAGTACTCCAACAACCTTCTGATCAGTACTCTAACAACCTACTGAACAATAGTCCAACAACCTTCTGATCAGTACTCCAACAACCTTCTGAACAGTAGTCCAACAACCTTCTGATCAGTACTCAACAAACCTCCTGATCAGTACTCTAACAACCCACTGAACAATAGTCCAACAACCTTCTGATCAACAGATCAGTACTCAACAACCTTCTGATCAGTACTCCAACAACCTTACAGAAATCAGTACTCCAACAACCTTCTGATCAAAATTACTCCAACAATCTTCTGATCAGTACTCCAACAACCTTCTGATCAGTACTCCAACAACCTTCTGATCAGTACTCCAACAATCTTCTGATCAGTACTCCAACAACCTTCTGATCAGTACTCCAACAACCTTCTGATCAGTACTCCAACAATCTTCTGATCAGTACTCCAACAACCTTCTGAATAGTTCTACAACATTAACCAGAATACAATGTGATAGTTATTACCCTACTGTCACCACTGAAAGTGATATTCCCAAGCCCTAAGTATACTTCCAGTATTCACAAATTTTTGTTTTTGATGGTGAATTATGACCAGGATTACGGCTCGGGAACCACAGTTCCGGATAAAACTGCTTCTAAAGACGAATGAATGATGAATAGTGACCCTTCTCCCCATGTCCAAATGTCTTGTTCACCCTTATCTTTTAATAATCCACTAAAAAGCATTTTCCAAGTGTTTTTTTAGCAATGCACTAATGAACTCTATAAAAAAAATACTAACTTTATATATCTTGGTAAAAGTGAATGTCTTTGACAGGATATACTTCTACGATAATTTTTCACAGAAACTGGGAAAGTGAGATAAGCACACAGTGTGTGTGAAGCATATACAGCATGGCTATAGCAGTGTCCAGAACCTCCAGAATCTTGTCCCATAAGACGAACTTCAGTGGTTTGAAATGGCTCTCTCCATGTCACGTTTCATTTTTTGCCGTCTGTGTAAGGCCTAACATTTCACTTTTCAATGTCCAAGTTGGAACATGCAGCAGCTGAAATGATTCGGGTTTGCTTCAGTGATCCGAGTTAACCATTAACCAGTGGTGTGTGTGTTTAATCAGCTCTCGCCACATTAGAACGAGCGTATTTGGGCGTGCGCCATTAATCACACAATTAGATAAGTGTTTCTGTTTTTTTTCACACTGTAAAATAAGAGTTTGCATCTCTCCCTCGTTCAGTATTGTGAACTGAAATTGTATATGTGTCTATAGTTTTAACTCTAAATTTGAGATTTGTTATGAATTCATGAGTGAAGCATTGTGTAGATGCTTACCACCGTGATGTGGCAGAAACTTCTATCGATACATCGACGAAACTTTGTGTAAATTTGCCAATTAATACACTTCTATCCAGAGTTTGCCATATCACAATCATGCCAGCAACATGGGTAAATAGGAATAAGTAAATAATAATATATAAAACAATAAGGAAAATGATTTGAATCGTTTTCTGGTCAGAGAGTAAATCAAGTAGGACAAACGTTAGCAGGCGTGCATGGGCAACGTGAAAGCAAACTCAAACAGTCACAGTCACTGTTGATTTGTTCGTTGCAGTTTCGGAGGGTGTTGGCCTATCAGGGCTTGGAAAGATAAGTTTGGTTCAGAAAAAGAAAATCATTGTTACAGAGTGAGGAACCTGTGAGGAACCTGTGAGGAACCTGTGAGTTTGTAATACTGTCTCTAACATCTTCAAAACACCTAAACATGCCTCCACTCGGGACTGTTGTCGTATTGTTAAGTATTGTAGGTGAGTAATTTACCATCAAATTAATGTACGTATATTATATGATATTTTTTGGGTTTGAAGTATTTCATATTTCAACACCATGACCTGGACGTTGTAAGAAACTGGACCAATTGAACGTAAGGTATTTGTGATGTTTTTCTCTTCTTTTTTTGTCATTGTTGTGTTTTTGGTTTTTCGTAACATCCTGCCAGCGTATATAACGTGGCGGTTCGAGAATGAGACATTTGTGAGTTAACCTGATAACCCAGATGAGGACGGGTTCCCTTCTGAGTCTGGTTCCTCTCAAGGTTGCTTCCTCATATCATCTCTGGGAGTTTTTCCTCACCACCGTCTCCACCGGCTCGCTCGATAGGGATCAATTCACACACTTAAAATCTCCATCCTGTGTTTATATGTTTCTGTAAAGCTGCTTTGAGACAATGTCCGTTGTTAAAAGCGCTACACAAATAAAAATGTTATTGAATTGAACATACATTTTTACCAAAACCAAAGTTTTCTGTTACAAGGATGATACAAATTTATGATCAGTTCCGTTGACGATTTTGGTTCGGAAGTTGGTTTAGAAGCGACTGAAATGTCCGTGTCCTTTCATTGACCAATTAACTCACGTAATTGTAACACAATTGTAGTGATTTATACCAACGAAAGAAATTTCTTTCACATCTTAAACACATGATGACTTGGAGCTTATAAATTTTGGGCATTATCACTGTTTTTCATTTGAATTATTATTAGTATTTTTGGGGGGGTATCTTCTATTGGATTATAAGCATCTTAGGAAATGCGCAGTACACTTTTTATAACAATGATGTATATTTAACCCTATTTCTCTGGATTTATATATTTATTCAGTGAAAAGTGCTACAGTTTTGGAAATTGTTTTTGTAAAAAAAAATATATATATATATATATATATATATATATATATATATATATATATATATATATATATATATATATATATATATATAAAATTTCTATTGGCAGATTTGATGATAAGTGTATTTAGATTGTTTTTCATCTTATCCTGGAACAATATATTAGATATACTGTATAGCGTAAAGTGTATTGATTCTAGTTTCTAGTTTTGGGGGCAGAGGGGAATTTTGATGGGGGGGGGGGTGTATTTCTTTTTTTCAGGACATAAATCAGTTGTTATTCAGTCATAATTAGCTTTATTCAGCATTAAAATATCTATCAGTACCTGTAGCTGGTGAGGAGCTCTTATAAGCGACGTTTCAAAAACAATAAAAACCCTACTACTACTGCACAGAGTCTACCTGTTTACGTGTTATTACGTATATATTCTAATAATTCAACACAAAATTCTTGAAAATGAAGAATTCGAGCACAAACGAAAAAACGTCTTATGACATTTCTTTAGTCTTAATATTGAATGTAAGATGAATAAGCTAGAGAACATCCTAACCTTAAGCTTTAAGGTCAACCCTTTCTTTGTGGTTAGCAGCCATTTCCTTCTTTTCGTTTTAATTACAGAAAGATGACGTGTCAGTAATCTTTATAGGAAATCACACATCTTGTTTCTGTACTTGGCTGAAAAACGTCACATGTGATTATTCTTCACTGGAAGCCATAATTGACCAAAATTAATCATTTTCAGGGCTCAGGTGATTTTAAAGGTCACTGTGAACGTCCACAAGACTATCTAAGCTTGAGTTATCTAAGTGTAATCTGTGAGGGTTTTTTTTTTTTTTTTTTTTTTAAACCGACAATTCCACAGACACAGGATTGGACAAAATAAACTTATTTGAGGTTTTGAACATATTTGAAGTTACTTAATAGGATTTGAAGTTGAATTTATGCTTTTTCTAACCCTCTACCTGGAACAGATCCCAGGAGGAGACTTTTTTCATGTTTGAATAAGAGTGTAATTGAACGAGTATATGGAGGAGGGTTTGAATAATGCAATCTCAAATCCCAAGTTGAATCAGATGAATCACGTGCTTATGGTTTTGGCGGTTAAAAAATAACTGATGTTACTGAATTAACCCAACCCCAGATAGGTAGCAGGTTCACAGCGACCTTCAAAAACCCTCATCAGACATACCTGAAAATTTTGAGAAAATTTCTAGAAAATTTTAGAAAAAACACTTGGTAAGTAATTGCCATTTAGGCAACTTTTTTTTTTTTTTTTGACAAATTTGCTAATGTTTTGTTTGTTTGTTCTGCACGCTGTAGGTGGCACTGTGTCGATGCAGGTGCAGGTTTCTCCAAAAGTTCTCAACGTGTCCATCGGTCAGTCTGCAACACTCGATTGCAATTTTTTCACCAATCAGCCCTTGACCAACCTCATAGTCGGGTGGACTCTCTACCAGTGGGGCTCTGAGAATTCAGTACAGGTGAGTTCTGCCCTAAGAGTAGAAGTGTTCTAATGGCAGATATGCTAACATTGCACCTGAGTTCGTACATGACATTTGGTTTCGTAAACTGAGGAATGAGAATAAGAAATTAGCAAAAGTTGCTAGTTGTATAGATTTCAGGAATGTTTAGACCTTGAAGTTAAATACTTGAGTAGACCTCAGTTTTCCTTTTCAAGTTAAGCTTGAGGAATGTCCTTAATGCTTTACGTTAGGTTAACTACAGTAGCATTATGTACTTGAGTTAACATTTCAACCAGTAACCAGTAAGCGCAAATCTAATAACTTTTTTAAGTGTTTGAAAAAAATGTCAGCTAGATACATCAAAACATAACTTAAGTAAGGAATGACAACAGAACTGTGCTGTTATACAGAAATAATGCACCCTGGGGGCTGTGATGCGGATCTGATGACCAATTAAAAACATTTTATGACATTTCTTTAGTCTGAATATTGAATGAGAGATAAATAAGCCATCCTTAGTTGTTCTGCTGCAGCCGTTTCATTATTTTATTGTTCATTTGAAAAAGACTGTGTCAGTAGACTTCATGGGGAATCGCACGTCCTGGTGAAAATTTTAATTTATTATTATTATTATTTATGATTTTCATCGTTCAGTTCACAGTCAGAGCTTCTTTCCGAGCTGTGCTCTTCTACGAAAATGTTTAAAAACCTGTTACTAAATGTTTGTTTTGTTTATTCGTATTTTTAGGTGTTCTATTATCAAGCAGGAAACTATGTGATTGGCCAACAGTTCAAGGACAGACTGAACGTCCTTTCTAAAATGGGAACCTACATGAACGCCTCCATCTCCATCAGCAACATGCAGACCACAGACGCCGGAACATACACCTGCGAAGTCCGCAACTTCCCTGACATCGAGGGCACGACCGATGCTAGCGCTCGAGTTCATGTTTTTGGTACCAAAGCTTCCTCTGGACTTATTTTATCGTTTGACCCACCTGCGTTAGATAGAACAACATCAAATATGTATATAGATTAAGTTTCATATATGAATTTATATTTTAAAAATGAACTCGAGAGGCTGTGTGTGTGTGACATCCATGTGTTGATACATTACAATTTACAATTGAAGAGAAACCGTCACACCCGTACTGCGCTGTGCATGGAGACGTGGCGACGGGTCACCTGGTCACCCTCACCTGCCATTCGGAGAAAGGGAGCCCCGTTCCCTCGTACAACTGGACTAGACTGGATCAGGGGATCAGCAAACAAGTGATGGGCATTACAAGTGCGTGTGTGTGTGTGTGTGTGTGTGTGTGTGTGTGTGTGTGTGATGCTAATGCTGTCTTTTCACTGCTTCAGCCAAACGGTAGAACTCATTCATATTCAGTGAAAAATTACACACATAGGGGGTTTTCTGGGTAAAATTTGCCTGACTAAATAACCGTGCGAGTGGAAGTCGTACAGTACAGTACATTTCAGTCGAAAATTCAGGCATGGAGTGAGTTATTACCCATTTCACATTTAAAATCTCACATTTGCTGCATAATCATTCACATTTTAGGAACGCGTTGAGTAATAAATTCTTTCAAACGTTGTTTTTTTTTCTCACTGTATTCGGCTTTGACATGCGAGCTAGCTCAATGTTAGCTAGTGTAGCATCTAGCTAGCCGGCTAACTACTTATACATGTATCGTGTATATTTGTCAAAAACATATGTAAACAAGTTAACGTTTTAATGTTAACGTCGGCCGTAGAAATTAAAATCGGCCGTAGAATTTGTTAAAAACATGAAACTTGCTTGCGAAGTATGCAATATCCGGCGGTCATGAGCAGTGAAAAGGCAAACTTGTGTTCACACTAGCAAGCGACAACTTTTTTATACTGTAGTTTGACTCTTGTTGCAACTGCTACCGTTATGGATTGTGGGCGTGGCCTGTGCAGCTTTTTTAAGTTCTAATAAGAGTTTGAAGTATGTTGTAGTTAAATCTAGGGAAATATGTGACCATGGCCTTCCTTCCTGAACATGTGACCAGCACTAAACACGTTTAGGAGCTAATTTTACAAAAGCAAAGGTTTCTTCGGAGCTTAGCGCTCCGTTGTTGTGTCGTATACTTAATTAGAAAATGTAACTCGCCTGAGGCTTTGTCGCTAGCTAGTGTGAACGCAGAGTTTAATATTCCTCAATTACTGATTCAGATATGCACTCAGCATCCAGTTTATTCGAACCACCTACTGTAAACACCTGCACATTCCTTCAATTATCAAAGTCATTCAATCAGCCAATCAGACAGCAGCGTTTAAACTGCTCCAACATGCACTCTGAGATGCTTTTCCGCTCAGCGCGGTGTAAAGAGTGCTTATTTGAGTGACCGTAGACTTCCTGTCAGTTCAAACCGGTCTGCTCTGACGTTTCACTAACAGAGCAATACGTTGTTTTTTGTTTTTCGCACCATTTTGTGTCAACCAGAAAGGTTCTGAAATACTCAAACCAGCCCGTCCATGCTACTGCCAAACTCTCTGAAGTGAAAGTTACCCGAACGCAGTTTCTGCATGATTTAATGTGCGTTGTGCTCCTTCGACATGATTGGCTGATTGCATAATCGCATGAATGTGCAGGTGTGCATGTGTTCCTATCATAATTTTTTCTGAGCTTTTGCTTTTATTTGTTTTGTTTTGCGGTAGGCGTGAAAAGTGGCATCCTGAACTTCAGGAATATTTCTCAGTTCGAGTTTGGAAAGTATCAGTGCAACGCCTCCAACGTCATGGGCTACTCCATCTGCACTATTGATCTGAACTCAGGTAGCATCCGGTTTGTGTGTGTGTGTGTGTGTGTGTATGCATACAGTGCACTCCTATACATTGCTAATTCTAACCACAAACAACTTCATACATATATATATATTCTTTCTTCTACACATTTTGAAGTGTTCTATTGATTCACGATATATTTTAAGCATCTTTTCACACGGTTCCACCACCATTTTGTTTATGTTGACGTTCTGAAGACCGAATGACAGTGCTGTTAGAGTTAATGAGCTCGTTAAATCTGGTTGTCCAGAGATGAATGATGCGGCGATAGTAGGCGCAGTGATTGGAGCCCTACTGTGTGTCGCCTTCATCGTGCTGCTGGTGTGGTTCATCGCTCATCATCTGAAGAAGAAGAAGATATACAAAGCAGCCCAGGCGAGCGAGTGAGTCTCCGACTGACAAAAACATTTTCCCAAATGTGACGTGTCGGGTTCCAATCATATCTGTTAAAAAATTGCAGTTCTAAAAATACCTTCTTTTTTTT
Organism: Ameiurus melas; assembly: GCA_012411365.1. Classification (NCBI taxonomy): domain Eukaryota; kingdom Metazoa; phylum Chordata; class Actinopteri; order Siluriformes; family Ictaluridae; genus Ameiurus; species Ameiurus melas. Next base: position 24,513,921 of record CM022769.1, on the reverse strand, counting down.
TTTAATAAAAATAAATTATCGAGTCTCATGATGTTTTTATTTTATTATATTTTTAAAAAGGTCAGTAGGAAATTTGCTTCGTATAAAGCGGGGTCCAAGAGTCTGAGAGCAGTTTTTTTATACACAATTTTTAATACACAATTTTTTTTTAATTGACAAATTATGTCATCAGATATAAAAGTAGAATTTGAAAAAGATTTACATTTATACGCATACACATTACGTTACAAATATTTCAATCAAATCCATCAGAGCAGCGTCAAAACAGAGAGACAATAGAAGAGATAAGACTCGAGGAAAATCGAAATGAGTTAACATAATCAATATCTGTACTGAATGTCCTCTGTAAATTTCCCCCAATTCTAAAATGTTCTGGTTTTAAAATGGAGGAGAAATATAACCAGATTTTTTTTTTTAATGTGGTGTCAGACTTTTCACTTGGCCCAATTTTACTTCTCTCCTTCTTATTTTTTTTCATTCGAATACATTAAAATGAATCTGAAATGTACAGGAATGCAAAATATTGAGGTTTTTTTGTGTGCTTTATTTTGTAACAGGACACAAGCTGCAGTCAACTACAAGGCCGTCCCTCCACAAGACACCGTCCCTCCACAAGAAACCAGCGTGTCTGAGATATAAACACAAAGAAAGCTTTTTATAACAATTTATTATTTTTTGTTTGTTTGTTTGTGTCTTTTTTTTAGCTATCGGGATACTGAATGATGTTTCTGTAATTTGCTTTTACACGCACTGACGTTGCCAGAACCTTTATAATCGTGGAGATTCAGCATCAAACGTGTGGTGAAAGTCAATGTCTTTTTCATTGATTTTTTTTTTTCTACATACAAAGTCTTGTTTATCAGCTTGATTTTTGTGGAATAAAAAAAAAAAACCCACAAGAAATCTAAATTAGCTTTGGAAAGTTATCTTCATCACGTTCACGTAAGCCTGGATCGTACTTGCTTTTGACTACGCGCGTGTGGTCTGTTCGAGAGACGTCTCGCTGCGCATATCCTGCACATCCGCTTCACTGTATCGCTTCACTTCAGCACAGCTCACACGGTTAGTTAACATAACTGTTCAGAAACGCATGCGTTCCTCAGTTATAGAACATTTCCGAGCGAGATCTCGCGTGTAAACGCGTTATTTGTTAAGTAATTACTCCAGCAGTTGTGCATCAGGAGACTTGTTTACTCTTACCTGAGTCATTTCTTCATTACTTTCACAAGCGAATTAGATTAACAGATAAAACATCAAAGTAAGACTCTTTTTATGAATCCCAGGTGGGAAATTCCAGATGGGGAGGCAGTAATTGTAGACCTATAGTATAAAGTGCACCTTTGTTACATTAAATAATGTCAAAATTAAGTAATCTGTTGATTTAACATTTGCTCGCATGGTAACTAAGGAAAAAGCTCAGTAGAAATGAAGAAAGGAGAAAATTGTCCATTGGTGGTTTGTCGCTTCATTAATACCCATTTAAGTCCTTTTAATATTTCAGACTGTGTTTAGACTTGTTTTGCAAACAAATGACGTTCTTTTGATTCTTTCAAGAACAAGATTCATTTGGGATATTCCTCAAAGTGTCAGACGTGCTAGTAATACATATCACTTACTACTCATGACTTTTGACGTTTGGAAAATACCCTTAGTGTGCTGGAAAAAGGGGAAATACATAAACAGTGTATAGGAACAGGAAGCAGATGTGCAGAAACGCATCACACATATAATAACCCACTTCCTCTGACAGTTCATCTCGGTTTCCTCCCACACCAGTCTGCGCTCTCTTCGTCTCTTACTGTTATTATTCCAATATTCGGTTATTAAAATGCATGTCGGTATCAGGACGGTACGTTTCTTGGACGTGTCCCGTCTGATCTTTAAAAATGGAACCTTGCGACACGTGAGGCCTCATCGAGATCGAGCCGCTCAGACGAAAGTGGTTTTAGACAGACCTTTGATCGACCGCGTTCGATACGGCAGGTGTGTCCGCAACATTTTCGGCCCAAGTACCGACACAAAAACCACACAAAAGACATGAAACTAGCACAAAGAAAAAGGGGGAAATATTTGTTTTCTTTTTCTCAGCTTTTGCGTGGGGGGGGGGCATGAGTTCTTTTGTGCGCACACACACATTTCTGATGTACAGATATTATCTACTCCATTGCCCCCCCCCTCCCCCCCAATCTTTACAATATACAGTATCTTACCATAGAAATGCGTCTGTACATCATACACACGCCGTCTACGCTTACACTTTGCCTTTGTTTATGGAAACGTATTAGATTTCATTCCGGTTATTTGCTATGAATCCACGATGTTCAACCTTTCGGAGTTTGTTCCTATATTTTAGTTTTTAGTTTTTGATTAGACGTCGATGAACGAAGATGCTTGTGATCCAGATCAATAAAATGCATGCCTGAGATATCAGGTGTTGTTAGGATTTGAGAATCTTCGGGTTACGATTTTTAAGAAATACAACACACAGACACACAACATTCGAACGGCAAGATCTCTGATTTATTCAAAGAAAGCTAGAGTGTATATCATGCTTGACATGATCGGCTAGGCGGAAGGGCATATTTGCATAAAACAGGAAGCATATCAGTGTAAGACAGGAACAACTCCATATATGGTTTTGAGGATGTTATAGGAACACGAGCATATATAGGTATGTAAATGCGAGCAAATGATATTCACGGTAGAATATCAAAGAAGAAATGTGAAACGGTGAGGGGCTTTATCTGCCTGTACCTGGTTGGGAAGAGTTAAAGGCGAGGGGGGGGTGCGGAGGGCGGGGGGCGGGGGGGGATAGTTCCTCAGTAAACTTATCAGTCGTCTTTGTTCTTTTCCCTCTATTTCGTTTTCAGTTAATGTATACGTTTTGAAACATGGCAATACAAACCACAAGACTACCCTACTGTTGTTGGCATTTGAACAAACTTTAACTGCACCTGTGGACTCGTATAAACACTGTAAGCATTACTTAAAGACTGGGAATTTTTCAGTGTCTGACTGTCAACTTTCAGTATCGACCGCAACGTTGCACTCTTTGCATTCTCTTAGTGATTCAGAATTGATGTTTTGATAAGAAAGTGATAAAATCTAACTTATAGTCAGTATACAGTTTCACTTACCAGCATCACTGCGACAAGTAAGCAGAACGAAGGAAAAAGATGCGAGCTCAGTCAAGATACAGGCAGAAAAATATAGGAATTTACAGTTCAATGTACATTACTTAAGAAGCAACTTGTTAAATAAAAGGTCTTGTGCTAAGTGAATGCAGTAGCATGTTTAATTTGATCACGTGTTATCAGAAAAAGCAAGGGAGCGTATTCTAAACAGTTAGTCATTTATTCATGTGCAGAAGCACCGCTCAGTCAAGTTTGCATGCACTTTTCACCAAATTAATTACAGCGAATTCACGGCTTTTAGCTCAGGCTTACATTATAATATACTCATCTGCAAGGGTGAAGGCCAGGTTTGGAGAATGTACTGAGAAATTACACTTAAGTGAAAGTTTGGATGAGGTTTCAGTTAAAAAGTGAAGGTATTCAGCCAAAAATTGACTCAAGTGAAAGTGAAAAAGTTGCTACGTTTAAATGTACTAAAGCATTAACACACACAAAAAAAGGAAATGTTTAATGTTTTGCTTTCCCGTGAAAACAAACTACTTATTTATTACTCGTGAATGTGTTTGAATAGATTTACTAGATAGTGGTCTATAGCATAGCTCACGTGTGATAGCATCTCAACTTCATTTTGTTTGAGGCGATGTCATTATTAATGACTTTATTATTAATCTATTCTAATATGAAAATGCCAGGCTAAAGTCTTTCTTAAGTTCTCTATTTAGGTCACGTTTCATATCACCACATCATTCCATCTTGACAGTGCATATTAAAGCGGTGGTTATGCACAGGAAATAGCACAGATAAATAATAAGACCACACACATGCAGTATTGTTTTTATGGGTTATCATGATGGATATTCGTTGATTGCAAATTAATACTGCATCAGGATTTTAGATTATCACTTTAAGTGGCACTTTATACAGTGGCCTGCATGTGCAAAACACTTTAACAAAACCAATAACATGACAGCAAATCTGGAAATACGACCGTAAATCAGAAAACATAACATCATATCCGGACACACGACGGCAAATTCGGACACACAATTGCAAATTCGGACACACAACGGCAAATTCGGACACACGACGGCAAATTCGGACACACGACTGCAAATTCGGACACAGAACGGCAAATTCGGACACACAACTGCTAATTCGGACACACAACCGCAAATTCGGACACACAACGGCAAATTCGGACACACAACGGCAAATTCGGACACATAACTGCAAATTCGGACACACAACGGCAAATTCGGACACAAAACTGCGAATTCGGACATACGCCTGCAAATTCGGACACACGACTGCAAATTCGGACACACACCGACAAATTCGGACACACGACTGCAAATTCGGACACACACCGGCAAATTCGGACACACGACGGCAAATTCGGACACTCGACGGCAAATTCGGACACACGACTGCAAATTCGGACACACGACGGCAAATTCAGACAAACAATTGCAAATCCGGACACACAACTGCAAATTCGGAAACACAAGCGCAAATCAGAGAACATAACATCATATTCGGAAACACAACTGCAAATTCAGACACACAGTTGCAAACTGGGAAACACAATTGTAAACTTGGAAACAAGGAATTAAATAATTATATTCATATAATTTCATGTGTCTGTACACATTTCACAATGCACTGTGTACCTTTCATTGGGAGCACAGCTGTCTCATTTTCCTAACCGCTGGAGTCACCAATCAGAACTCTCCACACATGCCTCTTATCTACCAAATAATCTACCTAGAATCACACAAAACAACCACAAAAACAACCACTGAACGAGTTATTATTTACATTTCAAATCTAATGACTTTACAAAATGAGATGAGCCACAAAACCTCATCTACATCATCACAGCAGATGTTCTCCCTAACAGCAGGAAAACAGTGGAGTCCAGGGAAACTTGAGTGGATAATTACGGTAAAATTGAGTTTTCACAGGTGAGATTGAGGTGGTTTCATTCATTAGCACACTGAGTTCTGATTGGTGACTAAACAGCACTTAGGAGAATGAGAAAGCTATGTTTTTCAATGAGAAGTACATAGTGTGTTGAGAAATGTGTATAGAATTTTGCAAAAAAAATTAATGCAGCAGAACGTCTGGGTTTCACACATAACCCTGTTCCCTGAGAAGGGAACGACGAGTTGCGTGAGCTTCACGTTGTGGTCACGTGCGAGTTCGCTTCCCACAGCGTGAAGCTCAGCAACGTTGAGTTCCCTTTTGAAAGGGAACTGCAAACGATGTTGACCCACTGAGAATGTGTTTATCGTTGTGAAGGAGTATTGTGTGATAAGGGGATTTTAGGAATCAATTATTTGGCGTATTCATTTCGTTACAGTGTGTATCCTAATAAATATATGCAAAAGTCGCCAATATAGCTAAATTACCATCACATGCTACTGTAGCCAATCAGCAACAAGCTTTACACGAGTTCACTAAGGACCAGCCCTTTTGAGTTAATGTTGTTGTTGTTGTGATTTCTGATTCGCTGTCAGCTTTTACACTTACTTTGTGTGATTTGACACACTTGTGTCCTTCCTCTTCTAACCACGTGTAATATTTGTCTGTCAAAAGATATTTTATAATATATATATATATATATATATATATATATATATATATATATATACTGTATATATATACTGTATATATATATATACTATATATATATATATATATATATATATATATATATATATATATATATATATATATATATATATATATATATATATATATAGTGTGAGAATAGATGAATGGGTAATAAAATAGGAAATGAGGTAAATAAAATCAATTTGTGTAATATAAATCAATGTGTTTCAGTAATATGATAATAATAATAATAATAATAATAATAATAATAATAATAATAATAATAATAATAATAATAATAATAATAATAATACCCTTTATATAAATAACTAATAGCTTATTGAAATAAGACTTATAAATTTATAAGATTTTTGCAAATAAGAATTGCAGATATCAATATGGTCAAAACAAATGACAAAATAATACAGAAACATAGCATTTCATTTATCATGGTTAGTGACATTAGTTTATAATTAAAAAGAAACTATTAGTAGCAAAAACCATAATTATTAGAATAGAAACTGTATAGTATTGCTTAAAAATACTATTTTGATTTATTACTTGTATTTTTAAGGAACCCATACATAAAAGGAGTGAATTAAGCTCTTGTTATTTGTTTAATAAAGTTAATAGTATTAATAATTGAAGGTTTTATAAAGTTTCGCTACACAATTACATAAGCACATCATCACAGCTAATGATGCAATCACTAATCATTTTCACCTAACAGAGCTCTAATTATGAAGATCTTTATGAATGAAGACGAATACATAGTGAATAAACCATGTGTACACTGTCAAAACCGGATAAGTTCATTTAACTCAAAAAAATTTTAACTCAAAAAAATTGATGAACATCAATTTCTTTATGCCAAATACACTTAAATATAACAAAAAATTTTTACCTGATTAACTCTATTTAAGTGTACTTGGCTTGAAGAAATTGATTTATCAACTTAAAAATTTTTGAGGTAATTAGTTTCATACTTTTCCCGTTTTACAGTGTAAAGTTGATAAACAAATAAGATTATTCAGATTATTCATTAATCTCTGATATGTGTTCCTGTGTGTAAGCTACATTTGATGATTTGTTAAAGTTTTTATAGTGTTAATGCTAACGTTTATCATTTATTTATGTTAAACAAAGTCAGTAATTAATGTTTACTAAAGAATCCTTAATATTATATAAATTTATTTATTCATTCATTTTACATACACACCTATTCAAAAAAGATCTAAAAACATCTATCTTCAGGAAGCATTGTCATAGAAAATAAATGACCACAAGATAAAATAACAATGACAAGATTTTACTTTTTATTCTGAAAATTGTTTTAAATTAAAATAAAAAAGAAAAAAATACAATCAGAATATCGGTAATAAGCACTAATATCAGATATAAAAGATCTATAAATACACACATTTTTACAGAATATACAATGATATGTCGACGCCGTTACCTCTTCATCTTTTGTTCGTCTGCAGGAAAATAAAACATAGTATGAAATCATCAGCAGAAAGATCGCGTTCAAGCAGGTCGCATTCAGGGGGAAATTCCAGATGACATGTTCTTTAGATGCTTTAAATGTTAGTGCTACAGACCCCACCACAGCAATGAGTTTTTGGTTTTTTTTAACATTTAACACAACCATATCTAACACACTGCACAGTTTACCACAAAAAAAAAGTTTTAAGCACATCCAAAAAAAAAAAAAAATAGGGCATTTAAAAAGGTCAGACATCTGAATCATGAGTAAATGAGTAATATACGTCTCTAAATAAATTAAATGTTCTACCTGCTATGAAAACATATCTGTATTTTAAAATAAAATGTTTTTACGCGACGTCAATGTTACAATTCCGTTTGTACTGAACAGTCTGTGCAAATGTCACAAATATTTCCTCGGCAGTATGTACGATACGACTCGAATAAGTCCTTCGAGCTAAATTTCTGTAATTGATCGATTAATGCTAATTCGTCTCCTGTTTAGGTCGTACATGGTTTTAAACTTGCCCTGTATGGCACATAGGATTGTCTTCCTGTATGTGCTGGACAAAAAGTAATAAATGATAGGGTCCAGGCAGCTGTTGAGCATAGATAGAAGCAGGGTGTATTCGTTCAAGGTGTGCAACAGCTGCTTGCTCTCCAGCTCTTTGATCACGTCCATCTGGGCCAGAACATACGGCACTCTGACCACATGATACGGCAGGAAGCACAGCGTGAATATAGCGGGCACCAAGAAAGTTTTCAGCACAAGATGCTTCTTGCGGTTTTGTGCGTTCGGGTCGCCTTTTCCGATCTCCACGGTTCTCAGTTTCAGTGCAATCTTCACGTAGAAAATGATGAAGACCAGGAACAAGACACCAAAGAGCACTACAACAGCCAGGTTGGTGCTGCCAGCTATGAGCCCCTTTTCGTGGAAATGGAAGCAGATCTTGTCACATGGGCTTTTCTGATTGTTACTAACAAAGAACATAGCGGTTCCCATGAAGAGAACCACCCAGATGATGTAGCTGGCTATGCGGCTCCACAGCACCTTTTGTATGCGGAAGACCCAGACTGGCTTGATGATCTTCAGGTAGCGGTCCAGGCTGATCAGGCTGAGGAAGGAGATGCTGGCATACATGTTGATGTAGAAGAAGACACCCACCACTTTGCACAGGAAGTAAGGCCCTTGTTTGTAATGGTAGTAGATCCTCACTGGCAAGCACAGGACCAGGAGTGAGTCGGCCAGCGTCAGATGGCGCATATACACCGCTGTGGAGGTATCATCGTGGCGTCTTATGAAGAAAACAAAGACGCTGATGGTGTTGCTGAGGAGACCGAAACAGCAAATGATGCTGTAGCAGATGGGCAAGAAGTGTGGAAGGGCTCCATCATGGATCTCACAGGTATCATTGCTGCTGAAGTTGAGTCCCAGAGACATTGTGCCTGTGGAGCAGAGCCAAGATGTTCAGTCACTCTTTTTGGGTTCTAATGTAAAATACCACAAAAAAAAAAAAGATTACATTTTGTTATGTATGTCTACGGCCTTTTCCCAGAGGCACAAATAAAGTCGTTTCATTCAACCTACTTTCAGACAAAGGTGTTAAACTGGTGTTTTATGATATAAACGCTTGTCACTCTAGTGGTGCTTCCATGCTAGGACTTTTATACCTTTGGTTAAAGCAGCGGTCCCCAAACTAGGTCATACAACCTCATGTGGTTGCTTGATTTGCAAATAGGGTCATTACAGACAACCTCCTCTATTGATTTGTTCATTTATTTTACAACATGAAACGCAATATCGGTCTACGAAAGCTGAATTTTAGGCACTACTGAGTCAAACATTTAAATGAAGCACATATTTGAGACTTTTCCACTAGCGTAGGAGTTCAACAATAAATTGCACAAATTTCTCCATTGATCTACCTCTGCTAATTCTTCGACAACCATCTGGTGAAACTGACTCAGTGGAAAAACAGAAGTCTAGACAAATTTATTCAATATGGATTGACGAGTTTTCGTTAAGAAATCTGGAATAAAAACAACGCAGTGTGGTCAAGGCCTGTAGGAAATTCTAAATGTCCATCTTGGCTCATTTGCTGAAAAGATTTTGAGAACCACTGGTTTAGAGAAACTTAATAATTAAAGTATAGAATTTGACTTTAAGGACCAACATTGAACATATACAAACAAATGTGTACTTATTCAGTGCCTTTTTCTGACAGTGCCAGCAACAGTAATATAATTATCTGGTGAAAATGATTAATTGATGTGTGTAGCATAAACTCATAAAGAAGCCTATGGTAAAAAAAAAAAATGAGTCAAACATGGTTTTCATTACAGCTGTAGGACCACCTTTAATCTGAAAGTCATAAATCATCATATATTTGTTTAGTAACTTAATCGAAATTCACCTATATTTTTAAAAAGCTTCTCTTTAAAATCCAAAATGAATCATTACAGTCACAATAAACCCAGGCCAAAATAAATGTTTGTAAATGTGGGTGTGAAAAATGCTCAATCTTTATGCTGTAAGAATGCACTCTTACCTCTGTGACCTTCTTCCTTTACTGTAGGGCTGAAAGAAAGGCAGCGTTAATGTGAACCCTTGTGCAGGAAACCTTCTCTGCTCATATTACACTTGCTTTATGCTCATTTGTGGTAAAAAATTGTGTCAGTTCAGAGAAACCCAACCCACAATCATCACTCATGAGGAAATGGCTCCGTATCATCTACTATAGACTCTACAGTTGATCATATATTAGTTTCTGCCTGGTTTAATTTACCACGCTGCAAAATATAATAGTCTTTAACTGTAGTCATTAATTAAATCCAAACATTTGTAGGTGTTTAAGTGTTGCAATCTGGAGATGAAGTTAATTGGGGTTTTCACCATTTGAGCTACACAATAAGTCAAACATTTAAAGGTGTGAAATTTATTTATTTATTTATTTATTGTGATAAAAGGTTCACAAACCTGGATAAACACATTGGCAGGAAACTTCTCGGAGATGTCTCGGTCAGCATTGCACATCTGGATCCTGGTATTTTTACCCATTCTTCTTGGCAAAATTGCTCAAGATCTGCCAGACTGGATGGAGACTTTGACTGGGCCAGGTCCCTTGATCTGAACCATTCCAGTGCAGCTTTGGCATTACGCTTGGCATCGTCGTCCTGTTGGAATCTCAGGTCTTTTGTAGCTTGAAACAGGTTTTCTTCTAGGCTTGCCATGTATTTGGCTCCATCCATCTTCATGCTACCACCACCATGCTTCACGGTGCGGATGGTGCTCTGAGAGTGATAAGCAGTGTTGGGTTTCCGTCAAATTTAACACTTTGTGCCAAGGTCAACAACTTAACCAGAGAATCTTTTTCCATTTATTTGATGAGTCCTCATTTGGGAATTTATACAGCTTTTTCCAAGAATGGCTTTCGTCTCTAGCATTCGGCCCTGCTTTGTGGAGTGTCAGGCTAAGATTTCCTTGTGAACAGCTTCTCCTATCTGAGTTACCGTTGATCTCTTGGTTGTGTCTCTGACTACTCGGTTCTTTACCTAATTACTGACATTTGGTGGATCATCTCCTCTAGACAGAGTCGGAGTTGTGCATATTTCTTTCTATTGTTTAATCCCAGCAAAACTGAACTGCCGTTCATCCCAGGTGATTGTTCACCATGTCAGGATCTTGTGATCCCCCTAGACAACTCTCACATCTCATATGTGGTTTGTGCACGTAACCATGTGGTAACCGTGGACAATCAACTGTCCTTTTCCTCTCACATTGCTAATCTGACACGCTCATGTTGATTTCTCCTTTACAACATCAGGAGGATTCGTCCATTTCTATCCATACGGACCACTCAGGTGCTAGTTCAGTCTCTTGTCATTTCGAGACTGGATTACTAGGACTCAGTCCTGCCAGGTCTGTCTCTGAGTGCCATTTGACCTCTGCAACTGATCCTGAATGCAGCTGTTCAACTTGTTTTCAACATTCCACACCACCCCATTGCTACGCTTAAAACATTTGCCCACAAAGCCAAAAATAGCACCCACTTACCTCAAATCACTTATCACACCCTGCACTGCACCACGCTCCCTCCGATCCTCTTGCACCACTAAACCGGTCCCACCATCTCTCAGGGTAGAAGGAAGGCATGCATCAAGACTCTGTTCTGGAACCTAGGTGGTGGAATGAACTTCCCCTAGATGTCCGAACAGCTGAGTCACTGGCGGTCTTCAAACCACGTCTAAAGCCCCACTTCTTCCTTAAATACTTAAATTAGCACTTTTCATTTATAAAAAAGTGTTGTCTGAGTTTTTTACACTAATGGTATTCTTAGTCCATGACCTATTGAACCAGTATCGGGATTTATTTATGTATAGAGAATTCAAAGCAAGTCGCTCTGGATAAGTGTCATGAGTCCCCTTTGTGCAGCGCGCTGTGGAGCATATGAGCACACATGCGCATTCTAAATTGTGAGCTGATCACGTCGGCATATATACCGCGTGCCTCGCAACACTCAATACGGAATATTAGATAGATTAGATGTTGATGTGTTTCATAGTCAATGTCAATGCCATAGCCATAGCCATAGCCCTAGCCCATGTCATGTTTCATGTTTAAGTTTGTTAGATTAGTTCACGCTGGTTTCCCCGCTACCAGTCCCTGCTCAGTTTGGTTATGGTCTGCTGATCGACTCGGCCAGTCTAAAACCTTCCACTTTTCCCCCTGATGTGTTTTGGATCGTTGTCTTGCTGCATGGTGAAGTTCCTCCTGATTCATTTGGACGTGTCAGAAGACAGGTTGCTCCTGTAAACTTCTGAATGCATTCTGCTGCTAACCTCATGAGTTCCATCATCAATAAAGTTTAGTGAGCCTGTTCCAGAACTTTTGTGAAGCCCAAGCCATGACACTACCTCCACCATGCTTGACTCATGAGCAGATCCTTTCTTTCTCCATCAGGTTCATTTTGGTTTCAGAACGTTCGTGGCTCGTCTCTGTATTTCTTTCTGAATTCCAGTCTGGCTTTCTGATTCTTACTGCTGATTAGTTCTTTGCATCTTGTGGTACGGACTCGATATTTCTTGGAGTCTTCATCGAACGGTGGATTGTGATACCTTCACCTCGGCCCTGTAGAGGTTGTTCCAGCTCTCACAATGTTTCTGTCATCAGCTGTTGTTGTTTTCCTCGGCCGACCCATTTGGTGTCTGTTATTCAGTACACCAGTGGTTTCCATCTTTTTCAGGACATTCTAAATTATCGTGTTGGCTATACCCAATGTCTGTATAATGCCTCTGATAGATCTTCCCTCTTTCCTCAGCTTCAAAACGGCTCGCATTTCTCCCATAGACAGCTCGCTGGTCTTCATGTTGGTTTATCCTTTTTAACAACAAATGCAGTCTTCACCTGTGGCTCAAACCAAGAGTAGATGTTCAGATTTATTCATTCTTTAAACAATAACTTGAACAGGCCACATCTGCGCGCCAGGAAACACCTATCAGTCACATGATACAATATTTTATTATTTGAAAAATGAGTGAGTTCAAACAAAAGGTGCCACGTTCTAAGTTATTTAACACATCTAGATGTAAATATGAGGAAATGAAGCCAAAAATCCTGATCTGTCGTCTAATATTCATCTTTTGATCTCAAACCCAAGTGTCTTCAATGTATAGCGAAAACAATAGAATTGACCTTGCTGTTCCAGTACGTTCGGAGGGGACTGTAAGGAACTGTCTTTTTACCTGCAGTATAACTCGCACTCAATATAATATATAATAATATAAGAATTTACTTTCAGTTACAGTTAGATCGAAAGTCTCAGTGTACACCAAACAGTTAGTTGCGTGTAGACATACATGCAGTACAGGCCTTGATATTATGGTGACCTAAATTCAGTCACTCGCATGTCTATTTTAATTTTGATTAAATAGATATCGAGACCTGGCATCAAATCAGCAGCACAAGCGCATCCAGCAGCATGCCTCCAAAACACTGCAGAGGCTCAGGAAGTGGAAAGCTAATGTCAAAGCATGAAAAAGCAATGTCTGTGTCAGCAAAACATGCAGCATGGTCCAGAGCTGTGAAAGGTTGCTGCACAGTGGTTCACCTCAGTTAACCAGAACGAGTGAGAAAATTTCAGATAAATCAAGACGGTTTTTTTTTTAATTTTTGCTCCAAAACTACACAGGAAATCACTTTCAGACCTCTTGCATATTGCATATGTCCATGCGGTCAACCCCAGGGTGGTCAAATAATATTAAAGTGCCTAAGTGGAAGCTTTGGTGATTTTTTTTTTATTATTATTTTTCTGTTGAAAACATTGACTCAAAACATTCAACAATAGAGAGAAGGTTTATCAAATGGATATTTGCCAAAATTAGTTTGCTTGTTTTAATAGCAGAAGTTGCATGTGTGCAGCGTTTAATTAATCCTAGAATCTGCCCTACTTTTGATTTGTGGTAAGTGGCTGGAATGTTAACTGCTGAATATTAGCTCTCAGTGATGGCGGTTGATAAACCATAAAGAAATTTCAGCTTCTAGACATTGTAAATCAGATTGGACATCCTGCCAACTTTTTCCTCATCGCAATCAGAACGAGGATTGTTCAACCAAAAGCTATCCCAGGTTAGATTTCCCCCAGATTACGAATCAGGAACCCAAAGCTTGCATCAGATTTCCAGATTTAACTTTAATTTCGACTTTTGCACCGTGCTTTTCTGTTTGCTGAACTTTACAAATCTCGAAGATTCCCGATTCACAGTTATTAGTTTGTGTATTCACACTTTACTTTGCTTTTAAAAATGACCATTTAATGAGTTTTTATTAGCAGAAATATTTTGAAAATATTCATAACACAAAGGCCAACTATTACGCAAGAGCCTCTGTGATAACTCTCAGTTGTGCTCTCACTCTATTATATATATATATATATATATATATATATATATATATATATATATATATATATATATATATATATATATATATATATATATATATATATATATATATATATATATATATATATATATATATATATATATATATATATATATATATATATATAAATAAACATACTGAAAGGGCCAAGCCGCCATGGCGCCGGTCGGCCACCAGAGGAAGACAGAGAGCTGACACTCAGTAAATAAGTGGTGACTGGACTATTTAAGGGCTGCTTACAGATTACCTTTGCTTACAGGTACTCTTTGTCGAGTACTGCAATGAGACTAAGCCTGTAATTTGGTTTATTATAATAATAATAAGAAGAAGAAGAAGAAGAAGAATACCATCATCAACAAATAAAAACACCTCATAGGTGGACCTCTCAGGTTTATCTGGGATGGATGAAGCTTTCTTGCTGTGAGGTTTCTCTGGTTTTCTCCAGTTCCTTGCTTTAACGTTTTTAACAACCTCGCCTTTACTTATTTCCTTCTTAAATCAGTCATTTCTGACCTTCTTTCCATTTACTCTCCTTGGGCCTTTAGCTAGGCTCATTTGTGCTGGGTTGGTTTCTCAATCCCAGTATATCTAGTCTAGGCATAAGTCGTTTCCCCTGTTTGGAGGTGTTCTTCTTCTTCTAAGTTTGCTTCTTAAGACTTGGTGGCACTTCTCGAGGCCCTATCTCTTCGGTTAGCACCTTGTACACGTTAGATTTTAGTGGGCATCTGGGCCAGTCCCCCTTTACAGATACAGTTCAGGGCATTTCATTACACCCATAATTTAGCACCTTTTAATGCGGTAAGAGTTTTGGAGGTTCGCTACAGATAATCTACCAAAATCATGCTGCATATTAAACTGAATCATTCCTATATAAATAACACTGTAAACTTTCTATTCTGTCAATTCTATCATACATACTATCAATACCCGGGTTGTGTAACTGCTCTTTCTATATGTCGAATACATTTTTAAAACATGGACTGTATTATATCTTTTATGTATTTATGTGCACTTCGATTGAACCACCAGCAGGTGGCGGTATATCTTCAATTTTTTTTTTTTTTAATAACGTTATCCATTTATAAACGTTTATTCTTCTTATTCAGACACCAGGGGTCGTCCATGTGCTTCTAAAATCAATGATTGATACACTTTACACGTGTTCCTGGATGATGCCCATGGATCAATTTTGCTCCTTTAGTTATGGACTGAAGCTAAAGATCTAAAGCTACCAGTTTTACATCACGAAAACGTCTTGCATAAATAATCAAACAGCTGCATCAAAATATCATGTTGCTAAGTTATTCCAGTTACACATGGAACAATTTTTGTTCAAATCGCAGAACAAGTCTCCATTTAAAAATATAAAGCTAGAAAGATCTCTGTGTAGTCTCATCAGCTACCAGTTGCTAAAACACAGGCCAGGCTGGTCAAACTGGTAGACCATCTTCACCCACTGGTAAATGCTACTAATGCTCCATGGTAGCATTAAGCATGGTAAACTGGTAGCTATACGCTATTGTTATTTTTTGACACTAGCCTTGTAGCTCTACGGCAAAGATATCCTAACAAACGCTTCGGAGAGAAAACATGCCGTGGCCGATTGACCTGCATTCGGAATGAAGAGGGGC
Source organism: Ameiurus melas (assembly GCA_012411365.1). Lineage (NCBI taxonomy): Eukaryota > Metazoa > Chordata > Actinopteri > Siluriformes > Ictaluridae > Ameiurus > Ameiurus melas. The sequence goes on along the minus strand of CM022769.1, from coordinate 24,498,115 downwards.
ACTGAATAATTTAATATTTTGGCCAAAGCATCCCTTTAATACTGTGTTACCAGGCTTCAGCCTATAATGTTGATTAACTGTGTGCCTTGTGTTATATTTGGCAACCTTGTGAATACTCACAGCTCACGTTAGACACGTCAGACAACATCCATCCATCCATCCATCCACACATCCATTTATCCATCCATCCACACATCCATTCATCCATCCCTCCATCCATCCACACATCGATCCACACACACATCCATTCATCCATCCCTCCACACATCCACACATCGATCCACACACACATCCATCCCTCCATCCATCCACACATCCATTCATCCATCCATCCACACATACACACATCGATCCACACACACATCCATCCCTCCATCCATCCACACATCCATTTATCCATCCATCCATCCATCCACACATCGATCCACACACACATCCATCCCTCCATCCATCCACACATCCATTCATCCATCCCTCCACACATCCACACATCGATCCACACACACATCCATCCCTCCATCCATCCACACATCCATTTTCCACACCGCTCCTACACAGGGTTACAGGGAGCCTGGAGCCTATCCCAGTGAACTCGGGGCACAACCCTGGATGGGGTGCCAATCCATCACGGGGCTCAATCACGCACTCCGAACAATTTGGACTCGCCAATCAGCCTATAGTTCATGTCTTTGGACTGGGGGAGGAAACCGGAGTACTCGGAGGAAATCCCCGAAGAACAGGGAGAACATGCAAACTACACCCACACGGTGCGGGGGTGTATATTTGATATTTGAAGGAATTTTGAGCAAACAGTCAGGTTTACATGTTACATTTTCACAGATCAGAGAAATGTGGAATCCTGTAGGCAGGGTTGCCAGGGTCGAATTTTTATAACGCCACATTGGGTTTGGGAACAAGGCTACAGGTGGAAAAAGCAAGTCCGTGGGTGGTTTTGTTTGTTTTTGCTTTTCTTTGTCTTTTTTTTAAAAACAGTAGTGGCCACCAAGATCTTGTTTTAAATCAAATATTCGGAGGCGCTTGCAATTTTTCAAAATTACACACAGATTTAGAAAAAGAAACCCCCCAAAAAAAACTATGCGAGTCGCAGATCTTGCCGCATTTTTGCCCGCAATACTCACGAAACTCTGTGAAATCCTGTACGGATTGACAAACGCCGACTGCGTGTCCATGATTTACAGAACCATTTCTGTAGTATGGTGTATTGCAGTGATTGGAAGAGGGAAAGGAGGATTATGGCTGGATTATCCATAATCCAGAACAGTACCAGGTGATTAGAAATACGTGCGCACCACAGTGAATTTGGTTTCCATGGAAACGCTGGGGTGGGAAACAAAACAACAAAAAAAGAAAGCCTCTCTCTGTTCCAATACCTGGAGTTAATTTGGGATTATTTCAGGTCTTGTGTGTGTGTGTGTGTGTGTGAGAGAGAGGAAGTCAGGATGGAAATGTTGCTGAGACCTGGCAACCCTAACTGTAGACTCCTACATCACTTTTGGTTATGGAGGTTGTGGTTGGTGGTGCAGAATAAGCTCACATCTATATTATTGCCTGACCAGCTGTTTTAGGAGGAACCGGAAGAAAGAACAGGGCTCAAAAATAAATCAGTCAAATGACGCATACAGTCGCGTGCTGGTCCCCCAACCCCCCCAGTGATTTTGTCATCAAAACGTAGCTTTATATCTGAAGCCAAACCCCCTCCTCACACACAGATAAACACACACACACACACACACACACAGACACACAGAGATGTGTATTGTCCTTGTCAGCCCAGACACGCGCTCGGATCGGATACCGATCCCACCGAACTTCGGACTTCGTGAGCGCGCGTGAACTTTATACTCGCACGCGCCGCTTCCTTATCGCTTTCTCTTTGTTTTCTGACCCTGTTCGAGCACGGACCGCTTATCGTCGTCTTGCTCTCGTCTCCCCGCAGTCCACACCGTCGACTGAGAGCGGCACCATGACGTTAAAATCCGATAAGAACGAGCCTGCGGTGGTTTTGGAGAGGGTGAACAGCGCGCGCACGGCCCTGTCTGATCTGTACCTGGAGCAGCTGCTGCAGAACAAACCCAGGACCGATCAGGTGAGAGAGAGAGAGAGAGAGAGAGAAGAGAGAGACAGAGAGAGAGACAGAGAGAGAGACAGAGCGAGAGAGAGGACACTTCTCTCACTCACCCAGCTGTTTATAGCTCTATAATATCACCATCTGTTCATTCACTATCAACACTATATATATACATTCATATTATACAAATTCTCACCAGCCAATATTCTGTCTATTATAGCCTATTATTTATTTATTTATTTATTTATTTATCCATAATGTGTCCTCTTTAATATTGCCGTTATCATATATGTATATTGTAAACGAGAGGATCATGCGGCATCATGGTGAATAGCATCACTGCGTAAAACGCGCGCAGGGTTGACGCGCCAGTGCGTACCGGCGTGTTCCGGTCTGCGCTGACTGCAGCGTCCGCGGTGTTACGTAATACTGCTTTAATAGAACTTTTTACTATCCTGTTGATTTACTCGAGTTCTAACCCACGCGCATGACTCGGGACAAAACAGAACACGTTTGAGTCGTACGTGGTGTTTTTAATCCAGTTATGAAGTGGGTTTAAGGATGCGCTACTTTCCAAATATGGTGTGTTGAGTTAGGGCTGAGCCATAGGACGACATCACATCAGTATCGTGATAAGTTACGTCAAATGACACTTTTCGGAGATATCGTGATTGAAAACAGCAAAAAAAAAAACAACAACAAAAAAAAACGTATCAATTACAAACACTGATTGGAAACAGCTGATTTGATGTTACAGTTGTAAGATATGTTTTTAACCATGTGTTATTCGACCGTATTAAAATCGTCGTCGCCCCCCCCCCAAGTCTTTTATATTTGTAAGCACAAAAGTTTTATTTATTTCTAAAGCAACACCGCTGTTTTGGTGTCCGTTTGTTAGCGAGCCTAAATATTGTGATTCATATCATGTATCAGAAATGCCTTAAAGTATCATGATTACGATATTTTCGTTGTATCAGCCACCCCCGTATCGAGTGTTTAAAATATTAGGATTACGGCAAAAGGTAGGAAGGAGTAAGCAGCTGATCCTCTTTCGACTCCATTCATATTAAAGCTAAGCCTGAGTGATGTGATTGTGTGATAGTATTACTGTGATACATTACATTTGTCACAATATGACAAATTACGCTTTTCTGAAATATCGTGTTTATGATTATGGCGTATAATTAAAATGATATGATTATAATTTATGATACGTGTTCTATTGCCCACACCCCTACTTTAATTTAATCTACACACCAAAAAAAAAAAAACCCTCTATCTCTCTATTTCAATTTTACTCCCATTCAGTTTGTCCAGATCCTGATTTCTTCAATCAGCCACGTTCTAGATAAGCCTTTATTCTTCTAATCAGCTTAACTGTCATTTTGTGAATGGTATAAATTCATCAGTGTTGATGAATTCTCTTTTCCACACTACTCACACGACATATGGCATGACTCAGCTCTTGCCATCAGTGGAATCCCGGTTTATAACACGAGGCACAGTGAGTGAGACAAATGTTCTGAGTAATGGATTAATGTTACTAGAGAGACGATTATTGTATTATGTCTTTATGTTGTGTTCTACAAAAAGGCTACCGAAAGGTGTCTTTCCTTCATACATATCTCCCTTTGTGTCTTAAGAGCGATGGGTGAACTATACTTTCACGTGAGACGAATTTAATACGGTTTGATTTGTCAAGATAGCATTGGCAAAATCCGATTAAAATCACATAGGTCATCACGTTTTTGCTGTGGTGAGCTCGGACTGGGGGGTGGGTAAATGAAACGAGGCTCTATTGTCTCCCGTCATGACTCATCAAGGCTAATGATGAGCTGTGAAAAGATTAAGAGGCACAACAAAAGATTCAACAATCTTAATTAAACAAAATGCCACCGAGTGCTAAGCCAAAAAACAGGATAAGATAGATGGGTCGGTGTATACCGTGTCGCAGAGCTCCGTTTTATGAATCCATCCGATTCATAAATTCTTAAACTTCCCACACAATGCTGAGGAAGGATTCTTCCAGTGAATCCTTGCTGGTGTTGGCGTTACTTCACTCTTAGTCATGTATCCAGGGCTAAGAAGGCTAAACACTCTATAAATAGACAGTGTGTTTTGCTATGTCGCATCACTGCAGTTGCAGGGAAGTCTGGGAAACAGCTTGGAGCTGGTTCCGTAACATGTACCGTGTCCCCCCTGATTATGGAAACCTTTCGCTTGTAGATTAAAGCATAGTTGGACAAAACGGTTCTCCGAATGCAAATGAATTAAGAGTCTTTTTTTTTCACTGCAGACGTTAATGAAAATTAAATGCACTTGCAACAACAACAACACTGTACCTGTAGCAGAGCTGATAAACAAAAACAACAACTCAGTGGTCACATACAGTAATCAGCTCTAAAACCTACTTACTACAATCCATCTGTCACGCCTATGAAGTCTCTAAAGTGTAAAACCCACAGCAGGGTTCACACCCCGAGGCTCTCATCCTGGAGCTTTCAGCACTCACAGCTCTGAAACGTTCATTCTACTAGACGTCGTGCATAATTTGCACGCCAAACAAGTGCAACATTTTAATTTTTTATTTTTGAACTTTCAAACAAATAAACGATACAAACGTTAACGTTGTCCCTCCCCCACTCTTGGAGAATATGTAACTTTGGCTTGTGTTAGAAATGTCTGCACTTTTCAGACCCATCATGATCATCTACTTCCTCAGACTCCGAGAGAGAGAGAGAGAGAGAGAGAGAGAGAGAGAGAGAGAAAGTTTAACTGTAGAATTCCTACGCGCTCTCTGGTTGTCCCTCTGTGGAAACCCATAAACGATCTATTGTACAGACTGGTAAAACATTAAAGGAAAAACCAACATAAAGGGTGTTGGGAAGGTTTTGGGGCATTATGAGCCACCAGATTAGCTTCAATGCACACTGGTGTAGGTGCTATAAGTCACTGGAACTGTACTGGAGAACTTGATTCCTCTGACATGTTGGTCCACAATCTTCCATAAGGTAGAGATGGTGACTGCAAAGGCCATAGCTAACATAACATTAAGCCACAAGGCATGAAGTATGTTCGCATTACAAATTCAAGATCAGTAGATAACGGTAGCTAATAACGAACCGAAGAAATCTCACGGACTCCAAATACAGTGGTCAGTGGGGCCAGGAAACGGTTCGCTTCTGTGTTCACTAAAATCACTTCCCCTTGCACGACGTTGTACTCGTCGTCGATCCTTTTCCCTGAGAGTGGATGTACTAATCTTTATTCATACTATCATATTATCATGGTGAGATTTGCCGAGGAGTTCAGCCTCACATCACTGAGATCCATGTTCACTGTTAACAAGTCGTCTTTTCCTGTAAATCCAAATGCAGAGGTCAGTTTAGACACCGATCCAGACGAGCAGTTTTTGGTGATTCATAAACCAATAACGAACCGTCTATCAAAGTAATGCCACACTGATCCGTTTTTATAAACTTCCCGGAACAAGGTAAGACATTATTCGCCTAAACGTGTCATGCATTTCAATGTGTCCGGCAGCGTTTACACTTTTTTTTTTTATTAAAATTTTTTTTTTTTACTGTTTCTACACTCTGAATCATATCAAGATACACGAATAACTATGAATATGAATATTTCTTGTTTCAGTTGTTCTTGTTTGCCTGTTTATATTCCTCTTACTTGCACTTAATGTCCCTTCAGAAGCATTTCCTGTTCACTCACAATTCTTGGAGTAGGTCAAAAGTCAGTCCAGAGCGATTAAGCTGTCACACGGTAAGGGGAGACGAGTCTGGGGGGGCAAGTTGTTTTTCTCAGTGTTGTACACCACGTGACTTGACTTTAAAGAACTCGGTGTGTGCACACGCGAGCAAGCACTTCAACCAGATGTTGTTTTGCACCACGTCAAACTGCTGTGGTCTTCTGTGGTGTAGGAGAATCTTCAGCTCTGAGAAACTTGACGGCGATTGTAATCGGGAGCAACGTATCAGCATTATTTTAACTGCTGCTGTCTGAAATTCATTCACTGTTGCACCAGTGGCCTTTTGTGGTGAAATACTCCTTTTGAATATTTACATATGTGCTTGCATCAGAGACGATGAGAAATGTCTCAAGGGGTGGTATCTCATCGATCTGATAAGATAAGATAAAGGTGGGTACACGGATAACATCTGCTGAGATTTCTACGTACTGTTAATGTACTATGTACCGGTTTATTACATGGTGTTATGATACAGCGCAACGCTGAACAAACATGAATCACTGTTGAACCCTTTCTGATGTAGTATATACTGTAAGCCTGCACTTTTAGAGGGCAAAAGACGGGTTCTACTATAGCAAATTGTCCAGATTCTCCATCAGTTGGTGAGGAAAAATACAAGCTTCTGCTTCTGAGTATTCACCACAACATGTCACTTACACTATTGATCTGTAAAGACAGTCCCTGAAGGAACATCTGACATTAATGAAGGAACACTTGCCCATGATTGGTTAGTATCACTGTAATTGGCAGGAGAGAGAGAGAGAGAGCGCATATGCCCCTCCCACACAGAGAACACAGTCAATTTTGCTCTCTAGGAGGCCACTCCAGGCTACATATGGCTGTGGCATTGTGATTTTTTATATAAAAACTCGCGCACACACACAATGGGGCAAATGCATTTTTTCACATTCCCCCACACACCCGCACCACACGCACGCACATATAAATAAATAATACAAAGTTCCATTTAGCAACCTCAGGAGTGTTTTTGGTTTGTCCCTTTTAATAAAAAAAAAGTGTTTCCTTTTCAGGGGATTCCAAGAAGAACCTCTTTCAGACCTTCAAATGTTAATCGCTTCACTGTGCATAGATTCCGGACAATACTAGAGTAAATCTCAGGGTCCAGTAGTATACGCTAAATCTGACTAGCGTTAGTAACTGATGAGATTCTTCTTGACTTGATGGCTTTTGTATAACGTCACTCATTAAATGGATGAAACGTGACCTGTTGCTGTTACGACACCTTGCTTTGCGTGTTCTTCTCGATATGTGGTTGTATAATTGCACATTCAGCTGACCGAGGTTATTTTTGAGCTCCTTATACTAGAGCTGGCTGTTCAGACGGTTTGCTAAGAGCATGTGACTTCCCCTGTGTAGCAGACATTGTGCATCATCGTTTTTTTTCCCAGTGATTCTTCAAGGAGGTGCCTCTATCAGCTGGAAAGTTGTGCAAGACTGCAAGACTGAGCTGGGGTTTTCTGCCTCGAAGCAGTTTCAGGTTCTGGTTAGACTCTGAAATCTAAACCACGGTCTATGTTAAAGTTGAAGTGTTAGAACAGTATGGGAACGTTGCTGTGGAAACACTTTTAGGATCGATCCAGATGATCTGAAACCAACATGGTGTGTTTCATTACCTGAACAATATATTGTGCTGACATTTGTTCTTGACTTTCTAAACAGTTTGTTCTTTAGAAGACGAAGTGGCTCGGTTTTTTTTTTTTTAATCATTGTCCATGTACAGGGTTGCTTTTGATTTCAGCTGGAGCTTGTGGTTTGGTCGTTTCACGGGGCCAGCTAGTGTAAGTGGACTTCAACTAAAGCTTGTAACTCAATTTCCAACTTCTGACTGTGAAACTACCAAACTTCAACTTGGAATTCCTACTTAGAAAGCCAGGAAGTCCTCTTCAACCCCATGTTCACTACATGACGTGGTTTCAACATGGCCGCTCACAACATCAACAGAGAATAAAATATCACTTCTCTACTTTTAAATAAGTTTATTGTAGTAGTGTAAACTCTCGTAGTTGCTTACAATGTACAGTGTCATGGTGTGAAAGTCGCACTTTGCAACTCGAATGCTTGAAAATGACATAATCCCAAGTCCAGGCGTCCGAGTTGAGTCAAATGCATGCAGCGCTACTTTTGAAGATATGTTGTGTGGTCTTCTCGTTTTTCAACTTATTCTTTTATCTATGACAATTTAGTAATAATGTGATGCCATTGTAGGACTTGGGTGAGGAACTGTTTTAGGAAATCGCATGTTTTTTTATACTGCTTGTGCACTGGATGTGTTTTATTGACCATTAGTCTTGGGGTTGCCTGATTGTTTTATTTATTTTTTAACTAATTAATTAATTAATTAATTTAGAATGGCCATTTGCTGCAGACCTGGCAACGCTGGTTAAAATAGTTTTGAGCATCTTATTTTATTTGTTTTCAGTTACTACTGAATAGTAGTTGGTCATCCTGGTTACTAGATTTAGTACAGCATCCTGCTTGTGTCTGTATTTAAATAAGGACATCTGATCCTCCATCCCCTTGTGTGTGTCTCTATTTCTGCATGAGTCATCCTGCACCAATTAGATTTGACCTGGAGCCAAAGTCTTACTGTTTACACCCTGCACCCCGTCCAAACCCCAACACCACACACATACACACACACACACACTCCCTCCTTCATTCCTGCACACCCATGAACCATGCTAATTACAACGGTGGAAAATAATATTGTGTTTTAAAAAATAGTGGCAGATTATTATTACATTACATTGATTTAGTTATTATTTTGCAATGCGGTGCACTACATGGAAAAACGTAGCTGGTAATAACACATTTTTGCTCGAGTAAGTTTAAAAAGTAATCCTGTCATTTTAAAACTACTCTCACGAGTGTACATAATTTACTGCTTGAGACCTTTCACACACACACACACACACACACACACACACACAAACGAAACGTGAGGCTGAAGCTCATCTCATTTAAAACTGAGTTGCTAATAGAGATATTCATCTGTTTTTCAGTAGCAACTCCTCCTCATTTATATCCTTGATCTTTGTCATTTTTCCCGTCCCACACTCTCCGTGATCAAACTGCCTTAATGTAATTCCTCTGACTTCAGACACACCGTGTTCATCCCAATTCATCTCCATGTAGGAGTCACAAAGCCGGCAACATGTCGAAGTTCAGCTAAATGGCATGCGGAGCTCCCGGGTCTTCGGACTCTTTGTGTCTTTCCATGAATGAATTCCGTAAACGATTCACGTTGTTAAACAGACAGCTGAAATATCTACCGAGTTCTCAAGCAGCACAATTGTTCATCACCGCTGAGGAACCTTTTCAAATATTCATCTTCTCCTCTGAGGGCTTTAAAATCTCTAAATTACCAACAGGGCATTCTATACACAAGCAGCACGACCATCACATCTCGTTATCATCGGGTTTAAGGTGAAGAGGAGGAGGAGGAGGAAAAAAGGGAGATTTTTAGCATAGTTTTATCCAGATGAATATCAGCGTTAGCCGTTTAGCAAAAATGAGAATTTTTTTTCTGAAATTGAGTATTATGCTACTTTAACATAATACTCACTGCTCACGTTTATATCTTATGATGTACTCTATTTTATACCTGGGTTTTTGTTTTCTTTTTTAAATGATGATGATGATGATAAAATGTGGGAAAAGGGAACCTTGATGTTTCAATTGTTGCTGAATTGACAGGACGCTTCATATCCTGTGTGTGTGTGTGTGTGGCCCAGAGAAAAGAGGCATGGTCAGCAGTATTTTCGCTGACTTTAGCATTTTTTCCCACATAAAAATCTTTGTTTCAGCAGACTAACTGCTTTGTCGTCCGAGTTTGTGGCACTCTTGAGTACTAGCACATATTCCGACCCAAATACCTGCAATTATATTCCATTATTCAATTGACTCAATTATATCACATCCATCCATCCATCTTCTATCGCTTACTCCTTGTTTCAGGGTCGCGGGGGAACCTGGAGCCTATCCCAGGGAGCATCGGGCACAAGGCGGGGTACACCCTGGACAGGGTGCCAGTCCATCGCAGAAGTTCAGGGAATATTCCTCATTAACGTTACAAGGAACTGCATGATCTCTTTCTCAAAGTCTCAGCACAGGACCAAAGTCCTGATCCTGCGATTAAGAGTCATAAGAACCGTGTGACCTTTTAGCCTGTGCTGAGTCATGCAATAGTGCACATCAGATTAGCATTAATGCTCCACACGTGAGCCTTGAATTCACCGTTTTACAGCTGAATTACACCATAATCCATCGTCACTGTGCTGTTACGCTGACCGTTGCTGTCGTTATCCCTTTCCTTATTACATGATTAAAGGGCAGTGCAGAGAAATGTCTCATCAGCAAGTTTTGTGGCTGCGTAACTTTCTAGGCCCTGTACATAATGTATTAGTGACATGTTTGAGGAGAGCAGGGAATGTTGTTACACTAAAAAAATAACTGTAATACTAAATAAAATATATATATATATATTAAAACATAGAAGTTTAGACACACAGAATTCCAAAGTAACGAAGCTACTAACATTCAATACGAGAACCATCCAGATCCACACCACTTTGAACAGCGGCTGTGATTCTCGCTTTCATATTGTCGGTGTTAAGTCACCTTGTGTGTTCTACACGTGATCTTTGATGCCTCCCCAGAGAAAGAAATCTTAAGGTGTGACGTCAGGAGATTTACGTGGCCAAAAAATGGCACCTAATGAAGACGAGAAAACTTGTAAAAACCTGACTTTTAATATTGGATAGAAGTTCCATTCGTTTTCCATACCGCTTCTCCTAGACAGGCTCGTGGGAAGCCCTGGAGCCTATCCCAGGGGACTCTAGGGAAGGCAGGGGACACCGTGGACAGGGTGCGAACCCATCGCAGGGCAGAATCACACAGATATTCACACACACAGTATGAACAGTTTAGAGATACCAATCAACCTACGACACGTCATTGGACTGAGGGAGGAAACCGGAGTACAAGGAGGAAACCACAGGGTGTTGGCGGGACTCGAACCCCCAACCCTGGATGTGCGAGGCAAACGTGACCTAATTATACAGTATAACAATCAATTTACAGTAACATTCTGGTACCATTATCAGAAAGCTTGTAGCTTTTACTACATCATCATAAGCTCTGCATGTCAGTTTATATTCCTCAGCAAGTTGTCCCATGTGACATGTTACGCCAAAGCCTTTGTGTAATTTGGAGATAAATCAATGCCTTTAATTTTCCAGACCGGGTGCGAGTACATAGTTTTTGTTTCATGTCGTCTGTTCGTTATCGCAACGGTGTACCCTAAGCTTACGCCACAGAGTATCACCTGATATCGGTATCGGGGCATCTTTATTGTAATACGAGTAAAAGAGTACAGTGACAGAGAATTAACCTCAGAACTCAAAATCACACAAAACGGCTGTTTAGTTTGAGTTAGCGCGTCTGGTGTTGGACGTATGACCAGTGGGAGAACTTTAGCCATGTGACAACATACCCCACTCTCCCCTTATGCTGAGTTATTGAGCACTAAGAGCATCAGAGTCAGGAAGCGCTATGTGGTACTGATATAAACAGTGCTATCCTTCATTAGCAGCCATTTTCGAGCACTTTCTCAGATTACCAGTCAGTACCAAATGTGGCAAGTGATCAGGTTGGCTTTTAGGATCACTAAAACTCAAAACTGAACCACTGGCTTTTAGATTTAGTATCTCACTAGGAAATTCCACAGATTTACTTGACATTTATAAAAGCAAACTTATAAACATGATAAATGGCTTTATCAAAGAATCCTTTCAGAACCTTTCGCTGTTGAGAGATTACACACACAACCATTACAAATGGTTCACTAGTGTTGTGTGAGTTTACTGATGCCTTCCCTTTACGCGACTTTGTCGACCTCCTGAGCCGTACCCAGAACCATGACAACCCTGTCATGTCTGCTGGGATCTAATGAGTTGGTAAAAATGTGAAAGTTTAATCTTTAACCTAGAGCAAATGGCACAAGTAGATATGTGCTATAAAGCACAGCTGAACGCTTTTAACGTGACATTCTGACATTACCCTGTGGTGGTGCTAGCGGATAAACGCTGTGTGTGAAGTATTGTGTACGTGACCTATCCGTGCCCACGCACCACACTCTTCCAGAGATTTCAGATCGTAGGAAGCTGTAAAACGTGTGCCAAATGATACGAAGAGAATAAAAATAAAAACGAATCCAGAATACCTTGTATTTGTGAAGGCATGATGGAAAAATCTCAAGGTGGGTTCGTTAAGGAGAAATCACTACGTACAGATCATTTCAGTGTATTATTTATGCTTTAATAACTGACTGATTTTTTTTTCAAAATACTATCTTAATATTCATGTAGATACTGGCTAGGACTCCCTTTGCTCTTCCATGAAGTGTCAAGTTCATGGAACCAGTTTGAGACGACTTTGTGATGTTATACGATGGTAAACTGTGGCTATAAAGAGACGTACAAGGTCAGCTATGATGCTCTGATAGGTTGTAGGGTTCTAACAATGCTCGAGTTGGTATTCAGATGCCCAATGTGTGTCAAGAAAACATTCCCCACACCATTACTCTACCACCACCAGCCTGCACTGTTGACCCAGTGTGTGTTGTGTGTGTGTGTGTATGTGTGTGTGTGTGTGTGTGTGTGTGCCATGCAGACATCTGAAGCAAAGGAGCAGGAGACCGTATACACGAACGGCAGCACTGGCCATATGAACATCAAAGAAGTGTCTAAGATGCGCGAGGTGGCCTTCGAGAAGCATCAGTCAGAACCACTGGTACGGTCCTGTCTTCGGTTCGGAGATTCTATCCATTTAACAATCGTTCAAGATATTTGTCATCAAGCTCACCTTTTTTTTCCCCCCCCTCCGTTTCTATTCAGGGTGTGACTCTCAAACTAAACGACAAACAGAAGTGCATGGTGGCAAGAATATTACACGGAGGGATGATCCACAGGCAAGGTTTGTGACGCTTGACTTAGATTTAAAGGTATTGGACAGATGTGTTTTATCCACTAAGAATAAATTGCAGAGGATAATCTGTAGCACATCTACGTAGGTTCCTTACACGAAGGAGATGAAATTGCTGAGATTAACGGTAAAAGTGTTGCGAATCAGAGTGTGGACCAACTGCAAAAGATTCTGGTTAGTATTTCTCCTAAAGCTGCCAGCGGTATAAGGATGATCCATGCATGTACAGCTGTTCTTAGGAACGGAAAGCTCTGAATATGTATTATTATTATCATTGTTATCATCGCAGAAAGATACAGACGGCATCGTCACTTTGAAAATCGTCCCGAATCAGCAAAGTCGCTTCATGGTTTGTGAGGTGAGCAGAACTCTACACTGCTTGTATTTTGAGTCATTTGTTTGTCTTTATGTCCGTATGGTTTTAACTTGACTCTTTTGGGTGAGCAATAAGCTCTATTAAAGTAAAAGATTGTTGTTGTTGGTTTTTTTTTTTATTACACTGTAAAAAAAAATATCTTGAAATATTGTGAAATTTATCTTGTGTTTCCGAATGTAAGAAACTATTTATAGATATTAGACTCCTTTCAAGTTTGAAATAGTCTTGTTCTGTTGGCAGATAATTCTTTCTGATTGTAAGTATTTCTTTCTAGAAAGAAACCGAATTATCTGCCGATAGAAAAAGAAAGCTTGAAATCCAATAATATGAAATATTTTGCAGTGGATGATGATGATGATGATGATTTTACGTTTATGTTTAAATCCTATTCTTAACTTTATAACATTTGAAAGAAACTGCTTTCAAACACATGGTTTGCTCTTCATTAGGGGACTCCTGTAATCCTCTGAATCAGGTGACTGTATTTAGTCATTTAGATAGCAGTAGTGGCTAACCATAGAAAATCCCACTTCCTCATTAAACACTATACTGTTCATTTTGTAACTGCTAACAAAGCTTTTCAATTCTGGTTTCATTTAAGAATAAATAAATATATAAAAACTTTTCTTATGATTAGCACAACGGCACTGTTTCACTGCATTGACACAAAGTGCATTCCGTGGACACGGTTAAAGAAATCCATCCATCCATCCATCTTCTATACCGCTTAAACTTCCTTCAAGGTCGCGGGGAACCTGGAGCCTATCCCAGGGAGCATGGGGCACAAGGCGGGGTTCACCCTGGACAGGGTGCCAATCCATCGCAGGACGCAATCACACACACATTCACACACACATTCATACACTACGGACACTTTAGACACGCCAATCAGCCTACCGTGCATGTCTTTGGACTGGGGGAGGAAACCGGAGTACCCGGAGGAAACCCTTGCAGCACCACACGGGGAGAACATGCAAACTCCGCACACACAGGGCCACGGTGGGCGGTTAAAGAAATTTCAGAATTTATTTCTCATTCGAGGTCAGTTGTTTGGAAAACGCCCCACTGCTGCACTCGCTATCCTAGCCCTAGTGACTTTACAGTGACACCCTAAACCCGTCTGTCCTCCTCCGGCACGTTGTTCTCCAAAGGATGCGTAGAGGGCACTCATGAGCAAGTATTAGAAATGATTTGTTTTTCATTTTGATTCGTTCTGAACAGAAACATGTCCGTTCCTGTTCTAGCGCGCCACGCGCCTTCCAGTTTACATGGCAGAACGAAATAAAAGAATGCTTCTTTACATATGAAAGCCTTCTCTGCTCATAGGAAGACTATTGTATAAATGGAAAGAAAGCAACACTGCATTTAACCGGAAACTTCTACTTTGCACTGTGATTCTCTGCTTGCAAAATCGTATGAAAAATCATTTCTTCATAGATTATCCTGCCGTTGCTCCATCTCTGAAAACTCAGCTATAGCAGCTCTCTATCCTCATATTGTCCTGTAGCCAGGCATACAGGAAGTGACAAATTCTGCACAGGAAGTAAGGCCTGAAACACTGGAATGAAAAACAGCGCATTCTTTTGAAATAACGTTTTCACACTTGAGCCTTTTAGACCAGCGGTCATCAACGCTGTTCCTGGAGATCTGCCATCCTGAAGACTTTAGCTACAACCGTAATCGTTCCCACCTGATCATCTAATCACTGCCTTGAGAAGTTCTTGATCAACTAAATTTTAGACTTTGGTTGGAGACGAAACCTGTATGAAGTTAGATCTCAAGGAAGAGGGTTGCTGACCACTGCTTTAGAGTGATTCGTGTTTTCTAATACATTTCTTAAATTGTTGTTTTTCATACCCTGTAACATTTCTAATCCCTGCTGATGTGCACCCAATGTGAAGCCAAGAATGAGAAATGGGACACCACAAGTGCACTGATTATAAAGTCAGGAGTGTGATATCGCAAATAACGTCACAGCCGCCATATGGTTGGTAAAAACACTGGAACAAACCTTAAACATTACAGAGAACTATTTATATCATTCTCATATACTCTCCAAGAATCTTTATTCACTGCTCAAACCACATTAACGATAAAGAACTAAATGTAGCTACAAGAAGACTCTGCCATACACACTCTGCCATACGACTCCTGTACAAGATCCTCCACGTTCTTCTAGAGTTCCTCCATGCCACTCCATCCTTATCAAACCATGTCTTCCTAGAGCTCGCTTTGTGCACAGGTGCATTGTCGTGCTGGAACAGTGTTTGGGATTCTTAGTTCTTAGGGAAATTGTGACGCTACAGCGTACATAAACGTTCTGTACGATTGTGTGCTTCAATATTTCGCGCCAGCCGTTTGGATACGGAGCACACGTATGGGTGTGAAGATCAGGTGTCCACAAACTTTTGCCCGTATAGTGTATACGAATGTCGTGTAGACGAGTTCTAACAGTCCTAACAAGGCTAATTATGAGCTTTTATGTTTCCACGTCACTCGTGTTTACTTGCTTATTTGTAAGTCGCTTTGGATAAAAGCGTCTGCCAAGGGAATAAATGTAAACGTAGTCATTAAAGGTGCTCAGATGTTTAGGAACCGATCACGAGATCGGTGTTGAGTCGCTGAGCGCTAATCTATTGTTTGTCTTGCTCTAGATGTACATGAGGGCTCAGTTCGACTACGACCCTGCCAAGGACGAGCTCATCCCATGCAAAGAGGCTGGCCTTAAATTCAAAACTGGTGACATAATCAAGATCATCAACAAGAAGGATCCGAACTGGTGGCAGGGCAGGGTGGACAATTCAGGCAAAGACTTTGCAGGGCTCATACCGTCCCCAGAACTTCAGGAATGGTACACGTGTTATAACGTCACTGTATAATTTATACACTTGAATGTAAATTGATATTTGACGTTCAAGATTCCTGAAGTAATTATTTTTGCTTTATTTTTTTTTATGCTTTTATCTTTTCCCAGGCGTGTGGCTAGCAAAAGTAAGTGCGGCGATGAAGCCGGTCAGTCGTGTAGTCCTTTTGGCAAAAAGAAGAAATGCAAAGACAAGTATCTGGCGAAACACAGTTCTAGTAAGCATCACATCCCCTTTTAGAAGGATTTCTAACACATTTATAAATCCTACACTGATTATTATTTATTTATTTTTTTTTTTTTAAACAATGTTTTTTTTTCTCTCCAGTCTTTGATCAGCTTGATGTCATTTCTTATGAAGAGGTTGTGCAGCTCCCTGCATTCAATCGAAAAACGCTGGTACTCATAGGTGAGTATGGGTACGAAGAGGGCACACGTTCCAGAGAACGCAACACTGACGTGTTGTGCGAAACTGCGACAGGCATGAATTCATGAAGTCATACCTCTCTCTTTTTCTCCTCTGTGTAGGTGCTCCTGGTGTGGGAAGGAGTCACATCAAAAGTTCGCTGCTGACCAAATACCCAGAAAAGTTCGACTACCCTGCACCTCGTAAGTACTTTTTTTTTTGGAGATAGTCAGCAAGCGCGTGACGACGGGCTCAAAAAAAACCTCATTTTGTCAAGCGTCAAGATTCTGAAAATTCGTTGGCAGAAAAGTGTAAAATAACAGATGGTACACAGGATCAGACACAACCACCAAGCTACAGCCAAATTAAACATGACATGACTTTACAAGACCGGAATTCAGGGACAAGTTTGATTGAGGTTTCGTTTCGAGCACATCTCACACGATGTGATTGTTAACAGGTTATTTGGAGGAATAATTTTTTTTTTAAAAAACCTTTATAAGATAGTAAATCTGATCTCTTCACAATATTTTGAGTTTAATCTGTAACCGTAAACTTAATCGTACATGATGTAGAACGAATTGGCTTTTCTCTATATACTATATCTGTACACGATCTAATGTCCCTGTGGTACATCCTTACCTACAGTCTGATGGGAAGTACAATTCTCAGCATGGATATACATCGTGTTTATTCTAATTAGTCCAAAAAAAAAAAAAAAAGCATTAATCACCATTTTAATCAGATTTGAGGTGCTGTATGAAGTACTAATAAAACATCGTTTAATTCAACCAGACACGACGAGATCTCCAAGGAAAGATGAAGAAAACGGACAGGAATACTATTTCATCTCCGACGAAGAGATGACCAAATGCATCGTGGGGAACGAGCTCCTGGAGTACGGAAGTTTTCAGGGCAGCATGTTCGGCACCAAGATCGAGACCATCCAGAAGATCCACGAGCAAGACAAGATTGCACTGCTGGATGTAGAACCTCAGGTAGACCCAAACAACCCCGCTCCTCCGAATAAAGGAACGCTGTGCGTTTTAGGGTTTAGTCAAGTGCTTCAAGTGGAGCAAACTTAAGGAACCATTTAAGGTGCTAGAACCTTTTTCTCTCCAAGGCTGTTTTCGGAGATTTTGCACAAGAGCTTGATTTTGTTATTATTTTTGTTTTGTCTCGAATTGAATTCGTTTCACATTGCAACGATTTTCAAGCTCTAGAAATTCCTGGAACAGTCAAGAGTTTGGTTGTGTCCGTATTGACTGGTTCTTATAGATTTTTTTTTCCCCCAGCACTGTAGGTCAACAGATTTTAGTAGTTTTATTTTAATATGAATACATTTGATCAGTAATTATAGCTAATAAAGATGCTCCACTTGAAGTCATACTTTACAGCAAGTTCAATAAACCGTTTTATCTGATGTTATACAGCTATATGGAGCAAAGATCACTTTCTAGACCCATTTCTGTTCATCTCTGGGATGAAAAATATTCCCTTAAAATATCTTCATTTAAGCCTGCAATCCCCCCACAGACTTAAATATATTAAACGAACACGGTTTTCTTTCAGACGCTGAAACTCCTCAGAACGGCCGAGTTCGCTCCCCTCGTCGTGTTCATAGCACCGACCAACACGGGCAACCAGGTCAGCCGCATCTTCATTTCCAACGTTTTCTATTCATCCAATTTCACTTTAAATCGTTTATTGCAAATAATCCATTCATTGCCCTTTAAACCGATGCATCGTACACCCCAACGATCTTAAATCGAACGGACATCGTCGTTAATCTATCACAATAACCCACTTTCTATCTCCACGCCACAGTCGGAAGCACTGCAAGCCATCCAGAAGCAATCGGACACCATTTTCAGCACCTACCGCCATTTCTTTGACGTGATCCTGGTCAACAACGACGTGGACGAGTGCGTGAAAGGTGTGGAAGAAGCCTTGGAGAGCGCCTCCTCCAGCCCACAGTGGGTTCCTGTGTCCTGGGTCTACTGATGCCCGCGTCGATCCCATCACCTCCACGTCAAATAAAGAACCGGGCACTATTGTAAATCGGGTGCAATACCAAATCACAAGACCAAGCTCAAGTTGTCCGTCAGTTCAAGCTGCTAACCCCGGCAATGGCGTATTTATAAATGTTTGTTTTATTAAAAGCAATAAGTTAGATTTTTCTTTTCCTTTCAAATATGAATCAGATACAAGTTTAAAAAAAAAAATGAATAAAAATAAGCACTGCACAGTGCCAGTAAACATCAGGCAGGTGGTGCAGGACAAACAATGAAAAAATGGACCACTACTGTGATAAACACCAATCTCGAACGTGGCTTCAGCGTTTTGTTGTATTACTGTAACACCACGGAACCCCGACGCGTTTACAACAAAACGAAACAGGGACACGACGTCAAGCGGTTTTCGGTGACTCTTCAGTGTTTGTTCGTTCTGGATGTAGATCGTGATGGTGTTGCACTTTCGAAATTAACCGAATAAAATATCCGACACTGAAAACCTGGAGTGAGAGTGTGTGATACGATAGCGAACATCTTGGGAGTCATAGACGACAAAAAGTACACGCGTGTAGAAAAGAAAAAGTTCTTATTTGATCCAACTCTTCTGCTTTAGGATTACAAGTTGATCCTCTGTTATATACATAATACAAAATAAATGCACATTCGTTAACGTACAAATAAAGGCAGAAGACAAGACTGTCACATAAAAAAAATGAGAAAAGGTGAAGGGGGGAACAAAATTCTTAGCTTTGAAAGCTGCAAGTCACGTGTCAATATTCACGTTGACATTTTAATCAACAAATGATGACGGTGATGGGATGTTGAATCATTTTCAGAATAAAACTGAATTCCAGAACATGATTTGCCTGCAGAGATTTCAGGTCTGCTCTGCCGCGCGCACACACACACACACACACACACACACACTCACTCACTCTCTCTCTCTCTCTGTGTGCATGCTTCTAAAGAGACTAACTGGAGATCTTTAAAAATCAGTCACTTGTTTGACGGCAGCGAAAGACCAGGCGAGGAAGGGAAGCAGGAGCAGGGCCGAGTTTATGGCTGATCCCCCGGTGGTCACGTCACCTTGTCCTGACTTGGTGAGCTTTTAACAGTCTGTTAGATCGGATCAGATTTTCAGTCCGAATCAGCCTCCTTCACCTTCTTTTTCTTCTTCTTCTTTTTGGCGCTTTCCGTGACCTGTGGACGGGTTGGAACAACGGATATTAAAATGCGACGTCGTGTACGCCAGTCGGTCGGTTGAGCTCGTCGACACGACAGCCAATAGCGTTTGAGATCTGCCACACCCCCAACCAATCAAAACAAACCCGACAGGAGTTTACCGAGCTAACGGCAAAGAGATTAAAGAGATCCCGTTTCACTGATGGAGAATTCCAATTGGAGTATAAAAGACTGAGGAAGAGACGTCTCATACCAAAGGCTTCAAAACTTTTACACAATATACACAA
The DNA here is from genome assembly GCA_012411365.1 of Ameiurus melas. Classification (NCBI taxonomy): domain Eukaryota; kingdom Metazoa; phylum Chordata; class Actinopteri; order Siluriformes; family Ictaluridae; genus Ameiurus; species Ameiurus melas. The sequence goes on along the minus strand of CM022769.1, from coordinate 24,478,129 downwards.
ATAGGAGTTTTGATCACGGTCCTGGACATGATGACGTATAAAAATTAAAACGAAGATAATTGCATCAGTGTCCAGAACACTAAGGGACAGGTACAAAAACCTCAGAACACCCATTTCAAGACACCCCCCTTCTCACCTCTCCTTCCCCTTCTGCCGCTGCTTCCTCTGTGGCTTCTGCTGCTTCCGATACTTCCTCAGCCAGCTTCATTTTCTTTTCTTTCTTCTTTTTCTTCTTCTCTTTCCGGACCTCGTCTGTCTTTGGGGTCGAGGGCGTGGCCTCGCCCTCGCTTCCGCTCTCATCGCGTTTCCTCTGCACGCAAAAGATTAGCAGAAAATTCAATTCCAAACATAACCTTAAAAATACATACAAATAAATAAGAAATTATTATAATTTTTTTTTTTTAATCAAGCAGCTAGTAGGAAGCCGACAGGTTCACCTTTGCTCCTGCCTGAACAGCGTCACCATCTTCAGCAGCTGCTTCTGCCTTTACTTTGGGTTTATTGCTGGAAAAAAAGGCATAACGTGGTCAGGATGGCCATAAAAATCACACACGATTTAAACCAGTCTGAAGATCCATTTTATCCATGTCCACAAAACCCACAGGCCCGTCATGCATACTGCAGACAGAGTTCTTGCAAGTTCTGCGTGTTCATGTAGCAGACAGACTCCCTCTAGAGTCACCGCAGGCTAAAAAGGGATAACAGTCTGCACAAACTGATGTAGACACACCTCCAAAACGAGTGGAAACCGTACGGCTTGCGCACCGCAAACAGACGGTCTCAGGGTGCCAATAATTCTGGAGCTACCTCTACAAGCACCACATTCAGCACCAAGGTTAAACACTGAGAACGATGTCTACCTGTAGTCCACGTAACCCTCCTTCCAGTCGGCCGGAGTGCTCCCGTTCGGCTTGCCACGCTTATCTAGAAGGCCTTTCTGGATCATCATTTTCTTCTGACTAGCCTGAAGAGACACGACAGAACATCCTTTAAACAGAAGTTAGGACGTACAGAACGAGAGGTTTAAACGCATGTTTTCGAATAAATAAAACACGTTCCGTGGGCCTTACCTTTGGACCCAAGCCCCATTTGCGTGGATACGTGTCTCTTTCCATGATGACCCTCTTGATCTTAGCCACCACGCCGTGGTCGCACGTAGAGATGACCGCCGTCGTCATCAGCGCTACAGCTAGAAAAACAAACATGATTTTTTTTTTTTTTTAAAACCATTCATTTCCATATAAGGAGGATCAAGAGAGTTAAAACAAGAACCATCAGTCTCGGGTGATAGATACCAGGTCATCTTTGCACAGAGTGCTAATGCTGTCTATATACATCATCATGTGGTTTGGATTAAAGACCCCATCCACAAAGGGCAGGATAAAAACGCAGGTTTAAAAAAAACAAACAAACAAAAAAACATGCAATTGGTGTAAACGAGAATATCGCCACCAGCTCAAATGAGTATGCCAGTCCAGTAGGTGGCGATAGTACATCAGAGTGTTACGTAAAACGCCGCATGGATAACATTAACAGCTGCAAATGGAGCAGTAGAGGTGGTGAAAGACCAACACGGCCAAAGGTTCATCATTTACTCATCACTTAGACATGCTCAGGCTTGATTTCATAGTACTACTTAAAAAGTAAAACTTATTTTTAAAAAATTATGCAATAAATCCATTTGCAGTGCAGTTTGTAGACCCAAGAGGCCAGGATGTTGAAAAGGAAGGGGAGGGGAAAATAAAAACAAGTTTAGAAAAATTCCCATGTGGATGAGGCCTAAGGTTAGAAGTCGAGTAACTACATTTATATGATGTTACCTGTACAAATGGCTTCTCCTTTAGTCGTGATGACGACGATGTCCTGGTTCAGTTCTATGCCATCTTCATACCGCAGCACACCCGGTAACATGATTTTAGCACCATAGCAAATAGCATTGACCTGATGGCAGAATAAACACGCGTCATTATATATATAATAAAATAAAAGAACCCATAAAAACACTCGCTTACACCGCAAACAGGTCAGAAAAGCGAGAACACGCACCGCACTGTCCTTCATGACGATCCTCTTGTGGCTGACGAGCAGCTTCTCCAGAGGGAAGATGACTCTTCTCAGGTAGGTCTCATCCTTGTTGTGGTCAAACTGCCACTGAGCGTCTAATACGTCGTGCATGGTCACCATGCAGTCCTGCGAGATATTAATCCATTAATTCATGAGCACACGTCACATCTCACAGCTGAATAAGAACAGAGACTGTTGGGGAAGATGTAGTAAAGCTGCACCACAAGTGCAACTCATCAACTGCTCATCTTCAGCCAGCTGATGTACCAAAGATTAATTAACAGGACCGGGGGTGAAGAAGCCCAGAACTGAACTCAACACTTTGGCCAGGTGCACAGTGAACCTGAATCAATATCACACAACCTTAAGAGACATACCATCTCGCCCAACACTCCAGACCGAACCCTCCTGAGCTCCTGCATCTGACCTCCGACTCCCAGCAACAGCCCCAGATGAACACACAGCGTTCTGATGTACGTCCCTGCCTCACAGCTCACCCAGAAAATACCTGCAGTATGCAAAAAAAGGCTCTTTTCAGAAGCCGTTCAGAGTTTCCGATTCACATCGGGAAAAGTCTAATGTCAGAAGTGCCATCAGACTTGGGTGATAGATAGGAGGTCATCTCTGCACCAAAAATTTAAATGCTAATGCAATCTATATGACATCATATGGCTTTATTTTACCCAAAAACACTTAAAGGCGGGGAACTTAAGGCGGCTAAAGCTTACCGAGTCTTTTCTCCGGGTCGTATTCGATGAGCTTGCTCTCGTAGATGGTCCTGACTCGTAGCTGTCGCTTCACAGCGGCGATGAGAGGAGGCCTCTGGAACAGCGCTCCGGTGAGACACTCCAGAGCCTACACGGGAGAGCCACACACACACCAATTTAAACTATGTGCTTTTCCACGATCGAGCAGAAATAAACAGATGGGCTTGCAAAACGAGATCAGCCCCATTAAGTCTTCCTTGGTGAATCCTGGCTCTCCAAACCCGCATGTCCTCCAGCGTCAGCTACGACAGCAGAACGCTGAAGCAGCGACGAGAAGGCCAGCGGAGAGAGGAGCGCCTGGAGACACTCAGAGAATGGATAAACGGGTTCATCATTTCACGTCGACGCCCTTACAAACACGTACGAACACTTACCCTCGCAAGCTGATGTTCGTTCTCTACCGCATTGTGCAGCCGTACTATGCCCACGTACTCTTTGCCTGAAACACACGGCATAAGAGTACTGAGGAAAGGCCACTGATTTTACTGAGTGAAGTCATGGTGTTCCACACCAGACACCTTCTCCATTACTGAAGGTTCGGTTCTCTGCCATTCAAAGCGAGTGCAGAGAAAAATCCGACTCACCCGCGCTCTGCTGAGATTTGACTAAGCGCGTCGCTCTGTCGATACACACGATCAGACAGCCCGTGACTTTTGGGTCTAGCGTCCCACTGTGGCCCGTCTTCTCCACACGCAGGATCCGTTTGATCCACGCGACCACTTCATGAGAGGACGGATTTGCTGGCTTGTCCAAGTTAATAAATCCAGACCTGGACAGAAAATGAAGAAAAGTTAGAAAATTACAACTATCAAATCGCCATCCACGTCGAAACGTTATTAGCAGCCATCAGTCTTGGGTGATAGATTAGGAGGTCATCTTTGCACAGAGTGCTAATGCCATCTAAATCACATCATGTGGCTTTGCCAAAACCCAGAGGAACACAGCAGACCGATGAGTTTACCTGACGTAATCGTTAATGTTCCTCTTCAGGGGATTCGCACCATGGGGCAGGGGTGTGTAGTGCGCTGTCCTGATGTTCAGCTTATCGAAATTCTAGACAGAAATACAACCAGACAAGAAACAAAAATAATAAGAAATTCCGCCTTCAGAATAAATCACGCGGTTAAAGTGACTTCAACTAGCATTTTAAAACAGGAGGCTTTTAGACGCATGTGATCATCAGATGTGTCCGATCATCTTTGACGAGGCCGGTCTGGTCTCTCTGCACCTGATGACCTGAACGTCCGGACTACCGAAACGGCAGAAAACCGGACGAACAAGGCCACCAGAACCCCACGGTCCAGAACGGACCGAAGGGGACGCAGGGGGTCTGGACCAGCCGCGCTCAGAGAATGGATGAACACTTTCATCATACAACATGCGGAGACGACCTGCGCAGAGACAAAACACGTCCAAAGTGAAGGTTTACCTTGAGCAGCAAAGGCCACTGGGACGTGTCAAGTTTAGCAACCTTGGATTCGGGCTTGATGAGGAAATCTCCGGTTTCTTGGATTTCCTGTAAAAAAAAATTTAAATAATAAATACAAAAACCACCATTTATTAATGCGAGAGAAAAAACAAACAAACACCGAGGTCCATTCTGAAGTGACGTAAAACCGGGACGGTTTTTATGCCGAAACGTCTGCAGGACAGCGCAGTCCAAGGGATTGAGAGACTATATATTTCGACCCCTACAGAAGGAACTCCACTGCTAAAGATGGAAACTTCCGGAAGTCTGATCACTTCAGATCGGACCTTCCACGCGTATATTCAAATCAAGCATTATAATTACCCCGACTTCATCGTCTGAAATCTTCGCTTTCTTCTTCTTCTTAGCAGAAGAGACTGAGGAGAAAAGTGGGACATGGTTAACATCACAAAAAGCAAGTGGGACAGTTTTGAAAGCTTTTCCCAAAAATAAATGCATGGGTTTAAAATGATCGAGGATTTAAAGTCTGCTTCATCAGAAAGGAAGCAGTCACAGTTAAGAGTCCAGGCCAAGATGGATGCGCGAACACGTGGCTCACACACGCACCACGTGGTGCACAGAAAACCTCGGTTTTAAGCAAATACACACTTTATGTCAAGTTCTACTTCCAAAACTTTGACGAGAGCTTCCTGGCACATTAAAAGTCTCACGTTTTAAAAAAACTTTTTAATTTAAGTCAAGCCATAAATCTATCCACCAATGCAAAGAGAAAAACACCCTGAGTATGTATAATACGATTCATTAACTATAGACTTGTGTTTGCAAACACTTAAAATTTATATGTTTTCATTATTCGTTGAATTTCTTCTGAAATACATGTATATAGGTTCATATAATTCCTTTATAAAGGATAATGGACTTCTCACGAGCCATGCCGCTGCTTGCCTTGTATTCAACACATCATGCTTTGATTAATATTTATCAAATACACTAAACATGACCCGCATATTACACTACGCAAATCCTATGCTGCTTTTCTTTTTAAAAAAGGCAATAAAATAATCATAGCACGATAAGAGAGTTTTTAAAAAAAGACCACGTACATTCACAGACCGCCATCTTCCGTCTTGTGCGCCTGCAAAGAACACGTGGGAGTGTCTGCGCATGTCTGAAACGCCGCCTCGTACTCTCGCGAGAGTACAAAACATCGCGAGACAAACGACGAGGCGGTTGTTTTGTACTCTCGCGATGTTTTGTAGTCTCGTGACGAAACGGATGGAGAGCCTGGGCGCCATGTTTGTTAGCTTGAAAGTATTTCAATATGAATTACGTTTGTTTTTGAATTATATACACGTCACATTAAATAAAAAATACTCGCCCCACCCATGGTGTGTTTAATGTATTTATTTGTAAATATTTGCCTTTTAAAAACAACATTCTACATTACAGGGTTAGGGTTGTGAGACCCCTGTGATACAAATCTTATAGGCCACACTAGCATTCAGCAATCATTATTTTATTATTAATCATTAGAAGTGATTGGCTTGATAAGAATTCAGCTATTTAAGTCTACGCTGTTCACCAGGCAGCATACTTCTGAAATCTGTTAGGTATTAACCCTGTGAAGCCTGACATCAAATTCTCTCTCTCTCTTTTTTTTTAAATTGAAGTGTTTATTGGACTCTGACAAAATAAAAACAAAATAAAAAATATAATTTACCTATGTGATTTTTCTTTGTATCATATTTGATTCATTAGGCATTTATGGCAATTTATTGATCACAATGTTTATTTATACTGCATTTGGAACATTGGAGCATTTAATTTTTTTTAAAGAACAACAGGAATCTTTTTTACAACCTTTTCGTTTCGCCTTGTGATAGGCAAAAAAAAAAGCTGTTTCTGTCCTTGTTCAGGCAAAGATGGACTTTACATTTCCCATAATAGACATGTGAGAAGTGTAGTGCTTGCATCTCTGTCGGGTTTCCCATGTTGGGAAATTACCAGTCCCATCCTCTTTCACATCAGGAAGCACACTGGAGTTAGGCCTTTTACGGGGTGGGGTCCGGTTCTGGAGAGGAGAGTGGTCTCCCTTTCCCTTGATTAGTCCTTTCCTGTGCTTGTGAGAGAAGTGCCAACAGAAGCCTGGAACCTTCGCAAGGTCATGCGTTTCATCCAGAGCTCCAGTTTCTTCTATAGAGGTTCCATGCATTGATGGCCATCACTGTGACAGAATGCTACCAAATGTACATATACCATCTTCTGGATTTGAAGTTGAACTTGTAAAGTGCACACAGCATACCAAGGAAGTCAACATGAACTTGTATGTTTCAACAATTGCTGGTCGGGGAAACATTATGTGTGTTTTGGATTTTCGATCCCAGTGTTTCACATTTCCCATTGGTTCGATGCCAATGAAAGAAGAAAGTAGGTTTACAGATTTTGTTGTCTTGGTTTATTCTGAAATCCATTGACTCTCCTGCCTTTGTCTTCAAATCTTTTTCCTCCAGCTTCTTGCAGTCTTTTAGCCTGTTCATTCGGACTGTGCCTATGTAGTGGATTCCTCTTTGTTGTAGGTGTTCCACCAGTGGAACAGATGTAAAATAGTTGTCTGCAAAGACCTTATGATTTTTATTTTATTTGTTCCTGCTGGATGTCATTTTCAGGACAACATCTCCACCAACACCAACATAAGATCTCTCTTTGTCTGGATTTTCTGCACCTTGACAAACATCAAAATCATAAAGAAAGCTACTTTATCTAACTCAGCCCCACATCTTGAACCCCCATTCGTGAGGTTTTGCTGGCATATATTCATGTAGATTAGATTTTCCCTTGAATGGCAGCATCATTTTATCAACTGCATGACATTCTTCAGGAGGTATGCAAAGAAATTGTTCTCGTAGCTTTTGTAACCATGGCCAGAGTTTCCATAGTTTATCTTTCTTTGCATCATCGGACACGTTGAGGTTGTCCTGAAAGTGAATCAGTGTCAACGATTTCAGAAATCGATCTTGAGACATCACGTCACAAACTGTGGGGTGCTTTGTCTTCATCTCCCAATAGGCTCGCACTAATCCCATGTGCATGTACAGACCTGCTCAATATCTTTGGCAGTTGTGTTCACTGACTTTGCCTGATTCTGTACACTGTACAAGTTTGTTTGTTCTGCACTTTCCTGTAGCTTTTCATCAGTAACAAACTGTTAGAAATACATGTATGGCGTCCAGTCACACCGGTCTTCAACATTCATCAAAATCAACAGCTGGAGGTTCAAAGTATACTTTTCTTCACCTGTATTCATTCCTTTTCTCTTTGCTAACTGCTTTAGAGAAGATTGGCAAGTGTTTACTCACTTATCAGCACACTTGGTACAGGGTGTGGCCCATCGAGTAGTAAGCCGTCGTGAGAGTAGTAAGGCTGTGTGAGGTTTGTGCTTGAATTGCTTGGAATTAAAGCGATCCAAACTAGTGTATATTACACAAAGTGATTGGTGCGTCCACACCACTTGAGGTACTATGAGGGTGGAAGTACAGTACAGTGAAGTGCAGTAGATCCTGGGCCTGGGAGAATTGGTTTCAGGCACAGGAATGTCACAATAAGCTCTATAATAATCACTCCCAACTGTGACAAGGAGCCCTAGTGTTACTCCTCGTGTTATTTTTAGCTCAAAATTAAGTGCCAAGGTGCAAAGGCACTTAGAAAACTGTGAAACCTACACTTACTACCTCAATATCCTCAGACAAGTGGTGAGAGAGAGAGACAGGCAGAAGAAGTGGTGAGTGGGTGAAAATTATTTTGATTGTTTTTCTTTGTGGTTTTGTTATCGACTGTGGCAATGACACGAATTGAAATAAAGTCTCGGATGTGAACTTACCCTGGACTGTTAAAAATATCAGTAAATTCAAACTGGTGGTGTTGGGGTGGGGATGGGGGCAAATAAATGCTATCCCATTTAAATATGCAGTCTGTACTTACTTTTACTTCATTTTGTAAATTTCGATAAAATTGAAAATAAGTCAGTAGACTTTTATTACTGTAAAATATTTATTTAAAAAAAATTAAAACAGAAATTGTTTTTATAACATCATAATTACTGTAATTTGGCATTTGACGTTTATTACAATAAAAATCGATACAATAACAATGATCAATTACTGGAAGGTTAATTACCGTAATATTTTTTGGACTGTATATCAGTTTACCGCTTGGGAAAGTACTGTAAAATAATAATAACTGTATGTTTTTCTGGAAGTTTGATTACCGTAACATCTTAACAGTTTTTCTATGTCAAGTCTCCACACAGTAAATTAATGTGTTGTCTTTTGCCAGCATTTTAAAATGTTCTCCGAGCACAATTCCGCTGACATTATTACAGCGTAATACATTTGTTTGCAGGTTTCGCTCATAAAAGACTATAATGCATGAACATAAACCATGGCGTGTTGGTGCAACCCTTACTACATTAAAACATTTACAATCTCAATTGAAAGCATAGCCATATGATCACCGAATACCATCATTGTCAAAGTGCTAGAATTTCTTTTCCTCGTATCTCCCAGCCTCATTTCCGCATTTCTCGGTGTACATTCTTCAAACATATCTTTAATAAAAATGGCAGTACCACCAGAATGATTCTTTGCTTGCGATGATGAGGATCTTCTCTGAACTCCGAAGTCTTTACCCTTTAACTTTGAATCTTGAACATGAACTGATGAGCTTCACAGATTTCAGCAATTCTGGGTTTTGGCTAGTCTACAGCGATTTAGCTTGTTCTTTGCTGTTCTAGTGCTGGTCAGCTGATGATCAAGCCTGAAGGCCCAGGGAGCGAGCTGTGTTGAGAACATCATCTCTGGTCAGATAGCAGCCACAGAGCTGACGAAATCCTTTGAAGGATTCTCTACCATGCAGCACTCGCCAGTTATCGATGAAGAGAACCTTAACAGACAGAACATAACAATAATACTGAGCACTTTCTCATCATAATACACTGGATAATAGAGGTTTACTACCTATAGGTTAAAGAATAGTGGCCAGGTTTTTTCAGGTTTTGTTACCTTGCCCGGTTTGAGTTTGACCCACAGCTCGTTCTCGGGTTTCCTGAGCTCGTCAGTGAGATGTCTGTGTGCCACATACCAGCGCTGTACAACGTTGTGAGGAACTGTGTTTATCACGGCACGGTCGTAGTTGTTATACCTAAGTAACATTGATAACAAATGCAATATAACAAAAATTTGGTCACAGACAGCTCGCTGTAGCTCAAACGTGTTTTTGAATCCTGCGTTCTTCTCTTTACCGAGTAGAGTCTCATATCTCATCTCATATTTTAAACCCATACTCTCTCAATCGTGAAGATAAAGAGGACAGAGTATGCTTATTAGGTAAAAACACTCTTGTTTTGTACATAAGCGGTATCGAATGATATCGTATGAGATGTCATGTCACATAAGAATGTGACTGCTCTTATACCTCATTATGTAGACTTCATTGTTCCAGGGGTAGACGCTGAGAACCGGGCCGATGCCGATCATGTGGTTGACCTGGGTGCCAAGGTTCTCGATGAACTCGTGTTTGATGGGGACACGTGACAGAAGCTCGAAGTTTTCAGGAGATTGCTCGAGCACTCTGTTCGCGGAGTAGAAGCCATCCACTAACAGAGTCCTGCCGCCTGTCCCCTCGTGCCTCAGACAGTGGAAGACTTGAATCCTGCCGTACAGCCAGGCGGAGGAAAAGTGTGGAAAAGTGGACATTGGAATAAGATACGGGCAGAAAAACATAAATATTGTTATATTTAACAGTTATATTGGGGCAGTGGTGGTTTAGTGGTTAAGACTGTAGGTTACTGATTGGAAGGTCGGGGGTTCAAGCCCCAGCGCTGCCACTGTTGGGCCCTTGAGCAAGGCCCTTAACCCTCTCTGCTCCAGGGGGCGCTGTATCATAGCTGACCCTGCGCTCTGACCCCAATTTCCTGACATGCTGGGGTATGCGAAGAAAAGAATTTCACTGTACAATTGTATATGTGACCAATAAAGACTCATTATCATTTTTTTATATGGTCAGCAAACCTTTCATGACATCATTCCGGGCCTAAACAGTAGAATTTTATAGAGATAAACATTTTACTACAAGCGAATGACTACCTCTTCTATCAAAAAGATCAGAACTGCAGCAAAGAAGTGGTGGTTTAGCGTGGGTCTGCACTGGAACGGTGGTGGGGGTGAGGGTGGTGGTGCTGGGTGGTGGTGGTGTTAGGGGGTGGGGACTCGATCCTTTTTTTATCTCTCTCTCTGAGCAGTGTGCCGAGCAAGTGTGTATGTGACCACGAGTACAGTAAAGCCAAAGCTGAGCAGAAATCCACAAGTGATCTCGGAAGACGCAGTGTTATTAGTTTTGAAAAGAAAAAAAAAAAATGCATTACTTATGAATGTGCACAGGGCATGAACCCAAATACAAAAAGCTCTCATGCGCTCTTACCATGGGTCTCCCGTGTACTCTACTGTAGCTTTCACCCCTACTTATCCGGTTGTCGAGTTTGGTTTCTTTTGTTTTCACACTCCATGTAATTAAACTAAACAAAAAAAACAAAACAAAAATGAAATCAAATAAAAAGTTGGCTGAGGTGTATGTAGGGCTGAAAAAGAAGGCATAAAGCTCCTTCATTCAATCATTGGGCAGATATGACGGTTTCAGAAATGATAAACATCACAAAGGACGAAGTTACACGTAGCCATGCTCGATATATTACTTCATAATCGTATAACTATAAAATCCAGAATCACAGCAGTGTCAGTATTTCAGCTCTGTCCTTGGACTCGGTTTAGCAGCTCACGTCTGCAAAAAGAAACGGTGCAACTCAAAACACGCTGCACGTACAGTTCGTTTCCTGCATTCGGGTTCATTCGGAATTCAAATCGCTTTCTCACGCCAATCAAACTGTGCTAGAAATTGCATGGAACCGGACCGATACCACAGGTCTTGGACCGGTTGTTTTGGTCCATACCCGACTGCTGCGTTCTCACCTGCGTAAAAAGGAAAACGCACCAGATTCACTGCATCCGTGTATTCAGTCTACTGCACTTCAATGACGAGTTCAAGGCCCCAGATCACAGTTATGCAACAGAGACGTGACTGGTCCCGTGTAGCACCGACGAAGCGAAGCAAAGCATAAAGCAGGAAGATTAAACTAATCCGGAGGTGGCAGAGGGGAACTGAAACAAAGCCATGATTTCATTTCTATAGTCATGTTCTTACTTCCTCAGCACTTTCAACAGATGCCGGAGAAGAAGGCTCTCCATCTTTTGTCACGTTGGAAGGTCCTGTAAAGTGAGCATGAACTAGGCTACAGAAGCACACTGAGTCAAATCAAGATATTTTTTTTTTGCATACGCACCCACTAGGCTCTTGGAAGTAAGAGGTATCTGTGTGGCGGTCCAGGGCCAGTTTTGTGTACGCTGTGTCACCTCGGGAAAAATCGGAGGTAAAACTCCACATTCGGCCGTACATCGTCTCTCTGGAAACACAAGAGTAGCTCTGGTCAGGGTCCGAGCACAAAAATGTGTGTAGGTAATATTGCGATTTGAAATGTGAGGAAGCACTGCTAAACATTTAAATCTTTCTGGACATTTTTGTCTTTTTTTTTTTGTCTTCTGGACATTTTTGTGCGTATTCTGTCGGAAACGGCTTATACTTTGTTGACAAAGTTTCAAAACGTTTCATTTTTTTTTTTAATTCTGAAATGTGTAGTATTTTCTCAGGTTTGGCCTTTTCCTTTTTTGAGATTCTGCTGTATTATAGAGTGCTGCAGACCGACTGAGTAAACGCTGTGGCTATAATTGTGTGTGTGTGTGTGTGTGGGGGGGGGATATAGTATACAGAGTGTAAATTAAAGAAGGATCTGGCATCAGAGCTCATTGGTATCAGATTTGAAATCATTTTAGATGTTATGCTAACTAATATGACAGATACTTCCTGCGACACAAACTGAGTTAATGCACAGGTATCTGCATCAGTATTTCTGGTTATAGCCATCGATTAGCAAATGGCGAATGTGGGTTAGTCACTTCCACAGAATCCTTTTTTTTTTTTTTTTTTATAATAAAAATTAGCAGCATCTGAACGAAACATATCCGAGGTTCAGTATTAAAAAAAGTCTCACCTGATAATACTAACTCTTTTGGTCACTGTTTCAGTATCATCGATTGTGGCCGGAACGTCCTCTACAAACGCAATTCCATACAGTAGGAAGTTGTTCAGAAATGTCTTCAGCTCGTCGTCACAGCTCATGAACTTTTCCCAGCTGACGGAAGGCACGTTGGCGTTTGTGTAAATCTCCGAGTTCCACAGGATGCGTGGTTGTATAGCACTCAATTTCTGGCCCTCGTAGCTGTTCTTTGCCAGCCAGGCCAGGTTGTAGCGTGTAACGTGACCATCAGGCCCTGCGCATCGCAAAATACAGAGTATATTTATTAGCCATTTTATATTCACTTTACTTATTTATCATGCTGGATACAAATGAATGTATTGGCAAAACGTTTAGACAAGAAATGAACGATAAAACTTGACCAATACAACACTGAACGGTCCCGCGCCACAATACCCGAGTCAACCTTTGCTCTTTTATGATTCGCCACACCTGCTTCGATCAAAAGGTGCAGGCTCTTTGTTGGTACCTGGAATAATAAAGACTACAGTAGGGGGCATAGCGTTTTCTTACAAAGCCCCAAGAAACAGCCTTCCAATTAGTGTTCAGGACTCAGGCGCAGTCTAAGGCCAGGTTGAAAACCTATTTGTTTTAGTCAAGCATTTTATTAAGACCTTTTCTTTTAGGTAAAGCTGTAGCTCTGGAGGGTTCATGGGCATAGCGTGTTGTGGTCAACTGGGATGTTTGGATGTGGTCAAGCTAACAGTGATCCTGACTCCTTCAGCCTTCCCGACCGACCCGATCCACTGCTCCAGGCTCACTCACTGAACATTGATCAACTTCACTTGGATTCAACAGATGTAAAGTTACAACTCGAATGAATTTAGAAATGACTTTGATGTTCATACTCAAGTTCAAGACATGAACAACACATGACCATGCTTGACTATACAATAAACAGGAATAGAAGAGAAACTATTCAAGATCGCACTATCTGGTGTCACCTAGATCAGAACAGGTTCGCTTTTGAGTCTGGTTCCACTTGAGGTTTCCTTTCCATGCTTGAGTTGACTTCAATGGCAGACACAATACCGTATATTCCCTGTTATGTATTTTTCCTTATTCACCAGTCAAGCCAAAGTACAACTCGCTTCTCTTTTGGTCAAAGTACCAGATAGATGATCAGCTCAGGATGCAGTGGTTACTAAATAACCCTAATTTCATGTATACAGTAACATCTATAGAATCGCGAATGCAATGATTGCTTTGACGGCAACCTGCTGAGGTCTTTTGTAAGAGTCAAAGTTCTTATCTTTCCTATTACGCCTTATCTTTGCTTAGTAAAGATATACCCATCTTTGCATTGGCACAAAGTCAAACATCTGCTAGGAAAACATAAAAGACTGAAACACCTCCAAGAGAAAAAGACTATGACGATAAAGAAATAGTGTGGAGTCTTACACAATAAATCTGGTCAAATAATAATAATAATAATAAATAAAAATGAAAGACTGTTATATCTAAGGGAAAAACAGATTGTCCAGCGCGTCTTGTTTCAATTAAAAAACGTCACCACAGACTAACTCAGCACAGTCATACTGGGATTTACACGTAAGGAAGAGATTCTCCTCGTCCACCCGGGTCTTCGTGGGCCGGATGTTGAGGTCAATGCTGCCGGTGTCTAAGTTGCGCTGGTTGGTTTTGGAGTTGTAGCACGTGGCCGAGCGGCAGTGATCCCTCAGCCACACGTAGTTAAAGTGCATCACGTGACCACCATATTGAAGTTCTGCAGAGTGAAACAAGACGTCACATAACACCCCAATAGACAGTTAGATATTTATTGACTTAAACTGTCTTTATACCAAGAAGAACGTTTGAATCAACTGTCTATAACCTCACCTCTGTAGTTCGAGCTGTAATATAAGCGATCTGTCTGTTATCGTGTCTATACTCATTCACAGGGACTTTTACATCAGATGCTCTAAGCCTAATAATAATTTTTAAAAACTGATTTTTAAAACGTACGTCGCGACGTATAATCACGGAAGGAGTCTCCAGTGTCGGCTCTTTTTGTAATGCTGCAAGGTCTTAGGTTTTCTCACGCGACAGAATCCACTACAGGGTGGTATGATATCACACCAGCACCGAAGGGGTTATTTTTGTCGAAACATCACAACCCAATGTGTGTCATCCCGTGCTAAAAAGTGAGAACTTTTAACAAACATTAACCACTTGGACGCCATTCATGTGTGCCAGGCGTTCCTCTTTTCAGTTTCTTTTTTCCCCCCTCGCTGTCCACGTGTGAAAAACACGTACCAAAGCAGTCGTCTAGCAGCTGCCAGTTCGAAGAATTCCGAGGCACCGTGTGTTGGCTTTTTTTGCTTACGACCGTCACAGGCGCACAACCCCAGGTCCGAGACGCGGACCGTGCAGACGCTCGCAGCTTCAAAAACTGGATTAAAGCCATGATCTGCAAAACAGTTCATGCAATCATAATACAGTTAAAAATCATTGTACAGGACTGTACTCTAGATAATTGAGGAATCAGAATAGAGGATACAGTACTCTGCTGCCAGTACATTACTGTCAGGGTGTTGTTTTGTTATTTTTTTATTATTACAGTCTGCATTTCCTGCTTCTTTCACAACAGTTACAAAATATGTTCTGAGATGACTGACAAACCTAAAGTAATGTTTTCATACATATCCACACATGCACACATCAAACAACGGACGTAGTATGCATCAAAGCTGCATCCTGTAATTGCATTTGAATGTTTTTTTTTTTTTTAGTATGAACTCCATGCTCAGACCTAGACCAGAAAACAAATGGCATAAACCATACTCACGGATATGTGTTAGAAAGATGTCAGGAATGAACTTCACACTCCGAGATAACCTTTAATAAAAAGAACATACAGCTACAGCTGTGAATATGAATGATTAAACTGAAGTCATCTATGACACTGTGTTGGAGAGTTAAATGACAACAGCTCACTACAGTGCATTGTGTGTGTGTGTGTGTGTCTCTCTCTCTCTCTCTCTCTCTCTCTTTCTCAACCCGAGCGCATACAACAGGAACACGCATGCGCGCCACGTTCACGAGGTCGTGTGGAAAAAAAAAAAAAAAAAACAATCCTCACTCTCATTGGCTCTTCCGCTCAGTGGGACCGCCCGCAAATGACGTCATGGACTGACTGGGATCGGAGAGCAGCTCTCAGACGCACTCGAGAAGAAAGTGGGCTCTCAAACTCTTTGGGGTTTTCAAAATGAAATTTCAAAATGTACCTGCATCATTTTCACAGATGACACCTCAAAATATTTTCTTTTAGCACCTGGAAAGGTTTTACTTCAAGGCATTTGGCAGACACCATGTGACTTACGGTTATCTTATGTATACAACTGAGTTGTTTGAAGGTTAAGGGCCTTGTTCCAGGACCCCACAGTGGCAGATTTGTGTTTGTGTTATCAAAAAATGACCATTAGATCATAAGTCAGGAGTCAGAAGTCAGAATCCCGTCTCACGGCCAAATGCCGTCCAGACAGATGTTCATTAGGTGTCTTAACAGTTTTGTGAGTTCAGTTTATTATGGTCATTTATCTTGTAAGAAATTATTACTGTAGTAAAGCTGCTATTTATGAAGCACACATCATCCATCGCTTACTCCTTCTTCAAGGTCACGGGGGAACCTGGAGAAAATCCTAGGGAGCATCAGGCGGTGCCATCACAGGGCACAATCACCTACCATCTTTGGACTTTGGAAACCGGAGTATGTGGAGGAAACTCCTACAGCACGGAGAACATGCACACACGGCCCCTGCGGGAATCGAACCCCAAACCCTGGAGGTGTGAGGTGAACGTGCTAACCACTAAGCCACCGTGAAGCACACACTATGTAAACAAATTAAAAGTAATTCTGTGATGGCCCAGCGCCCACCTTCTGCATAGGGTAGGTTCTGGATTCCCTGATTAGGAAAAAAATGAAAATAACTGAAGATGAATGAATGAATTTAAAGTAATTAATAACGTAAGTTTAACATATAAAAGATTGCAATATATCTACAGGTAATTACTGTGCCTTTTACACAGTCATTTCTTCGAGACAGGATACAGCTCAGCATTTAAAGGTTTTGATCATGGACCTCTCGTCGGTCGCACACTGCAAAATCTCGCCGGAAGCAGTACGGCGTCCAGGTATTTCTCGCCTACGTATAACTCCGGACTACCACCACTACCGCTCTGGCATGCTGCTTTTCTTCTACTATATAGTAGGTAAGTATGCGGTTTTGGACACCGCCGTTGTCTTCTTCGCTTCGTGCATGGGTGCACTGTCACACACTGACGGGCCTCTTAGTTCTTAGGGAAATTGTACAGTAACGCTACAGCGTACAAAGACATTCTAAACCATGGGTGTCAAACGTACGGCCCGCGGGCCAAAACCGGCCCGCTAGAGGGTTCAATCGGCCGCGCAAGAGATTGAAAGTGAAAAAAAAATATCCATAAAAGACACGAACTGGTCAATTTTAATAAAATGCTATTCCTAAATTGTCCGCTAGGGGTAAAAGACGCGGCACATCTCTGGGACTGAACAGCAGATGGCAGCAATGCGACGTCTGCTGTTTGTTATCACGGAGTAGTCTACTCTATTTTCTACTCGTCCCCACACCCTCATTAGTCAAAATGTCTGCCAAAAAGCAGAAAAGTGGATAGTTTTCCATGAAAAATGGACCGCTTCCTCTTTATTCACAGAGATGAATGGGTAATAGTTTCAATTTAATGTTAGTCAACAGCTTCAGTACAAAAGAGATTTGGTGGAATCCTATTTTTCATGCAAGACCATCAATTTGAAAGTGAAATACTATATTTTTCAGTTCCAAATACCTGTGAAGTTTTTTGCATTTGTACAAACACTGAGCAGTTGTAATGCACATGTGAATGATAATCAGAAGCAAATTGCACGTTTGTCTTAAGAAATCTGAGGTTGTTCATGATATGTTTTATAAAAGGATATTTCATTAAATATAAATGTCTTTGCATGACAACAAAGGTAAAAACATGGACTTATTATTTATAGGTGATTATACTATGATTTCACTGGCCCGGCCCACTTGACATCTAATTAGGCTGTATGTGGCCCCTGAACTAAAATGAGTTTGACACCACTGTTCTAAACAATCGTGTGCTTCCACTCTGTGGCAGCAGTTTGGGGAAGGAACACATATGGTATATGGCAAATGGCATTTATTTTTTTCAAAGAAGTACACACACACACACACACACACACACACACAACAGATAATGGCGGCAACACTGCTCTTCAAAACCCTGTGCTGGCCTCTAGCGGTGGAGGATGGAATAGCGTCTCAGTCCGGGCTGCAGTTATGTAGCAGGAACCGCAGTAGCTCGACATTGAGGAAAGATGGCGACCAGAGTCCTTCAGAGCCTGGGAAAGGGCCTGCATCAGGCTAGCAACGGGTTCCTACCGAGACAGCAGGCGGGATTCACTATCAGGTGAGCCCCATGTTTGAAGTATGAGATGCTAAGAACCACATTGCAGCCCTGAGCGACTTGTCCCTGTGTTGTGCTGCACGTTCTACTCTTTGTTTAGGCTTTCACTCTAGTAGCAGGCTATGCTAATGGACTAGTGTGTGTGTGTGTGTGTGTGTGTGTGTGTGTGTGTGTGTGTGTGTGTGTTAAAAGCTTTCCTGTGGAGATTGAGAAGAATGTGTCTGTTTCTGTAAGAAGTTAGGAGCAACTGCAGGTCTTTGAGGGCATTAAACACTCAACATTGGAGCTGGAGCTCAAGGTCATATTCCAAAGCCATAGTTTAAAGACATAAAATAAAATAAAAAAGTTGGACTTTGGGACCAGGGACGGTTTTTAAACCTTCATCTGAAAGTCCGTTTGGCGTGAACGTACATGAGCGTATGATTGTGGAGGTCCACCTACACTACAGGGAGTTTCGAGGAAAAGCTCAGCAGCGTCATGGATGGCTGATGTCAAGGAAAAAGGGATGGAGGGGGTGTGTGTGTGTGTGTGAGAGAGAGACTACGGAATGCTCTGACGCGTGGTTGTCTCCGTAAAATACGATCTCTCTCTGAATGACATTCTCCGAACGCATCTTCATGCAAGACTTCATGCACAACCTCACCCTGTCCCTTACAGTTTATAAACCTCTCTCTGTCTTCACAGAACCCTGTCTGCGTCCTCCAACCTAAACCGAGAAGACAGCTGGTTTAAGTCTCTCTTTGTGCGAAAGGTTGACCCCCGGAAGGACGCGCATTCTCATCTGCTGGCCAAGAAAGAAGACCATAACCTGTATAAAATTCAGTGTACGTTCCCTTTAATCAGCACACGGCTACTATGCGATAGGCTTGTGCGATAGGCTTGTGCGATATTAATCCCCCCCTCCCCCGCCACCTGCTGTTTTAAAACATCATTAGCCGTGTGGTCGGGATCTGCCCACCAGGCGGAGACGATCGGCGTCAACGGCCGACGTCTTCACCGTTAATCTGGAGCTCGGCGTGTCCGGACGTGTCTCCGATAGGCTTTCGGATCGTGATCGTTCGTTCGTCGCTGGCGTCATTTGTCAAGTGTTCGATTTCACGCCGCGTCGTGAGTCAGAGTAAACCGAACGTGGCATTTTCGGCCGGTTTGACCCAGAGTAAACGCAAAACGTTTCAAAAAGGGGAAGGAAAAAAAAAAAAAGAAAAGACGGGATTGTTTTTGAAACGATGACTCGTAGTAGCGAACGATGATGTGAAATTGCGACGCTCGTACGGAAGACGCGTACTGTTTGGCAGGTCTGCAAATATAATCTAATCGGTGTAATCGTAGCAGTGTAATACAGGGTCGTGACGATCAAATCGTTATATCGCACAAGCCTACTGTGGGAGTCGTGTTGTATTGTCTGCTAGGCAAGATTACAGCGGAGTAACATGCAGATTTGTTCCTTTAGTCAGTCGAGGCACAGTTTATTGCAGTGCATAACATGCCTTTCTTTTACAGTTCACAATGTCAAGCCAGAGTGCCTTGATGAATATAACAAACTTTGGTAAGATCATCCATATTGCGATGGTGCTGTGTAGTAGTTGGTGTTTTCTTGAACTCTCTCCTAACACGTCCAAATTTGATTTGAATGCAATCCTTTAGTAGTTTTCTTTCTTAAACCTTTACGCTAGATTTGCAGCGATTCGACTTCATGTGTGACACTGCTTTTGATCCAATGCATACTTTACGTTTTTAGCTTGTGCTTTTTGGGGCTAATGATAATTGTTCGGTTCGACCTTTTGAACGGCTGTGCTTTGGTTCCACATGCAAATCAACGTGAGACGCTGTGTAAATGTTCTGCTAGCAGAGTTGCGACGCACAAACGCTTTTAAAGTTCTCGGTTTTTCTTCGTGGAGCAGTCTTTCTTACAGCGGTGATACGCCGAGATGTTTATGTTGATGTGTAATAACGGCTTCTGCGCACACAGTGAACAAGTCTTGCCATCTATCCACACCAACCCTGATTATCCGTGTGAGCTGGTGGGCACCTGGAACACGTGGTATGGAGAGCAGGATCAAGCAGGTGCACATACATGAGTTCAATATCTTCCAATTTCCAGTGTTCCTTGGAGTGTCTTATTCCTCTTTATAGCGTCGCAGTTCACTAGTGCTTATAGTTTGCTATTTATTAAATGACAACGTACGTTTTCTTCTGAACAATTTATTCCCTGTTTCTCACTTGCATTATAGTCAGACATTATAATCAGACATAACGTTTAAAAAAAACTTTTTTTAAAAAAAAACCCGCAGCTTGACGTGTTCCCCAAAGAACACCACAAAAAAAAAAACAGCGTAAGCTCCTCGTTGTGAAGAGATCAGAAAACTAAACTTTGCAGGTTTACCTCTGACCACTACGAAGCGCTGACACTGGAGACTCCTTCCATGAACGCTAAATGAACGTCTCCTTACAATATCCGCACATGCAAACACAACAGAACTACTGTACTGAGACGATATCGATCCACAGCTGCGCCGTTCTACTTTCAAATAAAACAATGTATATAACTTTTATTATATCGAGATTTCTACTTCCTCTCAATAGGCTTGTCAGTAGCTCACGTTTTCCTCCGTTTACTTCCTTACAGTGCATCTGTGGCGGTACAGAGGAGGCTACCCCGCCCTGACCGATGTCATGAACAAACTCAGGATGAATAAGGTGTGTGTGTGTGCATGTGTGTGTAAGAGGTCCTCGGGGCAATTACACGGACTTTCCTGCGTCATAAGACCTCGTCCTGTACCGATTTAAAAACTCATAAGTGTCCTCCTTAAACGATATTTTAATTTACTTGATGCTTTTAAATCATCGGGCGCGTTCATTCTCTAATTCTCAGGACTAATTTACAGCTATGCATTATACCACCGGTTCTCAAACTTTTTAAAACCTGACATTTAATCCATGAACATAATCCAGGTGTTCAAATACGAAACTAAACGTGTACAATAACAGTCTGGGTATTTATTAGAGCTGTAGAGCTTTTATTATATATATATATATATAATTTTTATTTTTTGGTATTCTTTACATGTCAAATTATTCATGAATAGAATAAATTTATTTGATTCAAATAGCTATAAGAACTATACATTACAAATAGTCACAGGTATTAGGTCATATAATTCAGAACTACTTGCATTGTACAACACGGTTTCTTTTACAGTATACACAGCTGTATGCATTGTTCTTTTTTTTGCAACTGGATGAACATTTTTGCAGTCTTGCAGTGTCACTAACAGCATTACGATTTGAACTGAATCGACCGTTAGGTGAAATTTAATACCGTGTGTGTAATCAGGAGTTCATGGAGTACAGAGAAAAGCGAGGGAAGATGCTGCTGTCCCGTAGAAATCAGCTGCTGCTCGAGTTCAGCTTCTGGAACGAGCCCGTGCCCAGAACCGGGCCCAACATATACGAGCTCAGATCCTACCAACTCCGGGTACGGAAAACAGGACAACGTTTGTATAGAGATTCTAGACGTTCTACGTTGCAGCATACTTTTAGTGATTATGATCCGCGATGTCAGTAAACCGTATCAGTGCTGTCGTGTTTACAATGTCTGAGATTTCACAGCGTGTGTATTTTCTCTTCCAGCCGGGAACGATGATCGAGTGGGGAAATTACTGGTAAGGAAACTGAATTGTAAAATAACGTAGGATTTTTTCTTTTTCTTCTCTGTAACGTATGTTAGGGAGGTTGAACCTTCTAAACTGTTTTTTTTTTCTTATTATCATTGCCTCTACAGCTGCTGAAATTTGAGACGGCAGGGTAACGTGCCTCAAATCACAAATTCAGTCTATAAAATAGAATATATATATATATAATATAAATGAATGCCAATTTGGTCATCTTTTGATTGCTGTAATTCTCAATACTCGTAAGTTATTGCCTGCTCAAATGTGATTTTTAATAAATAAATGAATAAAATCTACCAACTTATTAGAAGGAATCGATTCTGCATGTCTGTATGTACGACTGATTTAATGAATCGAAATTAGTATTACACGTAAATCTGCCGATTTGATGACGGCCGACGTTTTAGTGCTCTGCTTGTTTCAGGTAAGTGTTATTCAGCACATACTGTACGTCGGGGAGTTTACCGTCGCGAGTAGGACGTTGTCGCAGGACACGCCGGCTTGTGACGCGATCGTTTTAGACCCTGTTCAAAAATATTAGCCTGGAAAGAAGAAAACCTCAGATGAAGCGTTTATATTTAGCTTCCTGCTTCAGCTGTAGCGTGCTCAGATCGGTCGATAAAAGCGTTCGATTTTTTGAGCTGATACCGTCGCAGAATTTTGCTCAGCTAATCATGCTTTGTGTGCTTTCAGCAGTCTATATCCGAAAACGGTTTTAAAACCATCAAATAAAACGTGAGCTGCGTAGCGAGAGCGTAGACTATAAGAGCGTCACTCCGAGATATAAACTCAATCAGTATCAGTAATAATAGTGTGCCTGTATTGTAGTTATCCTATAAATTATGAGTTTCTGGAGCACGCCTAACAGACATGAGTTTCAAAATCATGTCTGGGGACCTATTTGCTTATTTTCTGACCGTTTGTACACTCAACAACTTTAATATAGCAGGTACTATATTTATGTCTGTATAACGGGGTGAACAAAAATATCCTAGCACGATTCTCGAAGACAATTCTATGATTACGCGATATATAATCGCGATTATTGATCAGTCTGTCCAAGATTTTGTGCTTTTTTCGATCGTAGAAATGAACGTAAAATCAAGCTAACTCAGCAATATTCGTAGAAATCCCCCAAATCACCCGAGCGCACACGGGGAGAACGCGGATCACTGGATCATTCTATAAATAACTAGCTTACAGCATTTTGTTTCTCACATCCAGTGTTTATCTCCTTTTGTTTGTTGGTCCAATTCTCTAAACACTGCGCGCTGAGCGATTAGCACTGCCACGTCGTGATCCGATCACCTGAACAGGGCGTCGTGTCCATCATTGCAGGCCTGATAATAAAACCGGCTGTGATGTGTTTGCAGGGCTCGGGCTATCGAGCTCCGACAGCAGAACAACGAGGCGGTGGGAGGCTTCTTCTCTCAGATCGGAAATTTGTACATGGTGCATCACCTGTGGGGTGAGTGAACCTGAAACTGCTAACTTGTGCGAATGTCTGGTTAAGGTTATGGCAAGAAGAAAGAGGCAGGTTTAGCCGTTTAGGTTTAGGTACTTCTCATCATTTCAAACGTACAGGATCATCCTGGCTCATTAGAATTCCAGGTTATAACTATGTTCTAAGAGGTTTCAAGTTTTAACCTTTTTTTTTTTTTTTTTTTTTTTTTTGTTTTAAGCGTACAAAGACCTGCAATCAAGAGAGGAAACTAGAAACGCAGCTTGGCAGCATGAAGGTTGGGACGAAGCTGTCTATTACACAGGTGAGACTGTTAACACGATACTGAAAAAAACTAACAAAGTTGAATTGCAAATCTCTAACTTTTTTCCTCTCTCTCTCTCTCTCATGTCGTCATTAGTTCCTCTGATTCAGCACATGGAGTCGAGAATAATGATTCCACTGAAGACTTCGCCTCTGAAGTAGCTGCCTCGCCATGAACCGGACAGAAAAGCTGCAAATTTTATTACGAGATTCCAACTGAATTTCGATCAGATTTTGCACTGCTGTGGATCTCTGCTCGGTTTTGAAAACAATTTTTTTGTAGCATTCGAACCTTTTCATCCCCCCCCCCCCTTCGGTTTTGCTCCGTTTCCCAAATTTTCTTGCGCTCACTGATTTAGATTTGTGTGGCCATTTTGATCAGGATTTCTCAACACAAGAGAAATTGATTACTCCGAATACACACAGCACTCTAATATAACCTCTTCTTTAAAAAAAAAACAACAACAACAAAAAAAACATAAGGTCTCTTAGAAGAATGGGATGTT
This sequence comes from Ameiurus melas, assembly GCA_012411365.1. Lineage (NCBI taxonomy): Eukaryota > Metazoa > Chordata > Actinopteri > Siluriformes > Ictaluridae > Ameiurus > Ameiurus melas. The sequence goes on along the minus strand of CM022769.1, from coordinate 24,454,279 downwards.
TTTGTTTTTCCATCCTGGTTTGTATTTGTTACCATAGTTACAGAGCTTCTGTTGTTCATGTCATGAAGCCTTGGCAATGTTTTCTTTCAAATCCATTCAGGATGTTTTGTCTGTCGCTTCATTTTGAGATGTTGGCACCATTTTTTTTTTCCTGATTTCCGAGTGACTTCCAGCATGCTGTTTTTAACAAAAAGGTTTTTTTTTGTGTGTAATCCTGTTTTGATTTTTGTGTGTGCGTGTGTTCATTGTGTATGAGACATTGATCAAAGCATCCTGATCTGGAACTTTAGTCAATGTTCTTGTCTTCTGCATATTTACTGTAGTTCAGTTTTATAGCAGTAAGTGATAGATCTGTAATAGAAACCAAAACCGTGTGGGTGATTAACGCAGGTAGTGCGAGTCTTGTGTGCAGAAATAATTGTCTAATACAAATGGAATAAATGGTAAAGTTAAAATTGAGTAATACACAATGCTTATTTTACTGTAAGAAACCCAAGATGGGATAGTTTTCTGAATACTGACGGTGGATGTATGAAAGGCAATTGAATTTATATACACATATATATATATATATATATATATATATATATATATATATATATATATACACACACACACCACACACACACAATTTGAACTGAAGTGTGAAAACGGTTCACATGTGATTTCTTCAAAATGACAACCCTTTAAGATGGGGTTCTAAATTTGACCGTCATTTCTTTCATTCACAGCAGTGTTGTCTGTCTAGTTCATTTCCATTCACTGACCAGGTTACAGCCATGAAGTGACGGATTGTCGTACCTGTCCTCTTTTAACCCAGAGATCACCTTGTTAATGAACGAGTAACGGATCATCAGACACCGTGGAGGCTTAATCTTTCCACTTTGGGGGAAACTGGCAGGATGTAGTTCTACTCAGCCAAACTGAGATTCTGTGTGGATTATGGATGGATAATGCAATGTGGTTTTATTTAATATCCACTGCTTTGAGGAGATTAGATGTACACACTGAAATAAATTTGTGATTGAACTACAGGTTATCGTCTCCGTTGTTTTGAGTTACAGTCGGATCGATCACGTCCGGTTATGCTGAAGGAAGACATGACGTGCGGTTGAAAGGAGGAGGTTCACTGTAACTTCTATTCCTCTTGATGCATGGAAATGATATATTACTGATCAATGCTCTTTCAAAAAAAGTTATTTTCATGCTGTCTTGGGTGTGTCTCAGCCTGGAAAATCTCTTCACATGGTCATATTTTGACATTTTCTACTTTATATAGTTCTGAAAATGTATGTTGGTGATTTAGGGCCACTGTTCTGATAACATCAGATAATCTGGGGGAAAAAAGTCTCAATGTTTTGAGAATAAAGTGCTAAGGTTTGACAAAACAGACCTTTTAATAAATCCTCAATGTCTTTCATTTTAACACACGAACATGGCTATGTACCATTTTGTCATAGCATTACGACTTTATTCTCTAAATATTGAGGCTTTTTTCTTCTATCAGATAGTTAGACTCTTCTCCATATCACGTAATTCATTAAGTATGTTTAGTAAAAAAGTGCATAGTATTATGGCTTTTCTCTCATGCTATATTGGGAAGTATATAAACATTTGATAATGTTATCAGGGTTTCAGATGCCTTGTTAACTTATTACACATTCTTATGTTGTGTTTTTTTTATTATTATTATTTATTCACTGCTGTTAACTATGCAATAATCTGAAGACAATGCAGAAAATCATTCCGCCATCTCTTCTTCACCAGCGTGTATAAAATGACAGACGTGGCTATGAGCCAATCAGCGCTGGGTATTGGCGTGACGCGGGACTTCATCCAATCACGACGCCCTGCGGGTCGTGCCAACAACGCGCGTGCTTTAGAGCTTTCTGGAAGCCCGTTTAGCGCTTAGCTCTCTCTCCTGTTAGCCTTTGTAACCGGCGTGACTTGCGTTGTGGAGCCGCTCCCCGGTCCTCTTCGCACAACACAATGTCTGCTATAAAGGCACTTAATCCGAAAGCCGAGGTCGCGAGAGCTCAAGCGGCGCTTGCCGTGAACATCAGCGCCGCTCGGGGACTCCAAGATGTCCTGAGAAGCAACCTCGGACCAAAAGGAACCATGAAAATGTGAGTCTGCGTTTGAGGCCTGTGAGCGCGTGTGCGGTTTAGTTCTGGCCGCGCCCAAATCGGCCCATGCTCTAAAAACGCACTAAATACGGCGTTGTGGAACACGGCTCGTGCAGCCTCTGTAGTTCACTTCATATTGAACACTGCGCTATTTGGGATCGCGTGCGCGTTGGTTATGCTAGTATATTATTATTATTATTATTATTATTTATTATACGGAGTCAAGGCGAATATTTATTTACACTCTCTCTTTGTGTGCAGCTTTAATGCGAAGAATTTACCTTACTCACTCCGTGGGTAAACTAGTTACTTAGCTTAGCTTAGCATAGCTAGTTTGCACTAAATCTGCTGCTCCACATGGGGTGTGTGTAGCATCCTGAGCTAGCTTCGGCATCAAACTCCATTCCTTAGACAATAATCTGCTAATTGTTGGATATTAAACTGGAAATAAGCTTAAAAGCTTTTGCATTTCCGTTGAAGCTAATTCCATACTGGACTCAACGCATTTGTTCTTTGCCTTTCGAATCAATCAATGAATCAATCAATCCTGAATCAATGAGTCAATCAATCAATGAATCACTTCATAAAACTGTAGTTATAAGTTATAAAGTTATGATCTCTTATTTGCCTATGATGCTCTCTATATTCAGAGATCTATATTCTATATATCCACCCCCCCCGTATTGCCTTCGAGAACTCTTTACATGGTCAAACGAGCACATTTTCTACCCCATCTAGCTGATTCTGCAACCCTCAGCAGTTCCTGAACTGAACTAAGCTTGAAATGTTTTGCAGGAATATGAACTGAACGTTCTCCAAGTCAAGAAAAGAGGAAAAAGGAAGAACACTTTTAAACACACACACACTGACTGGTGCACAAATTTCATTTCCATTGATTTAAAAAAAAAAAAAATGAAATACACCATGTAGTACAAGAGTGTAGAAAGAAGACCACACAAACTATAATATATATATATTATATATATATATATATATATATGGTTTGTTTGTTTTTTTACAATATGGGCTTTTTTATTTTTAAAAAGAAGAAAGATATTGTATCCACCCTTTCAGCCATCTGTATGTTTAATTATAACATCCATTCATTGATCTAATTAGCATGAAGTTATTAATAACTCGTGTTTTTTGTTGTTGTCTGTAATCTCTCAGCTGGAATGGTTTCTATCGACGCAAACGCACCACTTACTTTTATTCATTTATAACCTAATCTAATTATTGAAAGAGAGAAAAAAACATTTCTGTCAAAAAATTACGTCAGATTAAAGCAGCAGGATAACGAGTTCTTTGATTTATCAGCATGGCCGACGTCGGTTTCCGTCTCATCACCCAAGTGAGGTGGTTCGTAGAGATGCTGGAAAGATTACAACTCGCGTCGATGTGTGTATGATGAAATGAAGTTAGTTGTTAGTATCTCGCCGTTATATTTTGTAAAAATGACTAGTTATTTAAGTCTTCCTGCTTCCTTGTCTTATTGTCATTTGCGTGATATGAGTTACTTCGCGTAATCCCACGCCGAGGTCCAGGCCGCAGTGAGGACGATCTCCGTATAACTCGATATAACGGCTGTGTTTTTAACCAGAGTTTTTACTTTCGATCCTTGCAGGCTCGTGTCCGGCGCCGGAGACATCAAGCTCACTAAAGACGGCAACGTCCTGTTGCATGAGATGGTAAAAGAAAATGCTCTGTTGAAAATGTTGAACATTTCTGTTCAAATGTGATATGAAGAAACGACGCTTCAGCGGGGTGGTAAAAAGACTGAATTTCCATGCTTGTCGTTTTCCACACAGCAAATCCAGCATCCGACGGCGTCTCTGATCGCTAAGGTGGCGACGGCGCAGGACGACATCACCGGAGACGGCACCACGTCCAACGTCCTCATCATCGGAGAGTTACTGAAACAGGCTGACCTTTACGTTTCTGAGGTTTGCAAAAAAAATAAAATAATAATTATGATTCATATAATGTATGAATTTTGATTTTCTTTAAATGTCCCATATTAAAAAGTAACTCTTAATAAAAGGATAAAACCTTACTCTTGATATTTTAGAAAATATCACTTCTGGAAGTGCCATACCTACTACTACTTAGCAATTATTAAAAAAAATTATTCTTATTCGCATATTTTTGCAAATATCCTGCTACATAAGCACATTTATGGAGATTTATAATGTGTGTGTGTGTTATATTAATAATGCTGTTAAATTTTGTTAAATCTAATGCCTCTTGTCGTGTTGGTGCGTTCAGGGCCTCCACCCCAGGATCATCGCTGAGGGCTTTGAAGCTGCGAAGGAAAAGGCTCTGGCTGTTCTCGAGGACGTGAAGGTCACTAAGGAGATGGACCGTGAGACTCTGGTTAACGTGGCCAGGACCTCGCTGAGGACCAAAGTCCACGTGGCGCTGGCTGACCTGCTCACAGAGGTACGTCACAGCCATGGGGATGATATAAAGTTTCGGATGATTCTTCAGCATAACGCACACACGCCTAATATCTGAAGCAGAACGGATATGAGCTGGAGCGATGGCAACCCAGTGATTTTTCACCATTGTAGTGAATTTAAAAAAATGACTGAAATGATCCTTGGAATTACGTGACTCGTTGGGATTTTGGAAAGTGTGGGGAAGTGTTTTAAGCGTCACAGATTAATGCTCTGTGTTCTAAGATACATCAATTATCTACGGAGTACAGATTATAAATAAGTACAGTAAATAAGTGTATTGGGGAAGTTTTGTAGTTTTGTACAGAATATTCGACAAATAAAAGTGAATCTGTTCAAGACTGTAATTAAATTGCAATGAAATATGCAGTAAACCTCTAGAATTTCAGCTTTTTTAAAACATAAAAAAAATGCTTTAAATGTCTATATTTTAAGTAGAACAGGTTCTAGTTTAACATAAAAAAAAAAATTTTTTAGGGCTAGTTAGATGTTCATAATTATGTAGCATAGAATTTGAGTGTGTAGTGTAATAATAATAATGTTCACGTTTGTTATTTTAGCCTTACAGAGGTTTATTTAATCAAAATTAAGTATTTTATAGAAATAGGTTGTTTAATAAATCTGCACTGAAATGTCAAGGCTTATGGTGGAATCTTGTATATTTATATAAAGTGTTAGGTATTTTTAAGGGGATAGTTAGACCTGGAGTTTATTTATTATTTAAATTGGAACTTGATCGTGTGCTAGAACGACATTTTGTATGTATCCTTAAGTCTTAACAATATTTATTTATTCTTTAAAGGCATTCATTTGCCACTTCATTAACTATCAGCTGCACTGCTTTTTAAATGTTTTAATCAGCTTTAAAAACAAAACAAAAAAACCCCAAACAAAAACGTGTTTTGTGCAGTCAAGTACGCGTCCTGGTGATGAACTGATGAGGCTGATGGTGAGATGAACGCACAGTGAACACCGATGGGTGCTTGTGTAGTACTCCTTGGTCTTGAAGTGTGCTACAGTAAAGTGTGGTCTATACCTCTGCAGTAGAAGACGCTCCATTCTTCTTACATGTATTCATGGGACCAGCACAAAACCTTTTTTTTTTTTTCCCTCTTCTTGTTTCAACAAAACTTTTGTTGTTCCCATGTTAGTCACACTTCTTAAACTAACTCAAAGTGCATATATTTCTTCAGTCTTTACACTCTGTTGTGTATTCCAATTTGCTTTATTTTTTTCCAAAGAATAAATTCACTAAGTTCTTAATGGGGAAATTGGAAAAAGAACCAAACCTATAATCATAGTGAATGATTATAACTAAAAATTCAGGTCAGGAAAAGGTAACTTTGATGGTGGTGTATAGTTGGGGTTGGACAATGACAAATATCATATCGTGTATTATTACGATACATGGTAAGCTTGTGACCAATCTCCCAGCAATACATAGTGTTGCATTTAAAAAAAAAAAAGCCTAACTTTATAAATAAAATTTTTTATGTAATAGAATGCAGGGTCTGCAAAAAATATAAAATTTTATTTATAGAACACAGAAAATATTTAACAGTGAAATGGAGGAAAAATATTTAAAATGTTGAATTATTTGTTTTTGTTTTTAATATTAGATTCAAAGTAAAAAAAAATGTAGCTACTTTTATTTCATTAAAAAATATTTGTTTATTAGATATAAATAACATTTGGAATAATACTTCAGTTAGGAAAAATAAATCAATAATTAAATTTAGAATGGGGATGGAAACAATCAGTCTGTGGAAAGGAACTTTTTTTTGTTTATAAATTTTTTATTTATTTTTTATTAATAAAAAAAACTATTTGAAAGATTTGCCAAATCTATGCAGTTTCTAATTATTACAGGATTAAAAAAAAAGTATTAATGATTCTTTACTTAGTATTGGTAAATATTTTAAACATACTTTTATTTGTAGAAAACAACATTATAAAGTGTAAATTGTTTAACACTGAAAAGGAGAAATGATGACGAGAATTGTGATGTCATGGTTACGGTGGTATTATGTGATGTGTGTTCCTGATGCGATTCCTGTAAACACCCACGTACGCGTTTCCTCAGGCGGTGGTGGACGCTGTGCTGGCCATCAGGAAACCTAACGAAGCCATTGACCTTTACATGGTGGAGATCATGGAGATGAAACACAAGACGGACAGCGATACGCAGTAAGAAATACGCTCGATCGAGTAGAAGCTGTAGATTTGAAGCGGTTTTGTGGTGTTGAGATTTTGTCTGATTCCTTTCCTGAAGGTTTAACGGTTCTGATATTGTTCTTGACTATAATATTTTTCTTTTCCAGCTTGATCAGAGGTTTGGTGTTGGACCACGGCGCCCGACATCCTGACATGAAGAAGAGAGTGGAGGATGCTTACATCCTGACCTGCAACGTGTCTCTGGAATACGAGAAAACGTAGATACGACAAGTTCTCGTTATTGTAGACTAGGGTTGTACTGTTGCCGGATTTAATTTCTCAAAACATTGAACATTTAAAATGCATACTTCACAGTAAATCTTGGCCCAAAAAAAGAAAGTGATGTGTCTTCCACAGCGAGGTGAACTCTGGCTTCTTCTACAAGAGTGCTGAGGAGCGAGATAAGCTGGTGATGGCTGAGAGGAAGTTCATCGAGGAGCGCGTATGCAAGATCATCGAGCTAAAGAACAAAGTGTGCGCTGACAACAAGAAGGGCTTCGTGGTCATCAACCAGAAGGTAACTTTTTAATATTATCAAGGCGCTTTAGTTCATCTATGTTTACTGAACGCTGACTAAGTGCTTATACGTTCGGATTAAAGCCTTCTTATGCACAGTAAACACCCATGGGTGCTCATGTAGCTCGTCTTGGTCTTGAACTGTGCTACAGTAAAGTGTGGTCTACCTCTGCTGTAGAAGACGCTCCGTTCTTCCTACACGCATTCATGGGACCAGCACACTACGCTTTCTGTTGAAACGTGCACTGACTGATCTCTGTCTTTCGCACAGGGGATCGATCCGTTCTCTCTGGACGCGCTGGCTAAAGAAGGCATTGTGGCCCTGCGCCGGGCGAAGAGGAGGAACATGGAGAGGTACGGAACAGCCCTTGTTTTGGAATCGAAAGATGAATACCTGGCGCATGGACGAATTCTGTTTTACTCTTCCTGTAGTAAACACAGTCAGACACCATGCCAGATTACTACGCTCTCCTTTTCTCACAGTGGTGCATTACTGTGTGTTCTCACTCGTTTGGGGGGAAGCGAACAATCCATTCTAGTGCAACATAAAGGCTTCACTATCTCTGTGTGGGGGTTTTTGTTTTTAAATGTAAAGTTAAAAACTGACCCTGAAGTAAAGGATGTTTTGTTAAAAAGGCACACTTAATCGTTCAAATTGTAAGATTTTTTTTTTTCCCATTTCTTTTTCAGTGTTTATTTATTTATTTATTTATTTATTTTTTTTTTACAAAAGGTCGATCAATTTAACTCCATGATGCCGTGATATTTTTAGGTACGGTTATCCTGCTGAGAAAGTCTAGACTTTGACTCGCGTTCTTGTGGATAACGCGACTCCTTTATGTAAGGGTTAATAAATAAGAACCGATTTAATAAAACGAAAACGAACGGAGAGCGGTTTCTACGAATCCACTCACTTTTGCGGTCTATGTTTACGTACACATCGGTTATCCGATATTAATCAGCAATCTTTTTAATTAGTATCGAGTAATGTAAACGCCGTGATCCGATTCAGATTAAGACAACGTTCTCATTCCCACCCCTGGAATATGCCAGTTTTAATAGGAAATTTGACGCACCGTATTCAGAAAATCCACTGAAATGAGATTTGTGCACGCATGCTCCGTCTGCTAGGAATTGTGGGTAGTAACGCCGGCACCTTGAATCTCACAGGAAAGGAAAAGCGCGTGTGTAGATCAGCATGCTTTTAACACTCATGTATACAGAAATATTCCGACGCCTGTACATATATAAACATGGTATTCGGAATATGGCTGCAACCCGGATATAGACCTTAAACGGAATTTGACGTGCATGTAAACGTACTTAGTCACTGACTTGCACATCTTCTAGAATGATCAGATGTACAATTGAACCTTGTACTGATTTATCTACAGCAATATAAGTTCAGTACATTTTCCTAATGCGTCTTGTTCTCTTTTCTCTCAGACTCACTCTGGCCTGTGGTGGTGTTGCCATGAACTCTTTAGACGATCTCACCCCGGAGTGTTTGGGCCATGCCGGTCTTGTGTACGAACACACGCTGGTCAGTTTAACCTCCGTGTAATGTTCAGCTTATTATTTAGATCTGGATTGTGTGAGACGAATTTAGAGACGGTGAACGGAAGATGGATGATTTTGTTTTGTGTTTCACGCTGTGTGTCTGTGTGTGTGTGTGTGTGTGTAACAGGGCGAGGAGAAGTACACGTACATCGAGAAATGCCTGAACCCGCGCTCAGTGACGCTGCTGGTCAAAGGACCAAACAAACACACACTGACGCAGATCAAAGATGCCGTGAGAGATGGCCTGCGTGCCGTCAAGAACACCATCGAGGACGGTACGAGTCGAGACTGACGTACTGTCTACGTTTGTTTGTTTATTTAAACGTGTGGAACAGGAGTTTTGCTGTGTAATTGTATAAAGAGTAAAGGGGGGGGGAAACCCTGATTTAAATTATACAATCCCATGGTACTTTTGTTGTAAGAAGGGTATATTACCAAGTTCAACCACAAGTGGGCGTCCTCACATCATAGTCCTGTACAAACATTTTAGAATAATAAGTCATCAAAACTCTGGAATATAATACATGGAACTCTGGGAATTATGTATTTTTACAGATTGAATGTAGATGCCCTTTTTGCCTAGAATTTCCAGAAATGTATTCTTGGAATTTTCTCACCTGATTTTCTTGAGGAATTTCCGTGAGATGATTTTTAAACAGTATTAAAGGAGTTCGCACCTACAACTTCAACTTCTCCCCCGAACAGGCAGCGTTGTACCAGGAGCAGGCGCCTTTGAGGTGGCCGTGGCCGATGCCCTGGTGAAACACAAGCCCAAAGTGAAGGGACGAGCTCAGCTGGGTGTGCAGGCGTTCGCCGATGCTCTGCTCATCATCCCAAAGGTACTGGAATGTTCGAGAACGAGCGAATTGAGCCTCGTGTTCGATTTCTATATTGCATTGATAAGATCTATTGTATATAGATCTAGATAACTGAGGAGAACATGTTTAGCCCACACGAAGCATCAGAACGGCGTGGATGTTAAGGAAAAGCTGTGTGTGTGTTTGCAGGTCCTGGCTAAGAATTCAGGCTTTGATCCACAGGAGACACTTGTGAAGCTGCAGACTGAATTTAAGGAGTCCGGCCAGGTCGTCGGTGTAGACCTGAACACAGGTTTGTCTCGGAATCACCCACCTCGATGTCTCGCGACATCAAATATTGCTCAAATGTGCAATTTAATACCTGTTTCTGGCTTTCTCAGGTGAACCAATAGTAGCTGCAGAGGCCGGCATTTGGGATAACTATTGTGTTAAAAAACAGCTGCTTCACTCTAGGTGAGTAAAACGTTCACCACCTCTTGTTTCTGGTGTATTCTTTCACCTGCTCAAATAGAATTAGTAGGAACGGTTTATCTTGAGTATCGGCAATGCGTCCAAAATCCGTATCTGTACTCAGATTAAATACAGTTTTTCTTCTACGACTAGCCGCCTGGGATCTTATTAACGAGACGCTTTTTTTTTCTCTTTTTTTTCTTTCTCTCTTCAGCACGGTAATCGCTAGCAACATCCTCCTGGTAGACGAGATCATGAGAGCCGGAATGTCTTCCCTGAAAGGTTAAACATAATCCAGCATGATAAACCCGTGAGATGAAGAAGGGGCTGTAGGTGGCCCGTAGATTGTCGCCAAGATGCCTGGAGTTCTGCGCTGGTTTGCATCCTGTCCGGATTCGAACAGTGTCAGAAACCCTCCATCATCACGTGTCCGCTCATTTCGCGTCCTGTAGCGTTCCGCTCTCGGGATCATCTCTCACACTTCCTCCAGTCCAATCGGGTTATTTATGAGATTTTCTTTTTCTTTTTTAAGCACTGAACTGCAGACCTACACTTTTTTTCATTTGTACCCATTAAATGTTTTGGTTCATGAAAATACAGCGAGTGTGACTTGACTGAATAAAAGCACGCAGAATCGTCCACGCTTCCAACATTTTTATTTCAATAAAATTAGCACAGTATTCCTTTACAGATTCTAATCATACTTGGTCTATAAAAGTCAGGCTTTCCTCCACTAATCACTCGGACAGTTTAAAATCCGCTCGTACGATTGATCCAGAAAGTATTTGATAGTATTCTAAAAATAAATAAATACATGAATGAAAGTAAATGGAATTGTCATTTTGATCCTGCTATATAAAGAGTTCAATTGAAAATATCGACAACCAGATCCACCCACGCGTCTACAGCGCCCTCCGCTGATAAATTGATGTTCATCCATGAGAGCAGAGTATTTTTGTGATTATTATATTTTTATTATTTTTTTAAAGAAAAGATTAAACAATAAAGATAAATTTTCACAGCAGCCTTCTTTGCCGTATCAGTGGAGGGCGCTGTATTTTCTAACACTTGCTATGGATTTTTAAATGTCATTTCATCCAAAGTTTTCAGCTTGGCAGGAACACGCTACCTGTTCCAGTTTTAATTCTGATTTAAATGGGAAAAAAGCTGAAAAAGTCATTGTCATCAGATGCACTGCTCCTGCGTAAGGGAACTGTTATAACTAAATAACTAAAATCCATCGAGATTTCTCCAATTATACCAAAAATAATGCAGCTCACAATTCTCGCAAAAACAAAACAAATACAAGCCCAGCTGCACGTACATGTGGTTCTAACAATGTCGTTTAATGACGTATTCTCACTTGGAAATAAAAGATTTTGTAGTTATCACTGTGATGTACTGGCTTCCAATCCAGTCTATTCCCACCTCACGTTCCCGGGATTGACTCCGGATACACCAGGATCCTGACCTTATTATCATCTGCATCACTTCCAGCTTTCTGCTACGGAATAATACGACACCACTGAGGAAAGAAGTAATACCGTTAGTCTAAATGGGCGGCAGCTATTAAGCAATTTGAGGGAAGAGCTGGAGTGATCTAGTCTTCACGGTACTCGAAGGCTCCGAGTATAAAGCAAACGATGATCGCTGAACATGTTAATGCTGACTTGTGGGGAAATAAATACATTTCCCTGATTTCTGAACGAGGTCGCTGTTGACCTTTCATTAATTTAAGGCAAAAGGGAGCGAAAGGAAATGTCTTAAATGCGTTAAGTAAACGTTTTTAACACGTCGTGAGTTTCTTTTCATAGTTTTTCTCATTTCAGATTATTCAAGTAGCATCTAGTCCTGATAATCCCAATCCTTTTCTTCATACACATTCTACTCGTTCGTAAATCTCCTTCGTTCTCCACCTGAAGAAGAAGAAAGACAATCCGATCGGTTCTGCATCCAGTACGGCACAGATCGATATCCGCTAAATACTTTGGTTTTGCGAAACGTACACGATACGCTCCCTCAGAAGTGATGGCTATGAAAGAACTCGTCCAACATTCTTCAATCCCTCTATATGCAGTCTGGACGTTTTATACCTTATTTATATTTAAGAATAAGATCATTTAGTCCATGTTTAATGCACACTTGCTGGTGTTAGCCTCACTTTCTCATAAAATGAGGCAATGTTCTATCGCATCATACACGTCTTCTATACGGTGCAACCTGAAGTTCAGTAGGAGGTCGAGTCTGAAATAAAATCAAACAAGCCACACACTTTATTTATTCTGGACAGGGTCTCGTAAATTTGCGAATCAGTCCACAGTGGAATCGCTGAAGGCTTCATCGTGTCTGCTTTGATGGAAGAGATCACCGAACAGATTTGAAGTTTAGTTCCTTCAGACTACTTGAACCCTCCAGAGGTCTCCAGAGGCTTTTTGGTCCTGAGGTGAGGCCCACAGCATGTTTCTTAGAACAGCCTTGCCTGCTTCTTTAACTCGTTTTGTTTCCACAATGCCAAGCGCTCGAAATCGGCCATGGTCATCCCGAACACCTGGTAGAACTCGTCAGGGGACAAGTGCCTCTTGGAGGACATGTGGAAGCAGATCATACGTGAACATTATATGGGTATGTTCTCTTGGTTAGGACAAAGCTTATTTATTAAATTAACAAAAAAAATTTCACACCAGCTGTGTTTTTCAGCCTTATTCAATCAGAGAGAGAAAGGCTGATCAGAGAGCGACTGTTTATAGCTGCTGTAAAATTAGAGATAGAGTGCGAGAGAGGGGCTGATGAGAGAGTGACTGTTTATAGCTGCTTATAACAAGCGATAGAGAGAAAGCGTGAGAGAGGGGCTGATGAGAGAGTGACTGTTTATATCTGCAATAACATAAGTGATAGAGAGAAAGAGAGAGTGCGAGAGAGAGGGGCTGATGAGAGAGTGACAGTTTATAGCTGCTATAACATAAGCGGGAACAGGAACTTGATTTACAGATGTTCCACGAACGGATAAAAAGAAATCATTATTGTTATTTATTTAATAAAACATTTGTTTGTGTTCTTGCTGTGGTGTAAGTGGAATAAAACACTTTGCGATGGAGTAGCGCATCACGCCACCCTGTCACGTTTTATTCCTTGCTTTAAACCGCTATAAAACTGACTTACCTCTAATCTCGTCCTGTCCACGTCACCAGGAAGCGGGTTACGACCACGAACAGTGACGATGAGATCCCGATACGGATAAATCTGTAAATGGCAGAAAGATGACCGACTTTAACAACGAACAATTAACAATGTTTCGGTCTTTATTAAGTCTTAAGAAAAGTGCCGAATAAAATCAGCAGAACATCGACAGGGATCTGAATCTAATTAAATCGATCTGGACTTCTAGAAAAGTCTGTTGTTTAAAGCGCAGTTTTGTTTTCATATATTACTCCAGTTTCAGGGATCGGTCTCGCTAAATATGGATTTTTATTTTCACATACACCAAGTTTCACACACAGTAATTCCTTCTTCCGGGAAAACAGCCGAATCATCGGCGCAGCATGAGCGAAGCTAGCGAGTTGACAGAACTAGCATAATCGCCTCGATTTAAGAACGGATGTTGACGTTGCCTACTTAAAACCTAGAAATAACGCTAGTGGGTTATAAACAGGAATATTCAGACCACAGTTAGGTACCAATGGTAGCAAAGCTGCCATGCAAGGCACTAGCTTGCCATCGGGAGCAACTTGGGGCTTGCCCAAGTGTCTTGCCCAAGGACACTTCGGCATGTGGAGTCACATGGGCCGGGAATCGAACCGCCAACCCTAAGATTAGTGGACAACCCTCTTTACCATCTGATCCACAGCCGCCCCATAAATGCTAAAGTATGTATGTTTTCCAAAGTGTGACACGTAAACGACACATTTAAACACCGCTACAACAAAGCAAACACTTACGAAATACTTAACACTCCCTCACCGCGTATTTACTCGTTATAAACTCAAAATGCAAACATCTAGACAAAGCATTTTTTTTATAAATTAGCAAGCTAGTTTGGTCTCATAATTGAATTGAAATAGGAAATATCTATTTACCACACCTGTAGACTTGTAATTTATGCTACTGTATCTTACTGCTAGCTAGCCATTACGTTGTTAGCAAGCTATGTTGTTAGCATGGCTCTTTTACTTATAGTTACGCTACTTTGTTCAGCTTTCGTGAAAGTCACTAGTCACTAGTTTGTTTGTTTTTTGCTAACGGCAGAAAACTCGCTAACTAATTCACACTCTGATCGAGACATTTCCATTATTATCTTATTCATTTGAAATGTTTCACAAACAGCTAAAAGAAAAAAGAAAAAATGTCTCAGGTTTCAATCATGAACAAAAAATGGTTCTTGTTCTCGTCCTGGGTTCTTCAGTATCGGTTTGTGTGGTCGCTAACCTTGTATTCTGAAACAGAGAGAGAGAAAAAGAGAGAAGCGGGAATCAGCGGCCAAACGTTTTGGCACAAATGACCATCACAGCCATACTGTATGTTCTTGTTGAATATCTCATTCCAGATTTATTCCCCTCTGTGTTTGCTGTTATAAAGCGCTCCATTCTTCTGGGAAGGCTTTGTACTAGATTTTGGGGCGTGGCCGTGGGGATTCGTGTTCGTTCGGCTACAAGAGCGTTAGTGGGGTTGAGGTCTGGAGCTGATGTTGATGTGAGGAGACTCCAGTTCCAGTTCATCCCAAAGGTGATGAGTCAGTGGGGTTCAGGTCAGGGCTCTGTACAGGACACTCGAGTCCTTCCGACACACCACGTCTTCATGGAGCTCGCACTTTTTGTGCACAGGAGCACCATCACGCTGGAACAGTGTTCGGGATTCTTAGTTCTCGTGAAGGGAAATTGTAAAGCTACAGCGTACAGAGACGTTCTATACGACTGTGTGCTTCCAGCTCTGTGGTACCAGTTTGGAGAAGAACCACGTATGACTCTGATGGTCATGCGGTGTATTACAAAACATCCTAAATTTAGAATACTATCTTATCTGTTTGGTAACCATGGCGATTTCACTTAGGACCTCATTTAAGACAAAGACTATTACAGAATAACATTCCCTAAGAGAGGAAAAGGGTATTACAGAAGCCTCCTAACGAGACCAAAAAAATCCCCCGCAAAAAAAAGAAGTGTCTTAACTGTAGGACGACCCCACGGGTGTACTAACTTAAAACGTATTTGAACGTTACATCGCAACAGCCGTGTCCGGGAATGGAGTTACGTTTACTAATAATACGAGACGACGAACCGCGATGTTTGATGGTGGAAAAACTTTTGGACGACGCAGATGTGCTTTAACAACAAAACACTGAGGATTATTTACAGGCTCCTATGAAACATGAGAATGCAGTTAGAACAAGAATGACGACCAACATTACAGAAGCTAACGAACCGTCACGGAGCGTTACCGGTCATAGTGCAAGTCATTTTACTATTCAACCTACTCCTGTTATAATCGATATATAAACGTTTACTTCTCAGCAGCAGCTTGTGTGTTGTCGGTTGCTTGGTAACAGACCTGAGGGATGATTATCGAACTCGATGGAGTGGTTTAAGATTTTGTAACATAACATCAGATAAGAATCCTAAATCAAGTCAAGAATTCTTTCTGTAATGCGAATTTGTGGAAAAAATTCCAAATTACAGAACGTTTCTGTAACACCCCCATCCCCCCACGTGTCCATATAGTTTTGGCCACATAGTGTATAGATGTAGCTGAGAATACGCGTACCTCTAAATCCCCAGTTTACTGCGTTGGTGCTGTCGTAGTGGAAGTAATCCGCACTGTGGGGCTGCAAAGAGTGTGAACAGATCACTGACACAAAGTATTAAAATATATTTTATATAGACTGTTTTAGGGTAATTAATATTCGTGCTCAGACTGGTCACTGCAACAGTTATAATAATAATAATAATAATAATAATAATAAGATGAAGAAGTAGCAGAACTTTTTAATGGACTTTTGAAAGACTGCTTTAAAATTATTACATCATAAAATACAAGAACCAATCACCTTCCCTTATGCAAATGAATGGGGGTGTTTCCAGTTTGTTTTCAATTAGCAACGTGATTTTCCTGATGAGTGTAAACCGTGCACGTGCGTCGTGTTTATGTGTGTGCAGTCTCTTTACGGTTTTGGGTGGGCGGCATGTTGTAAAGTGCTCCAGCGTCATTGATTCCATTCTGAGCTTACTGTCTGTGGGTTCTTCTGCCGTTCTTCGGGTTCCTTTCCACTGGATTGTTGCACTGGCTATGCTAAATTGTTCCTAGGTGTGAATGAGTGTGTGAATGTGTGTGTGGATCCACCGTGAACCTGACAAGGATAAAGTGCTTACTGAAGATGAATGAATGAAGGTTTTGGGCGACCTTGAATCAGTAACAGGATCCCTGCCATCCACTTACCCTGTTTATACCGTTCCTTCCATAGCCTGGCAACGAAGCTGATTTCGAGATGAATGGATCTGTGACAAAACACACACACACACACACAGACACACACACACACACACACACACACAGACACACAGACACACACAGAGCTCAGCAACTGAACTCACAGTAAAATGAGCTGACGTTAAACATTGTAATGATGCTGGGCCGACACCAGAGGGCGCTCTGTGCACGTTCATATATACAGCAGAAACAAAACTGTCAGAAAGCTTTAGTGTTTATATTCTTTTGGTATGACTACACACATTAGGAGTAATAGACGCAACAAAAGCATTTCTAAAACACATCTCTATAATACATTAAACATTTCCACAATCTGGCACGATGAAATACTTTTCAAAGCCCTGGCATTCTTTACCGAGGCCCAACAGTAAAGCTCTGCAGGGATGTAAAGAATGAGCTGAGATCACTCAGAGCTCTGTAGACGAGAAGACATGAGCTCTGTAAATGACTCACCGATGTCTGCGCTGTACTGCGATCTGGGAGCTGGAGAGAAAGAGGGAAAGAGGGGGAGGTAAAGAAAGGGAAAGAATGGGGAGTGAGGGAGGGAGAGGGGAGAGGAGAGGGGAGAGGGGGGGAGAGAGGGGGAGGGAGGGGAGGGAGAGAGGAGGGAGGAGAGAGGGAGGGAGGGAGGAGGGGGAGGGAGGGAGGGAGGGAGGGGGGAGGGGGAGAGAGGGGGAGGGAGGGGAGAGAGGGAGGGAGGGAGGGAGGGGGGGGGGGGGGGGAGGGGGGGGGGGGGAGGGGGGGGGAGGGGAGGGGGGGGGGGGGGGGGGGAGGGGGGAGGGAGGGAGGGAGGGAGGGGGGAGAGAGGGAGGAGGGGAGGGAGAGGGGGGGAGAGGAGGGGGGGGGGGGAGAGGGAGAGGGGGGGGGGAAGGGGGAGGGGGGGGGGAGGGGGGGGGGGAGGGAGGGGGGGGGGAGGGGGGGGGGGGGGGGAGGGGGAGGGGGGGAGAGGGGGGGAGGGGGGGAGGGGAGGGGGGGGGGGGGAGGGGGAGGGGGGGGGGGGGGGGGGGGGGGGGGGGGGGAGGAGAGGGGGAGAAAAGAAGGATGAAATATAGAGTTACATCCACATATTTATAATCGCTGTCCATTCTCTCTCAGATCTCAGAGACACAGTGATGGGTGTTAATGTTGGCTGCTTTCATTCTGCCTCTCATGAATAATAAAACGACGGAGACAAAATCAGCACGGAAATAAGAGAGCCCACACACCACTGCAGGCGGGGCTTATCGTCCTTGTTTGATATTGTAAAATGCTCGCAGAAGGTCAAAATCCGTGCTGGTTTGTCCCTATGTTAAAGGAATTCTCCGGCATTTAGGTCATAATCCATCAGAAGTGTACAGCAACAGAACAGAAATAAACAAACTCCTAATTCTACTCGAGACATGAGACATGAGACACATGGTGAAATGGTACATTAGACATAATTAAGTCATAGTACTTCAGTTAAAAAAAATGATATATATATATACACGTGATGATAGAGATTATTTTGAGCGTGATGTGTGGAAAAGACTCGTGGCAGATGAAGGAGTGATAAACGTTCACCTGCACTCCAGATTATATTTCTCTTCTCTGGCATCAGCAGTTTAATCACAGCAAAGGACTAGGGTCAGCTGAATGTGTGTGTGTGTGTGTGTGTTAGTAATCTTTGCTCATTACTGTTGTCCATCACATTAAGGCTGGAGCGTTCATAAATAAAGGGTCAAGGGCTACACTGACCCTGTCCAGGGTGTACCCCGCTTTGTGCCCGATGCTCCCTGGGATAGGCTCCAGGTTCCCCGCGACCCTGAACAAGGAGTAAGCGGTAGAAGATGGATGGATGGATGGATGGGCTACACTGATGTATTAAACATAAATTCAATAAACCAGTACCGAGATCCTGATTTAATGCGGTTCAGGACGGTTCGGGTTCAGTACCAAACAAACAATATGCAAATGATCAGAGCAATGCAACACTCTCGCTATCGCTTCACGTGTAAACTCGGTTGCTTTCCGGTGTCAATGCAAACGTTCATCATCGAACATTCATCATGAAAGTGTGTTATTGTGTCGGAGCGGTCTGCGTGTTTGTATTTCCGTTCCTGCGACGCCGTGGACTGGACACGTGGCGATATTATATTCCATATCCCGATCCTATTGTACGTGATATCATTCCGTGTACAGTACGCTGTGCGTTAAAAACACAACCTCGTCTCCAGCTGCTACGTCTTGAACATGTATGATTATCACGAAGGACAATTCCGGCACTTTCCCTCTGCTGAGAAGGATTACCGGCAATTTCAGACATTTGTGGCCTTGCTGTGACCTTGACCCTGTTTGGATTGATTCCAGAATCGAATCGGTTCATCTGCGGGTAACAATGATGATTCCATAGAAATCCTACAAATATTCAACCACTGGCTGTTGAGATACAGCGCTAGCGAGACTCTCGGACAGACGGACAAACCCGAAAACGAATGCCTCCACCACCTAGTGGCGGAAACATAACTACAACTTTTTAGCAACATCATGGACATGACAGAAAGTCTTACCGAAACTGTTCTTATGTCGTTTTATCAGCTTTCTAGCACTGGAGCAGGTAAGAAGGAATAAAAATTAGGAATAGGAGCTTCTACGGCATCGGGTTAGGTTCTCAGGAGGAGAATTACTCTTAGAGAATTAGGATTAACGCGCATATTTTGTTGACATTTCTCCTAAATCTGATGGTTAGGAGCTCGTTTTAGCGTTAGGATTCTTTGTGAATATGGCCAATGGATTTCTAAATGGCCACAATAACAACATCGGACATGTCGAACATCAGTGTAGGCAATAATCAGCAGTAAATGTCTGGGGAGCAGAGTGGGCTTGTGATAAGATTGTGATATGAAGGCAGGGTTCCCTCTCTCTCTCTCTCTCTCTCTCTCTCTCTGACTAATCCAATCACAGTGGGATCCAGTCAAACTGTCAGACATCCTTATTATTTAACACACTCATGCGGCTCTACTTTCATTCCATATACTCATACTTCTGTACTGAATCATGTCCTGTAGAGAACAGAAACACACACGTTAGAGGTGAGAGAGAGAATTCTCGTCGTACGGTGTACCGCAATGCTTTTGCAAAATATTCTGCCTCGACGCACGGAACTTAAGAATCAGTGATTCTTAACAGGCTTTCAAACGGTTATCTTTTTTAATTGGGCTGATTATAGAATCTGCGTTTACATTTAAAATACGGGAGAGAGAGAGAGAGAGGGAGAGAGAGGGGAAGGAAAGAAGGAAATAAGGAAAGGGAGAGAGAGAGAGAGCGAGAAAGAGGGGAGGGAGAGAGGGAAAGGGAGAAGAAGGGGGAGGGAGGGGAGAGAGAGAGAGAGGAGGGACAGAAGAAAAGGTGGAGAGAGGAGGGAGAGGGGAGAGGGGAAGGGAGAGAGAGAGGGGGAGGTGAGAGGGAAGGGAGAGAGAAAGAGGGAGAGAGGGGGAGGTGAGAGGAAAGGAGAGAGAGAGGGGGAGGTGAGAGGGAAGGGAGAGAAAGAGGAAGAGAGGGGGGAGGTGAGAGGGAAAGGGGAGAAAGAGTGGGGAGGTGAGAGGGAAAGGAAGAGAAAGAGGGAGAGAGGGGGAGGTGAGAGAGAAAGAGGGAGAGGGGGGAGGTGGGAGAGAGAGGGGGAGGGGTGAGAGAAAAGAGGGAGAGAGGGGGAGGTGAGAGAGAAAGAGGGAGAGGGGGGAGGTGAGAGGGAAAGGGAGAGAAAGCGGAAGAGAGAGAGAGGAAGAGAGCGAGAGGGGGGATGGAGAGGGGGGAGAGAGGGAGAGAGAGAGAAGGAAAGGGAGAGACAGGGGGGAGGGAGAGGGAGAGAGGGAAAGAGAGAGGGTGAGAAGGGGAGAGAAAGAGGAACCCTTATTCACACACACACACACACACACACACACGGCCGTACTGACACTGTACCGCGACACAGAAGCTCGGGTGGATGAGAAATGCGGGTGGAGAGGCAGGACGTCCGCGGCAGATGAAATGAGAGTTGGAATAATCTGATTGTTCTGATGAGGAGAAAAGAATCCACGTGTAGAAAATCGTAACTGAGTTACATTGAGAATCATTTTCTAATCGAATGGTAATTGTAATCGTAATGGAATAAAACTGTGGGGCAAGTGAAGATTTCCATCTGTAAGCTGTAATGCTAAGAGCGCTGACAGGAAGACATGATCTCACATTAACATGCTCCGTGTGTGGAGCTAACGTACACTGCATCGTTTCTGAATCTAACTTTAATTCCAATGTAACCGTCATCATCTTCATCATCTTCATCATCTTCATCATCTTCATCATCTTCATCATCTTCCTCAGTAAATACCATATCCTGGTCAGAATTCCCAAGACGCCAGCTCCCTGTCTACCTATCTTTGTTTGTGTGTGTGTGTGTGTGTGTGTGTGTGTGTGTGTGTGTGTGTGTGTGGTGTGTGTGTGTGTGTGTTTGGAGTGGGTTCTTACAGCCGTTAACAGTGTTACTGTAGCCCAGACCGGACAGGGTTTCTTTGCTCCCGCTGCGAGAGTTGCGTGCGCTCGCCCAAGGGTCGTTGTCATAGGAACCAGACCGGGCCTTCATCTCTTCCTTCAGTATCATCCTCCCGATCCCAGCCTGGATCTGGAAAGCAATTTGAGAGGGAATCCCTGAACCGTGTAGAGAAAGATCACATCATCAGGGCAAGCGAGTGAGCAATGAAGTGAGAAAATGAAGGTGTGAGGATGTACCCTGTTAATGCTCCGATTCCAGCCGTCTTCCTCTCCTCCCGAGGAGAACCTGCGAGCTCGAGGAACTGAGACGCAGACAGAGAGAGAGAGAGAGAGAGAGAGAGAGAGAGAGAGAGAGAGAGAGACTATGTTTTCTACTGTCATGTTAGGTAACTTTCCAAGCTAGTTAGGCTATGCTAATGGTAGCTTGCTAGCAGTTAAAATTATACGATTATTAGGGATTTCAGTAGAACATAACAAACTTTAGATGCCCTTACCTCGTTACACTTCATATTTTGACGCTTCACTCTAGTCTACATTTCACACACTAGCATGAGAGACGACTGTTTTCATGTTTTCCCAGTGTATGTGCATTTAGGGTAAAAATCTAAATGTATTAAATACTGAATATAACTCGAATATATACGAAATTCATACTCAAACAGCTTCTCAGCTCCGTACACCACAAAAAACATTAAAAAAAAAAAACCCCAAACAAGCTCAAGGAGAGATGAACTAAGGCACCTTTCGGTGAGCCGGTGTAGTGGTAGTAGTGCTGGTAGTGGTCCGGAGATGAGAAAGGGGAAGACAGGGGAAGCTCTTCGTCGGTTTTAGTCTTCGTAGCTTCGTATTCGTCGTCATCTAGAGGATCGAAAGAGAAAAGGCTGATGGGTAATCTCATGACCCAACGTTCCTTTGTGACGATAGGTTCAGGCGATAGATCGTGCGAGTGTGCGCTCAGTAGAGAAAGCTGTGTGAGCTCCTACAGTGCCGTCAGAGCCGCTCAGTCCATTCACATGACCTTTTACACCGGGTGCACACGTCCAATCGTAGAGTGCTTTATCTTCTAACTATCGTAAATATCTCTCATAAACATCTCATGTCGCTTCTGAAGATCGTTCAACAAAATAACAACAATTTACACTGACCGTCCTGTTCAAAAGTTTACACTCCCTCCCTACATAATGTATCGTGTTGGCATCTTCTTGAGCATCAGTGAACGTTCGCACCTTTTCATTTATTTACTTATTTATTTATTTATTTGATAACTTTCGTGTACGAATCCCTCGGTCGTCCTCAGCATGAAAACGACAGATCTGAACATCGCACAGTCGCTGTTGAAAAGCGCTCGAATATGCGGAAGTAGGCAGTTGGACTGCTCAGGGCAAACAAGGGTACCCGTGAACGTTGATTATTCAGACAGTGTGAAGAATCGAGCGTGTGTAAACTTTTGAACTGGTTCATTTGTGTAAATATAAGTATATATTATATATAATCAATTTTTTTTTAGTTTGAACATAATCTGAGATTTGTAAAAAAAAAAAAAAAAAAAAATCCTTATAATTATTACATCCCAAAACGAACGCGGTTAAATCGCCACTTCTATGTCGATGCATCATGATGGTACCTCCGTTCATATTTTTAAGCCGTCGTTGTTGTATTTTGTCTAAATTGTAATAATCCACACGTCATAATCCAGAGACGTCGTCATTCCTTCATCTCTAACGACATAACAGTGTTAATGAATGGAATGATCGAGGAGGAACGATTGGTACTTACAGGGAGGATATTTCACCGAGGGAAAGAACAGCAGGAGAGGGAGTGAAGGAGAGAGACAAGATCAGAGGAAGGAAGCGGATAACGAACAGCATACATATAGACACAGCACCCTCCGCTAATATTGGCACGCTTGGTAAATATGAGCAAAAAATGGTCTTTATTGTTTAACCTTTTGATCTTTTGTTCAAACAAATGCACAAAAACACTCGGATCAAAATATAGGTGTGCAACAATTATTGGCATCCCTATGAATTGATATGAGAAAAATATTTTTTTAGTACTCCTGGGAGACTAGGAACAGGAAATTGTTCAACCATGACTTCCAGTTTCACAGGGGTAAAAATATGAGGTAACACATAGGCCAAATTCCCTTAGTCATTCATAACAATGGGTAAGAGCGAGGAATGTAGCTGTGATGTGCGGCAAAAGGTTGTTGAGCTTCACACAATGGGAAGTGTCTATAAGAAAATAGCAGAAGCACTGAAAATGTCCATTTCTAGCATCAGAGCAATAATTAAGAAGTTCCAGTCAACTGCAAATGTTATGAATCGACCTGGAATTGGACGCGTGTCTATATCGTCTCAACACACTGTGAAGAGGACGGTTTGAGTGGATTAAAAATCTCCAAGGATCACAGCTGGAGAATTGTAGAAGTTAGTTGTGTCTTGGGGTCAGAAAATCTCCAAAACTACAATCTGAAGTCATCTACATCACTACAAGATGTTTGGAAGGGTTTCAAGAAAAAAGCCTCTTCTCTCATCCAAAAACAAACTCGAGAGTCTTCAGTCTACTGGACCTTCAAATGGGATCGGGTTCTATGGTCAGATGAAACCAAACTAGAGCTTTTTGGTACTAAACACCAGAGGTGGTTTTGGAGCACACAGAGAGGTAGCCATATGGAAAAGTACCAAGGGTGCCAATACTAGTGGAGGGCGCGGTATGTTTGAAATCTGACATTTATCAACTAGCACTAAAGTAGGGTTGGAGACACGGCAACGTATCTAAAGACATCACGGCTCACTGTCTCCAGAACGTTTAGGTTGTCGCGTTCAGAGAGAAGCGTCTGCACGTATACCATGTCTCTTATAGATGGGTGGCTTCCTGTAGATGTTGGCCTCCCCAGTGGCTGAGGACAGACAGAGAGAAACAAAAAGTGAAGAAGAAACAGTGAGGAAGAAAAGGACATTATGGTGGAGATGTGTAAGGACACCGTGCTAGAAAAGAAATGACAAGGACACAAAGGAAGGACATCCTGGTCATATCCCTATTCATCTTCCGTCAGTTCTCAAGTTCAAAATCTGTGAACTTTCATTCTTGACATTCTAGGGCTACAGTTCAGTTCTACTGCAAACGAGTAGCTGGGAGGAAAATACAACACGGTGACAAATCTGTACTTTAATTTATCGGCCATGACATCGTAAAAACTTTTCAAGAAGCCCCACATTATAGATGTCAGTGTCTATAACAATGGTTTGAACTCTTTATTACTGTGTACATTCAAAAAATATAAATAAATTCTCGGAAACCGCCAAACAGATTGTCCCGCAAACCAGTTGTACCGGCTTTTAGAGGCTTTTATCAACATTTTAACGTCAAAGTATGAACTCTAGCAAATATGTAAATTAGCGGACGATTTTAATAATAGAAAACATTGGAAAGAATAATGTTTTTTTTCCGCCGCATTTCACGTCAGGTCATGACTTGTATTCTGAAAACACAAACAGTTTAAGCGTATAAGTCCTTCCGGGGTCAAAGTTCAGGAGACTGAGCAGCCATTTCAACCAGCACCAGCAGAGGTTCTCTCCGCACTCTGTAAGTTCATCATTGACTTGTGTTTTTCGTGTGGACAAATTCGACGAGTCGTTAGAGTTACGCTCTTCAGTCTTCCTGTAAATACTACTTCCGGGGAAAAAAAACGAGAAGTATTCGACAGACTAATTTATTGATACGGGTGTGATTTGAGACGATGTTGACGCCATCTTGGAAAATTCAGTACGTCTTTAACGGAGATTTGTCGCTGGTGTTTCCGTCACTGGTGTAACCGCCTGCGCTTATGACGCTAATGACAGTTAATAACTCCAGTGACTTAAAGTAATAACGCTACATAAAAAAGATTGAGAATATGGGTTATTGCTTTGAATAGAATATGAAAATGTCATTCGAAAATGGTGAATGTTTTAGCAGATCAGAACATCACCATATTTTGTGAAGCGGAAGAGCAACAAAATGTCTCCCAACATATTTTTTGCTATCGCAAAGGTGCAGAAAACACACACACACACACACACACACACACACACATCAACACAAGATAGGTTGCAGTTGATGGTAAACATCAAAACATCTTGGATTTGTGGTTTTAAAGATTTCTCTTAAATACCCCTGACACAGATATTAGTTGCGCTCATTACTGTTGTCGATAGCCCCGGGTTATTTCACGTTGGGCCAACGTGGAGTGGTTGATGGAAAAGAGAGAATGAGTTATATATGAGGATAGAAGAGTTTGATGAGTTATGCATGACCTTCGGACTCGGCATCGTTCCCTATCCAAGGCTGTGAGTGGAATAGGGATGGATGATCAGGATCAGTGAGTGAAGAAGAAGCAGCAGCCTACCTGGCACATGAAAATGCTTGGGTGCTTGGTACATGCTGGATCTAGCGTCGAGCTGACTGTAACAGGGAGAACTCCTGCCACTATCAGTGCCTGCAGTCAGCCCAAGACCAATCAGAAAGCAGAGCATGAGTGCAGTCTGGACACGCCCATTTCCCACGATCCCAAACACAAGCCGGCGTCCATGCTGACCAATGACGGGTACGAGTCTACTGAGCCGAAATTTGTATTTATTTTTGAACACTGTAGTAGTGATTTCAGCAGTCTTTTATGATTATTACAGACTCCTCACACTCGACAAGATCTCAATTGTATCCGGGATGAATTCTGTAAGCGACCGTGTCGTGAAGCACGAGATGAAGATCGTCTAACGTCAGACCTGTGGTTAAAGGAAATGATATCGATCTGCTTTCGTCGTTGATCAGCGTGATCCGGGAAATCGGCTCGTGCCGAGAACACAAACACTCGTCAAGTCAGGTCATTCAGAGATTTTTGTTTTTTTGCCCATTAAAATGTTTTATTTATGTTTCCCCATCGCCACCGCCATTTTTCGTTTAGCTATCTTGTGAGCTTGGCGTCACACCGAGATTCGAATAAAACATTTCTGACCAAAGAATTCTTTTTATGACGTGTGATTTCTGTTGGGATGAAAATCACACCGTGTAATCCCAAATGAACACATACTGTACACGTACATGCAAACAAACAAACAAACAAACAAACATCAAAGACCCATTTACATCTGGTTGTTTCATGTGTCTTGTACCTGGATTGTAGTCAAAATTAAATCTCCGCTAAGCCAGAAATCTGAATTCGCAAACCATCGACTTCCTGTACTGCTCCTGCTTGTTACCAGTTGATTTTATCCCGATGCTCGACATGTGACGCGACCACATGTAAACGGGACCAAAAAAAAAAAACACAAACCCAATCCGAAATGATCTTTAGCAGTTTCACATTAAACTGATAAAATATTTCAAAACCATCAACGGACGTGTTTTTGATCCGATTCACATCTTTAATCAGGTTCATCGACCTTGAAATTTAAAGATTAAAAGCAAACAGGAAGTAGTGATCTAATGAATCTGATCTCACACATTCACAACATATTTATCTCCGGTTTTAATGGAACGAGAGGATAACGTTTCTACCGTCACGCATGATAGAAAGATTTACGAGTATTATTACTGCGGACTAACAGTACCGTGGATAAAATATCATATGGAATGGAAACTCTGGTTTTGGAGAATGCGTTCCTTTAAAAGAAACATTCCCCTAAGAGAGAACGTGTATACGTATGTGTGGCGGGTTGGGGGATTTTTTTTTTCCGCCCCCTGCTTATTCTACTGTGAGAAAAGATAATAATAGAAATGTTTTTATTTAGGCATCTTCCTGATGTTGCCTTGGGGTTTGAAATGCAAAGGTGATGATGTGTAAGGAACCAGTTGAATAAACACGGCGTTAAAAACCTCTCCAGCTAAGGGGGTTAAAATGTTTAAACGACAATTAAAAAGACATTAATGAGCAACTTTCAGCTCAGGTGAAGAGGCGGACACTGATGTGGATGATGCTGATAATCAAATTCCCTATTGTAAACATGGAATTCTTTGAAATATGGTAGCAGTGTTGCATTTCTCTCTATAGATTGGATTCTGGAATTGGGACATCTTTCATTTTTGTCACTTTTAGATGTAAACACATTAAAAAAAAGAATAAAAATACTAGAACGTCACTTAACTTGTGATAAACATATTTGGAGAAAATGTCAAAATTGGACCACGTGAAGGATTTTCCCAGACGCTCAGACGTTTGAACGGTGCGTTTGAAGCTTTTCAGGCATCTAGATCTTTCGCTCAGCTTTTGGAGCATGTATGTGAGAAGGAGAAGGAGAGGACGTTGGATGAGGACTGACCGTAGCGGTAGTAGAGCTGAGGCGAGCGTGGCACGGCGGGAGACATTCCCTGACGGCTGTAAGTCGGTGAGTCGATGTAGCCCGGGCTAGAGGAACGCCGGTGCCTGAGGTCCAAACTGTCGTAGATATCCTGTCAAATACGGAGGAGGGGAGCGTTTAAACACAAGCTTCATCTTCTGTTAAAAAGCTGAACTTCCAGAAGCTGCTGTTTAGTCCAGTTCTCTCTACTGTAACTACATATCATAGGTGTGCAACAATTATTGGCACCCGTATAAATTCATATGAGACTATCATTTTAGTACACCTGGGTGACTAGGAATAGGAAATTGTTCAACCATGACTTCCTGATTCACAGGGGTATAAATATGAGGTAACACGTATTCCAAATTCCCTTAGTCAATCATAACAATGGGTAAGAGCGAGGAATGTAGCTGTGATGTGCGGCAAAAGGTTGTTGAGCTTCACACAATGGGAAGTGTCTATAAGAAAATAGCACAAGCATTATTTATTATTATTATTATTATTGGCACCACTATGAATTCAAATGAGAAAAAGTATATTCTCATTGATATTTGAAATTTTTTTGTTTTTTTAGTCTCTGGGTGAGTAGGTAATGCCCATTTCCACCATCAGGGCAATAATTAAGAATTTCTAGGCAACTAGAAATGTTATGAATCAACCTGGAATCGATTCTGAACACCATAAGCAACTTCTTGGAAAAAGTTAGTAAGCGAGTAAGCTAAAAATTAGAACGATTATTTCCGTTCTGTCTCCTGCGGATATATGAGTAAATTCCGACCAAAGAGCTTTAGTACCTGAGAATACACAGAGAGGGTTCCCAGAGACTGCGGTCAGTGCAGGAGAGGAAAGAAAAGAAGAAAATGAACACAAGTCAAGCAAGCACAAATCCATTTCACACTCCATTACTCAATCCTTTCCAGGTCCATGCCAGAAGATGGGAGGTGGTCTGCGAGAGAAAGTGGAAAAGACGGATCCGTGTGAAATGTGATCGTTTGCACGAAAGCTATTGCTGTCGTTTGTATATATTTCACTGAAAACGTTCAGGGTATACGCTCCGAGAAATAAAGGTACCATGCTGTACTGTACCTCGCTGCTGTCATGGTACCATCAGGGGTACCTTTAGGACGTATCTTTTAACTGGGACTACGAATATAGCTTGGTCTAGAAGGTGCAATGCAGAGGTAAAAGATACACACTTATAGGTACAAAAAGAGGTACCACTCCAGCGATAAGGAAAAGTACAGTACCTTTAGGTCTAAGACGCTGTAGATTGGCAGAACTTTTAGTCTTTCATTATTTGGAATAAAACAACCATGCTAATGGATGAGAAATCCTAAATCCATGCACCATGGTCTATTATCACAGTGTAATATACATGCAGCTAAAAGCGTCCATCCGCTCACATAAGCAAAAGCAGGAGGCAAAAATAATTCTATCATCATTCCCATCATTCAGGTCATTAGGATGCACTGTAGAAGGCAATAAGGAGTAACAGAAGGGCGCTGGTACTGATAGCATTAGCACTAAGCCTAACAGCTCAGTACCTCCCCACAGCGGTAACGCTCTAGCCTGTCATCAGAGAAGTATCTGTGATACACCTCGTATGGAACGAGATCGGCTCGCGGCTCGCCGTATACAGCGCTAAGCTTAGGTAATGAGGACAGAGCCCTGTAACTGAGGATCTCATTCTCCACTCTGGCCTGAAGAACACACAAAGGATAGAACAGAGGAGACAGGAACACGTGAGAGATGCACACACACGCACACGCACAGAGAGAGAGTGAGAGAGATCCAGATGGAGATTGGAACTGGCATCACAGCAGGTTTCTGACCGCACATACCACAGATGTCCACACACACGCACACACACACACACACACACACACACACAAATGATGGGTGATATGACAAAAATTTCATATCTCATATATATATATATATATATATATATATATATATATATACACACATATTTTATCATCACACCAGAGTTTTTCAAAAATTTTGAATTAAAATAGATTTTAAAAAATCATATCTCAGAAATAGTACATATTTTGATGTAATTTGTTGTGATGATCATATTAGAACGTCATATCGCACAGACTTATCACACACACATGCACACGTGCTTACTTATGAACATGGCAATAACATGAGGTCAGAGAATTTTTTTATTATAATTATAACAATAATAATAATAGTGTATAGTGGGAATACACCAGCCACCATACACACACACACACACCTACTCTCTTTCATTCAGTCATGCACTGTGTGTATGAGAGGTGTGTGTGTGTGTGTGTGTGTATGAGAGGTGTGTCCATGGGGCGCTACTTACACAAATGACCCGGCTGGGAGATCCTATACTGGAGCCGGGAGGAGAGATGGAGGCCTCTGAGGTGCGTCTTAGCTGTAACAACACACACACACACACATACACACTTGGAGAAATGTTGTACAGACACGTATTTCTATAAACCCACAAAAGCACTCATAGCTGACGCCTGGAGTTTTACAAGACTTTGTAAGCGACAGAAGGCCGTATGTTCCTGAACTGCAACGTTGGAAAGTGTCTCTGATATTTATTTGTACTTGGTTCTTGTCTCAGTCTTGGGCATTGGTCTTACTAAATACGGTCTTGCTCTCGAGCCGAGAGTTCGCAAGATGTTGTCTTTTCTATTGGCGTACCCAACGTTTGAAAGTTCCTTCTTCTAGAGATCAGACCAATCAGAGGCAAAATGCACGAATGAAGCCGTCTCGTCAAGGTAAAGCTTTGGCTACGGAAAGAATCTGATGGTTCTACATCTCGAGCTGTGTCTTGGTTAATCCTGGTCGTGCACTTCAGAATGTTCTTCTTGACCACAGCCCTAGTTTTGAACGTCCGGCTATGTTCCTTTCCGCTCACACCTGAATTCTACACAACTAATTGACACTTTTTATGAAAACAGAGTTCTGTCTCTCACCCTGAGCTTCCTCTCCGTCCTCGCAGCCTGCTTACACATCGGATGCCACACCTGTGAACCTGCAACACAAAATAAACCAGAAGAATGGTCCAATCCATCTCTCCAGGCACAAATGATGTGGGTTTTTTTTTTTTTTTAGCTTTTGCACTGCTGAACAGAGGAAGTAACTCGCTCAGGGCCAGATGTACGTACGTCAGGAGGCGTTTACCATGTGTCTGAAATCTAAGACTGTGGCTCATAACAGAAACCCAAAGCACATGGAACCATCTACTAAATCTACTCGGTGTGTGTGTTTGTGTGTGTGTGTGTGTGTGCGCGTGTGTTATAAAAGCTGCTGTGAAGTGGTATGGACAAACAGCTCGGGGCTTGTGAAGAGTAAATACGAGTTCGATGTGTTTAATAAAAGAGGTTCTCATGCAGTGAAGTTTTAACGAGGACGTATAATTCCACTGTATTCGCTTTCTTCTTTATGAACATTGGCAGATCTCACAAAAGTGCTGTTGAATGTGCGTTTCTGTTGTACTGCATGATAACCAGATCTGCACGACAATTGATCAACAGTATTAAAACAAACAGTTTCCCTGAATAATTCGTTCTTTAGTTCGAGGTCCTCACTAAGAAAGTCCTGTATTCTTCTGCTTCTTCTTCTGGTGCACGTTGTCACGAACAAAATGTATATGAAATATGTACAAACTGGCCTACAAGCATGGAGAAATGCACGCAATCATTACAGCTAACCCCCTGACCTCGATGACCTCGAACGTGAACCTTGGATGTCATCAGTACAGACCTGCCAGGTACATCTCTTCTCCTTCAGTGAACGTCATCTGACAGCGTGCACAGCGCGCACATGTTGGGTGATAATGCTTTCCACCGGCCTGAGAAGACGAAACGAGAGAGAGAGAGAGAGAGAGAGAGAGAGACAGTGATATCTTGATATATAAATCACGACGTAGATTATGACCAACATTCCGTGGTTCGAACAAGCTTACAGTTAAAGCTGTAATTTTAGCTCTCGGGGACTTTTATAGGCTAATCATGCTGCATTTTTATCCATCCATCCATCCATCTTTTACCGATTACTCCTTTTCAGGGTCACGGGGAACCTGGAGGCCAAAGGAGCATGGGGAGCAGTGGGCATGGAGAACAAGGCGGGGTACACCCTGGACAGGGTGCCAGTCCATCACAGGGCACAATCACATACACACTCATACACCCATTCATACACTACGGACACACCAATTTTTGGTCTTTGGACTCCAGGGAGGAAACCGGAGTACCCGGAGGAAACCCCCGCAGCACGGGGAGAACATGCAAACTCCACACACACAGGGGCACGGTGGGAATCGAACCCTCGACCCTGGAGGTGTGAACGTGCTAACCACTAATCCACCGTGCACATGAAATGAGTTATATAAATAATTCTACCTCATCTGTATATTCTACTCTAAGCTCCTTCCTCGATGTGTCCAAGTAAGTTATTTATGACCGTAAGACCAAATCTGGATGTTTTATTGCAGATCGTGTACATAGCAACGGAACTAACTGATAGTCTTGCCGTCTTTTAAAAAAAATAAATAATAATTTTGACAAAATTATCAGTGAAGAACCTCTAGAGGAAGCACTACAAAATGCCAGATGACCAGAAAGACAAACACGAGACGATAGCGGGACGAACCCGAGACGATACGAGATAAGGACCTGAATGCGACGCGCTAGGCGAATTGGCCTCGAAACGTCATTCGGTCTGGGAGTAATTACAGAGCCGGCTGTATAAATGAGGCTTTTCTGAAAAGTTCTCGTGAGCAGCTGCATCTTTAAAAAAAAAAAAAACCAAACAAACAAATAAAAGCTTCGGAAATCTTCCTCTAGTCGGCTTAAAAGAAGAGAGGAAGAGGCGGAGAGCCAGGTGGTGTCTGGCAAAGTTGTGAAAATATGCAAATTTGCTGGAGTCGTGGAGATTTTAGGAGTAACATTTTCTCCTGTTAGTGATGTACAGCGTCTGTGGTTCTGCACGGTGGAAAAATATTGTTCAGGCGGTTTACGTTGTCTATTTCACAAGCCAGTGTTCTCTCTCTCTCTCTCTCTCTCTCTCTCTCTCTCTCACACACACACACACACTGTCAAAAGCACCTCACGTTAAATGATTATGGCACCGGCATTAAAGGGGTGAACGTCTATTTATAGACACCTGTCTGTATGCACTCGGGCGACGTCTGCCACGCGTTCCACCTTCAGCTCAGTGATTTTCTTCGATAAACGTCGTGGGTTAATGTGACGTATGACGGATCTGATGCTACACCGATCGCTCGTGGAAGCGCAGGGAACTGATATGATGTTCGTGAGCGTTCTTGGGCCAGAACACCACAGCAGCTGTAGAGACGGTGTGTGTTGTTGCAGGACGTGAAGACAGACGGATCCACGCACCATTAACAGAGCTTTTTAACTCGCTTTTTAATTCATGTGTAATTCATATTTCTCAGTATCGTTCTGATTGGATTAACGGCTCCTACCCATGACTATAACGCATCAGTGTATAAAACAGAGACAAAGAGAGGGAACTGAGATACCAACACCAAAGAAGAGAGAGAGAGAGAGAGTGTGTGTGTGTGTGTGTGTGTGTGTGTGTGGAGGTGGTAAGGAGTGGGTCAGGATCTGTATGGTAGGAGAATGTGCAGAGACGCCCAAATATCTAAAAATACGGAAAATTGCATAAGCAGCCCACATGTCCACACACACACACTATCTCTCTCTCTCTCTCTTACACACACACACACACACACACACACAGCTCTTGCGCAGAAACAATACAGTCTGAATTTTTTCTAACACATACAGAGGGTTATACATCGCTGTTGAATTAATATCTAATAATAATAAGTTTAGATTAATACAGACCAGATCTTTAAAATCCAAATGATCTGAAGTTTCACAACAACAACAACAACAACAACAACAACACAAAAGCCACTTTAGCGCTCAGAGCTTCGTCAAGACACACACAGTAAACGGCAAGAAATGAAACCAACGAAGAGGATTCAGTGAACTCCGCACCTCCAGCACTTTCCCGCTGACGTATCTGTTGCACGTCTCGCACCTGATGCCGAACTGCCTGTGGTAATCTGACTCGCAGTATGGAATACCATTTCTGAAAGACACACACACACACACACACACACAAAATAAAACAAGCTCTCTGCCATGACCTCTTTTGCTTCCAGCACTCTACACTAGGCTTGTGTGATTCTAGATTTTTTTTTTTTCACTTTTTGCAATTTAACATTTAAATCAATTGTGATGCGTTTACATCAGCCGGAACCGACAGCCTTTAAAGAAGAGGAGAAGAGGGCAGGAAGGCGAGCATTTCCATCCGTTTCAGGTTAAAGGAGAGAAGGGGGGAGTAATAATGTTTCGAGCTGTGCAGTCGGGAAGGCGGAGCCAATCATGAACATTCAGTGGGATGGTGGACTTAAAGGTGATTGTGCAGTAATGTGCAGTAAATGTACGTCCACATGGCCGAGGTTTTCTGCTGCTCAGTGTGTTTGAACGCGTCAGGAGAACTGAATCACTTTCCACTCATCATCACCGTCAACATGACTTAGGAGGATTTGACTCTTTCTTGTAGGAATGTTTCTTCGTTTTAGATCAAAAAAAGACCCGTATTATGTTTTTTTTCTTCAAATATTACCTTCCTTTTGTTGTGTGCTATCGAGCTGTTTGCGCGTGAAAAAAGTCTGCAATGCGCACGGCAAACGGAGTTATCGACTCCAAAACGAAGGAACCGATTCCGAACGGCCGAAACGAGTTGTTACTGATTCTAGACCTTACTTCCTGTACTAACCTACGTAGGTTTGTAACAATAAGCCCCGCCTCTGGTCTTCATTGGGCGCTCGCTGATAGCGGCAGGCCAATCACAACAGACCAGGACATCTGACCAATCAGAGCAGAGTATGCTCTTTGAAAGAAGGAGTTTAGAACGAATCCTTTAGAACGGATCACGAGTCGTCTGTGACACTGAGGGGAAAAAATGCTGCAGTTTAAATTATGAGCACGTTGAAGTGTTTTTGACTCCGGACGCGTGGAAATCTATTCTATGAGCCCTTTAAAACAAACTTAGGCACTCAAAACATTCTCCATTTAACGTGACAGAAAGCGAGAGCACGCGAGATGGAGGGGAGGGGGCGGGGCTTCCTGGAGGGACTGCATAAAATCTAAAAGAAGCACGTAACTTTCAATTCACCAGCTAGTTTTCTTTTGTTTTTCTTGCCAAGTAGTATTCATTACAACAGGGTTATTGAACATATTCCCCGGCAAGGTTTGTCTGAGAAGAATATTTTATATCACTGAATATTTACTATATGTAATAATACCCGTACATCTGCACAGTTTCTCTGTACTTTTTCCAGCTTTTTCCATTCTGGCACACGCTTCAGGATAAAAGCATCTGATTGATCAATAAACGTAAACGTATTAATGTCGAGTTTTGAGAGAAGTGCATACTTGCTGATGTACTCTCCAGTCAGGACTGTGCCGCAGGTTTGACACTTAAAGCAGCTGACGTGCCACTGTTTCTCCAGAGCCAGCAGGGACTGACCGTGAGTTATCTCCTCCTTACACCCCGCACAGTCTGAGAGAGGGAGAGAGAGAGGGTGAGAGAGAGAGAGAGAGAGGGTGACAGAGAGTGAGTGAGAGAGAGAGAGACAGACAGAGAGAGCGAGAGAGAGAGAGACAGACAGACAGAGAGAGTGAGAGAGAGAGCGGGAGAGAGAGAGAAGGAGAGAGAGAGACACAGAGAGAGAGAGAGAGAGAGAGAGAGAGGGAGAGAGAGAGAAGGAGAGAGAGACACACACAGAGAGAGAGAGAGAGGGGGACAGAGAGAGAGAGAAAGGTGACAGAGAGAGAGAGAGAGAGAGAGAGAGAGAGACAGACAGAGAGAGCGAGAGAGAGAGAGAGAGAGACAGACAGACAGAGAGAGAGAGAGAGAGAGAGAGAGAGACAGACAGAAAGAGAGTGAGAGAGAGAGAGAGGAGAGAGTTAGTCACAGTGTCTAGTAACAGTTAGTAAGAGCAGTTGTAATACTGATGCAGATACAGGTTTGATCCTGAGCTCGTGTTCCTGTCTGAGTGGAGTTTCTCATCTTCTCTCTGTGTCTGTGTGGGTTTCCTCCAGGTCCTCTGGTTTCCTCTCACCTCCAGAAAACATGCCAGTAGGTGTCAATGAGCGTGTGAACGTGTGCGTTGCTCTGATATGTGTACCCCCACCCGACACTCACAATGAACTTACAGCATGCTCTTAAATGTT
Source organism: Ameiurus melas (assembly GCA_012411365.1). Lineage (NCBI taxonomy): Eukaryota > Metazoa > Chordata > Actinopteri > Siluriformes > Ictaluridae > Ameiurus > Ameiurus melas. The sequence continues at coordinate 24,418,593 of CM022769.1, read as the reverse complement.
TTTATACCACGCCGTGGGTTTAATGCTTGAATCTGATTGGTCAGAAGGTGTGCAGTGATTTTGAATAACAGGACAGCTCGGGCAGTAGTTCGAGCGGCTATAACAAAAATGACAGGTTTAACGCGCTCGTTATAATACGTTATCGTTTCTATAGTAACAGATAATTTTTTTTATTTACACGGTGGACGCGCTACGTAATCTAAGACTAATACTAAGCAGATTTTTCAAAACGTGCTGTTGTTGAACAGAGAAATATTTCGAATCGTCGGGGTGGTGATGTGTTTTTTTTATTTATTTAAGGATGGAGGAAGGAGTCTCCAGTGTTGTTCATTAATCACTTAAACGTTGTAATCGTTAACAAATCGCTGTTGTATAAGCGGAGTATCACACTCCAGATCACGCTGTTATATGAAAATAATCCACTTTAGGGTAAGACACACAAACACACACACACACACACACTCACCTTGAGGAACATCCTGCTGAAAAAAACAATAGAAACCCTTACAGAAATTCTAATGGTTTCCACTACATTTACAAGTAAAACCATTAACAAATGTGGTGTGTTTTGGGTCATAATCCATTAGGATTTAATCATCTGTCTTAGTCTCCACTAGACATACACATGTCACCAACAGAACCCACAAGGACCATTATAGTTTCCATTAAAACCAACACAATTCCCATTATAACCATTAAAACCATTAGCATTTCTGTAATGGTTTCTATTGTCGTTTTTTCAGCAGGGAAATGAAACGTTTCTGCTTTGTTAATTTTATGGATACAAGATTTTTTACTTTTGTAAAATAAAATACCATATTACACACATACACACACACACACACTCCACTCCACTCCATTACAACTACACCACCTCAGGCTGTGACACTGCATCTGCTTTCCAGGGAGAATCAATGTGCCGTGTGTGTGTGTGTGTGTGTGTGTGTTTTATATTTCACCTTCCATACATTGTCCCTGATTACTTGTGAGCAGACACCCCCCACATTAAGTGCAGACGTAACCCACTGAACCGTAAACGTCAAACAGATCAGAAAGAGATTTTGTCGAGATCAGACTTACGACTCGGCCCGTGGATCTTCACGGGCTCGTTGCTGCTGACGAGCGTGTGTGAGCACTGCTGACACACACACTTCTTCCCACAGAAGGTCACCCTGTCTCCGATGGGGAACGGCTTCCTGTGGCACAGTGAGACGGACAACGTTGTGTGCTAGTAATAACAAACATCTTAAGCGTTATGACGTTTAGCTTTGTAAGATGGAATGGTTTAACCGTGAGCAAATATAAAAATCAGACCACACTGGAAGGTCACTAGAGTCAGTGTGACGCTGGAATGGCGTAATCCAGTTAATCTAACACTGTGACGGAGTAAAGCAAGGGCGAAGACATCAATCAACACGTCCCTGATCTCCTCATCCTCTACATCACATTTCTCCCTGAAAGACTGCTTCTGATTGGTCAAGAAGTGTTGATTCATTTCCTTTCATCTCATAGCGTGGTCGAATTCTCAAAACCGTACGTTCTGTAACAGCAACTCTGACAGTAGTTCCAGCTTTATGCGCTCTTTGTCGAGACGGTGAAGTTTTCTGTAAGGAGATGTTTATTTAACATTTATGGAAGGAATCTCCAGTGTCAGCAATTTCTAGCGGTAACGCAGTCTCTAGTTCGAGTGTTCGGTAACAGCCAGTAACATTTTCCGTCATTAGACGGGAAGTTTTCACGAGAGAAGAGATTATACTTCGTTTTTTTTAAGGTAACAAGACGAGCTGCATTTATTTATTTATTTATTTATTTATTTATTCATTCATTCATTCAGTCAGTCAGTCAGTCAGTCAGTCAGTCAGTCTCGTTAATCTCAATAAAGTAAAAAGTGAGGGCTGGTGAGGGAACAACTGTTCATCATGGATGTTTCAGAGGAGCTGATCATATATTGAGGGTTATTAACTCTCTCAGCATTTCGCTTAGTAAATCGAGTCTAGTTTAAGAGAGAAGGTGATTAAAATTTTTTAAAGGACTGAACGACCTTTTCCAGCATTTCACCACATGTGTGACTAAAGAGGCTTTTGCGGCTGAGCGGATTAGGCCGAGGTTAATTACTTTATACCTACAGTGGGAAGATTGCAGAGATGATTTCTGCCTGAATTTGGACTTGTACATTCTTAATTTCTTTCAGAGTTTTAGGCTGCAGTTGGTCAGAGAATGTAATTGAGATCCCAATCATTAAACGTTCCATTTCAAAAGCCTCATTATGAAGGAACTGAGTAGCGTCCGTCTCACCACATTCACAAGTCAAAAGATTCATGAGAGTCATATATATTCCTATCCTATACTATCCTATACTATTCTATACTAACCTATACTATTCTATACTATTCTATACTAACCTATACTATTCTATACTATTCTATATTAACCTATACTATTCTATACTATTCTATTCTATCCTATACTATTTTATATTATTCTATACTATACTAATCTATACTATTCTATACTATCCTATACTATTCTACACTATACTGATCTATACTATACTATTCTATAATATATACTACACTAATCTATACTATTCTATACTATACTAATCTATACTATTCTATACTAATCTATATTATTCTATTCTATACTATTCTATTATATACTATACTAATCTATACTATTCTATACTAATCTATATTATTCTATGCTACACTATACTATTCTATACTATACTAATCTATACTATTCTATACTATACTAATCTACATTATTTTATGCTATACTATACTAATCTATACTATACTATTCAATTCTAATCTATACTATACTATTCTATACTATACTATTCTATCCTATTCCATCCTATACTATACGATTCTATACTATACTAATCTATACTATACTATACTATTCTATACTGTACTATACTATTCTATTCTATACCAATCTATACTATACTATACTATTCAATTCTAATCTATACTATACTATTCTATACTATACTAATCTATACTATACTATACTATACTAATCTGCACTAATCTATACTATAGTATAGTATTATAGTATTCCGCACTTGTGTGTGAAAATCCCAGGATGTCAGCAGTGTCTGAAACCCTCAAACCAGCCCGTCTGGAACCAACAACCATGGCATGGTTAAATGAGTTAATACACTCTTGTGCTGCTGCTTCAATTACTGTAGCGTTTGGTTTTTGTTCTGGTTTGCACTTACACGCCATCTGCTTTATAGACGATTGCTTTAAACGTAATCTATTACATTTCGGAGGCATGATCAGTAAACCGTGGCACCAGAAAGATCCTTTCATGTCAACAAGAACTATGGAACTGTTTAAGAACTCTAACAAGAGCTTTTATAGAATAATTAATGACACGAGATTTCCTACAGGCTCGCCTTTTTAAGAATCTAAGCCATCCTCCCTGCTGGGAGCTCCAGGCTACGACAGAAGTGCTCAGTCCTGGTCCAGAAGGATAAAAAAAGGACACGCACATGCATACACAATACATAGCTTAATCAGACTGCCCGCTCGGATTATACAGTACAGTGGTTAGGACACTGAGGTCCCTCCTAGGCCTGTCACATTTATTTCATAATCACCTAATTGGAATCATTTGAGTTTTTCATTTACTCATTAGGGATGTAACTGAATGTGAAAATATTACTTGAATGTATTGGGATGGACAAATACTGGGTTCTTTTTACTTTCATCTGGGCGAGAGGTCCGATACGAAGCTTGTGGGACAAAGAAAGGCTACAGTTGTTAAACCGAACGTGTTGCTACACAATGCCTTTCACGATGCATTCATTCATCATTGGTCAGGGTCACGGTGGCTTAAATTAGGCTTCCATTTTGTGTATGTTTTGGCATAGAACTGAGCAGTTACAAACAAAAATAATAACTGCCAGAGGGGGATTAAATAAAGATCTGTTCAATCTCTAGTTTTGTGTCTTTTTTTTTTTTTTAGATGACCAATCTAAACCTTTCCGGTTCAGGCCACACCCACTCTTTGGTTTTATATCCGAATACAGATACGGACTTTCGAAGCCCTGTGCTATGTTATGCTGTTATTATGCTACAGTTTTGCTTATAAGCACAGCGTAAAAAATATTTCATAGTATTTGTATATATAGTATAAATATTTATAGTTTCACAATACAATTAGATTTTTGCCAAAATTTCAGAATCATGACAGGGCTAGTCTCTCTGCCGTCTGTTCTTTCTTTGTGCAGTCTCTCCAGAATATAGCCATTTTGCAATCGTGGAAATTAACGCAAAATCAAGCGAACTCCGCAATATTCGTAGGAGCATTGCAATTTTTCAGATTTTTCGGGGCCAGGACGTGTCATGTGACGTCATCAGAACGCCATGAGTACAGCGAAAAGGTCTCGTTTACTAACAAACCTCACTGCAAAAGACAACGTCGTGCGATTTCGCCGATCCGAGTAGCTTTCCGCAAAGAAATGCACAAAAAAACTCTACAAGATGCATAGCAAATTTTTTATAAAAGCCGCAGCAAAAACGAACATTTTTGGCTGCAACGATCACAAAAACAAAAAAAAAGAATTCTCTATTGGCTTAGGTTATTTATTGACTTTTCAGAAGCATCTAAAGAAAATTTCTCCCATCGAAAAAAAACTAAACATATGTGTGTGTGTGTGTTTGCGTGTGTGTGTACATGTATTCTGCCCTTGAATACAGGTGTTCTGTGACAACAACCCCCCCCTCATGTCTTCTCTATAATAGGATAGTTTCAAATGCTTACAGAATTCCTGATTAAGATTAGTGTTAGGCTGCAGACGTGACATTAATTAGCTGTTTTTATTTTCCCCGTCTCGGAGGCGCGCGTGTACGTACGCAGTCTGACGCGTGCCGATACAGATCGTCAGACTATCAGTTACAGTCCTGTTAATTATCATTGTCTTTTAAAGATGTCAGAGTGTGTGGTTTGGTCTAGACCTGCTCAAAATCCTTCCACGTTCGTGCCGAGATACGGAACGGCGTCATGTCGCAGTTGAACGTTCCTGACACTGGGATTCAGCCCTGCAGCTGAGGACTGTCCTAGTTTGTTTAGGTGTTGTGATCAAATCGGACACCGTTTTCCTCTCAGTTAGCCTCTGAAAGGTGAAAGCAAACACAAGCCATGCCTGAGGGAAATTTTACAGGGTGTGAACACGGTGCGAAAATGATGAAAAGGACTAAAGAGGTTCTTTTTCCTAAATTCCACGGAGAGCGGGCATGACAGGCTTTATGATTAGTTACAGGAAAAGGACAGGAAGGATATTAAAGCAAGATGTAACGCATATTTAGAGATTTCAAATAAAAAATGGACGGGTATCCAATCTGTTGGAGACATGATGCCCAGATTTCAACAGGATAATAATACACAGTTCATAAACTGAATAGTCGGATGAGGATGAAAATGATGTAAATCATCCAGTATGATGTGGCCTTCACTATCACTAGATCTCAAACTAATTGAACCCTTTTGGGCATTGAGTTTGGACCATATTCTCCAGCACCATCATCAGAACACCAACTGTGTAACTGGAATATCTTGTAGAAGAATGGTGTTCATCCATCGATTACAGTTCCAGAGGCTTGTGGAGTCTACGATGATGCGCATTGAAGCGCTTCTAGTAGCTTGTGCTGGTCAAACACTTTCCTAACACACCTATCATCTGCCTGTGTGTCGTTTATACAGTCGCCTTCGAAAGTATTGGAACAGCAAGGCCGATTATTCTCGCTATACACTGAATACATTTGGGTTTGAGATCAAAAGATGGAGATCGTTCGTTTCCTGATATTTACATCTAGACGTGTTAGACAACTTAGAACACGGCACCTTTTGCGGCCAAGACACCTCTCTCCGCCTCTCTAAGATACTCTTTCTATACCCAATCACCTTACTGACCTGTCACTAAATGTTCCTCCAGCTGTTTCTTTTTTACTAACACTTACTTTTCCAGCCTTTTGTTGGCCGCCGTCCCAAATTTTGATACCTGTTACGGCCATCAAACTCAAACGTACCTTATTTTTCTTCTTAAAACGGTCAGTTTCCTCAGTTTAAACCTTCGATATGTTTTCTACGTTCTATTGTGAATAACATAAGGGGTTCATGAGATTTGCATATTGTCACGTTCTGCTTTTATTTACATTTTAAACACCGTCCCAACGTTGACTTTTTTTTTTTTGGAATTGGGGTTGTATAATAAATAAAAGCTGAAATTCTAAACTCTCTTCTCAAATTCATCTTTTGATCTCAAGCCCAAATGTCTTCAGTCTGCAGCAAAAACAATGGAATTCAGAGGGTGTTTCATGAAACGTTGTTTTAGACATGATGGACAGATATCCTGTAAAGTGTCTCGTACCTGCAGATGGTGCAGACGAAGCACTTTGGGTGGTAAGCCCGGCTCAGAGCTGACACCACCTCCCCGGTAATAAATTCCCCGCAGCTGTCACATTTAGTGCCGTAAAGCCGCTGGTAGTCTTTGGTGCAGATGTACTCACCGGCCTGCTGGAAGAATCCGGAAGAGGCCAGGTCACAGCCGCACACTGCAGAAAAGAAAATCAAGAATATAGTATTAATAGTATTATAGTAATAAGTACATTAATAATAAATTAGTCCATTCAACAGACACCTGAGCAGTGACACATGACTTTGATGTCAGACTCTTGACTTCAGAAACATAGCTGGAGTTTATAGTGATTTTTAAGTTGGTAAATATCATGTTTATGAATCTGTAAAGTGTACATAAACATAGGTTTTTATGTACACCATCAAACCGGAGACTTTCCAAGCCAACAGAAGACTGTTGTGAAGGTTGTGTTTATAGGCCGTTAGGAGGACAATTGGTCTGAGCAGCTCCAGCTAAGTAGCTAACGATCGTGTCGATCAACTAAATAAACTTTCTAGTTAGCTAAGCTGCCTAATTTACGTAAATTGTTTTAACAAACTTAAAATCTACATCAAGCGACTAGCTAAATAACACCGTCACTAGGTCATGCTCTTACTGAGGAGTTGCCCATAACGGTCACGTTGAGCTAGCTAACTTTGTTCGACTTAGTTTTTACGTGATCATGAAGAGACGTGTACGCCTTCCAGTTCTTTCTCTAGTATAAGCACTCAGAGTTTGTATATATATAGAGATACGTACGTACAGTATGTTCGGTCGATGCTAAGGCTAGTCCACCACATAGCATCATTTAGCATCTGACGCCGAGTCTTAAAGATCTTCTGGAGTTACACCATCGGAAAGCGTTAGTTTAGCCGAATAGCGCTCGCTGCCTTCTAACGCAAATCCGTAATAATAAGTAGAGATCGTTTCAACAGCAATCTGATTCCTGAATAAAATGCGTGATAAATTCTTCAGTCAGATTATAACCAAGTAGCATCAGGTTTGCTAGAGACATTACCTGTCTGTTTATACACAAGTCTGAGGAAACACATCAAATAAATACACGCTTTTATGTGAAAAGAGAGGATGATATCTTAGCTAATTGTTTACATTTAATATAGAATATTACCGTCCTTACCATGATCATCGAGTTTTAGATTATTATCTTATTTTATTTATGAATCAGTGCCAGTATGTCCTGATACATATCGTGTATTGATTTTTTTATCATATCGGCCAGCGCTTCGTAAACCTTTCATGGAAATCTTCTTACATGTTAGCAGTTTTAATCATAAAGTGTGAGAATGTCATCAGACAAAGATAAAGGATGATTAGCTAACGTCCAATTCCCATAAGTCCAGTGTGGTGGCAGTCATCACACAGTGCTGTTCCTCTATTCCCACTTCTTCCTTCTGACATCGTTCCCTGAGCCTTCTCTCCCGTCACACTGGCGAGTTGCTGCATGCACACTCCCTCAAGGCACTGTAGAACACGCCAGTGTGTGTGTGCGTGTGTGTGTGTGTGTGTGGAGGTCAAGTTGCTCCCGTTTCCAACTTTCCCACAGACCGAGCAGCGGAAAAGCATTACTGTGTAACTGACACCCTGCATTTACTGCACACAGACATCTGTACTGTAATGAAACTCTAAAAATATCTATACTGTACATTATATGAAATATCTATATCGTGTATCCGTAAGTAAACCTCTACCAGAGGTTTTGAAATGACATCATCGGTCTAAAGCATTGCGATCTTCATAAAGTGATTCACAACTCAACTTGGTATTGAGACACCAACAGTGTAAACATATTTGACAGATAGAAGCAGATATTATGCTGATTCGCTCGCCTTTCTAGCTGTTGTGTGCGCACTGACCCATTTAACTCCTTAGAGTTGTTATTGTATTGTTGCTAGTGGTCAGACATGGGAACTGCAAGTGGGAAGCGCTAATAAATACAGGCCGAATTAGGGCTAGATTGAGCTAGATTAAAAATGCTCAGCAGCCGTCAAGATCGTGTTTTACAGCAAAAAAAACAACAACAACACAGAATTAAATCTAATAGGTTTATTTAAACAAAGGCACAATATAAACACAGGCAGTGACTACGTTTACACGGACGTCAGTAATCTAATTATTGACCTTATTCTGAATAAGACAATATTCTGATTAAAGTGTTTACATGAGTCGGTTTTAGAATACTCCTTTCATGTTCAGGTTTTACGTGTTATAGAACATAGATCGATTAACGCCACACGTCATTACGTCGCCGCGCCACGCCGTCGGACGTCCCTCCAGAATTTCACGCACCGACATACAGTTGGTCTTCGTTATGGTTCCGTATACAGTTTAGGGTGTTTCCTTTTTAATTTTACGAAAGCTTCAGGTGCGGCTAATTATTAGTCATGCTATATGTGCAAATAGATGACTGATTGAACCCGTGGGCTGCGTCTCAAACCGTGTACTTACCTACTATGTAGTGTATAGAAATCCATGTATTTTGCCTACTATATAGTAGGTAAGTACGCGGTTTTGGACGCAGTCGTGCTCTCTAGTTTGCCTTCAAACGGTTGAGTGCTGCCGTGTTTGTACGTGTCCTGTCACAAAAGGCGTGGGAAAACTCATTAATAGTGTGTTTAAGGTGTGTACATGTCGATAATGCGACTAAAACAGAAATACTCCACACGTCTTAATCCAATTAGTCTTTACATCGTGCGTGACTTTAGCCAGATTAAGGTCATCAATAATCGCTGTTTACATGCTCGTTTCTTAATCATCGTCTTTTATAATGTATTTTATATCAATAATAATATTTATATTAAAGATATTTTACCATGGGATGTACTCGGTGTTCGATCTGACGCATGAGATTTATTTATATATCAGACGTCTGTGCTGTACATGTTAAACTCTTTCATTACGCCACTTTTTTCTAAAAAACGTTTGTGGGACACACCCTTACTCTCTATTCCAGCTTTCAGTACAGTAGTCACTCACTACACACACACACACACACACACACACAAAATACACAAATGGCAGCCTGTGCCAGCCGAGTCACCGCAGAGAAGAGGCTTTCAACTCCCTGCGCAGACATCTGCACGCCCCACAGTTTAGCCTCGCTTTCCGGCGCCATGCATAATTCAACAGCTCGATAAATAAAGTGTGTGTGTGTGTGTGTGTGTGTGTGTGTGTGTGTGTGTGTGTCCAGGTTCTTCTGTATTGGACTGATCTGAGCCTGGGACTGCATTGGAAGGCGTGTAGAAAGCGTGTGTGTGTGTGTGTGTGTGTGTGTGTGTGTGTGTGTGTGTGTGTGTGTACACTATATGTGGAGAGTGTAGAGGTTGATTACGTATTTATCAACAGCCAACAGACACAATTAAAATTCAGCTCAGCAGGATGGACAGGCCAGCCCTCCTCTCCTCCCCGGCTTTTCTTTGTTAATGACATGCAGTACAATTACTTTTATCACTTCAGTGTGTGTGTGTGTGTGTGTGTGTGTGTGTGTGTGTGTGTGTGTGTGTGTGTGTGTGTGTGGGAGGATGGGTGTGTGTCAGGAGGTTTCAGCAAGGCTGATAGAGAGAAAGATAGTGTGGGTTGCTATCTATGCCTATGTTTGTAATTGCCACTGTTAAGGCCTGTACACACACACACACACACACACACACAGTAGGTGTGATTAACACGGATGCAGATTTAATTGACGCCAAACCTTCTGATAAAAACAGGAGCAGATTTCTGTAGCACAATTAAAATTATTATAATTTCGGATCATTTCAGTTCTTGGAATCTGATTGGCCGAGTTGCGTTTGAAAGCACGTGTTCCACTAATGCCTAAGAACCCTGTTATTATATAACGTAAACGTGAATAAATCACTGTAACGCGTACTGCTTTCTGGATTATTGCTTTAAGTAAGCTAGGCGATAGGACTACTTTTTCAGGCAGAAGAATTTGTGGTTATGATTCGCTAGCACAGTAGCATCAAATAAAAACACCTCCATTTTCTTTTCCGATAAAAGGATGTACAGTAAGAACAGCTTTTATAAACCGTGTATACTCTAATCCTAAGATCTTTATTGTTAAAGTTTTAAATGAGCTTTAAAAAGTAACTTGTTTAGCCCTTTGTTGGGGTCTGGGGCTATTTTGACTATTTTTTCATGGTCTATATGTACACCAACCAGCCATAACATTAAAACCACCTGCCTAATATTGTGCAGGTCCCCAAAACAGCTCTGACCCATCGAGGCACAGACTCCACAAGACCTCTGAAGGTGTACTGTGGTATCTGGCATCAAGACGTTAGCAGCAGATCCTTTACGTCCTGTAAGTTACGAGGTGGGACCTCCGTGGATCGGACTTGTTTGTCATCCCATAGACGCTCAATTGGATTGAGACCTGTGGAATTCGGAGGCCTTGAAAGGTTCCTCAAACCGTTCCTGAACGATTTTTTTGCCCCCCCATATCCATCCCCCCCTCCCCCCCAACCACCCCGTGAATCAATGAGCCTTGGGCGCCACTGACCCTGTCACCGGTTCATCTGTTGTCCTTCCTTGGACCACATTTGGTAGGTACTAACCTCTGCATACTGAGGACACCCCACAAGACCTGTCGTTTTGGAGATGCTCTAGCATCTCGTCGTCTAGCCATCACAATTTAGCCCTTGTCAAAGTATTCTGTTTAACCAAACTGCAAACATTCCTAACCCACGTCTTGAGCTTTTCAATTACGTTTGGGTATAATAAATACACGAGAACGTCTGTCAACAATTCCACGTTGATTCATTTAATTTCAGCTGTTTTCAGGATGCGTTCCTGTAGAAACACAGCGCTGTTACATCACAATGTCTACACACAAAGACAAATGGATGTCTGTCTCACTCCAGATTGGGTATGATGGACATATCCATTTGAACGGCCCATCTATCAGGTTTCCAACACTATAAAACGGTGTAAGCCTGAGAGAATTAAGTGGATGAGAGCCATTTTTCTTTTGGCTGACCATGCTAAATGCGTTCTGTGGCTTCTTTCACATTTATAATACTTAGTGTAGTAGTGTGGTTCAGAGCAGACTGATGAAACTCACTCAAATCACTGGCTTTCACATCCTTAAAACCAGTTCAAGGACAGACATACCTCAGTATAGCTCATGTTGCATGTGTATTAGAGTATGTGTAACACAATGCCACGGTGTATTTGGATCCAGATTTGAACAGGAGGTGGATGTCGGGTTTTTGTTGTTGTTGTTGTCGTTATTGCTATAAAAGAAGTCATTTCTCATTGACAAATAAAACAATATCAATTTGCAGAACATAACTTCTTTCAACTCCTGAACTTCTACAGTTCCTCAACCTCAGCTACATCACTTGAGTTCATCGTCGCGCTCAACTAGACGCCCCGTGGTTCTTTCTGGAAAGCTTTCTATCTCGTGACATTTTATTTTCCTGGAGATTTTCTTGTAATCGAATGCTAATTTAAGAACGATGAAAAAAACGTGTGCGGTGAGCGTACAAGTTAATATTTTTTAGGTTCTGCGTTTACTGTCTACGTACCGCCAATATCGCAAAACGAAAAAATGCGTGCGCACCACTGTTAACTTGTTAACTCCCAGGCAAAGACTGAGAAAAAGAAGAAATGACACCGGATATTTTGGGATAGTTTTTGAGTTTTTGCGGTGGGAATTTTTGCTAAAAACCTGGCAACCCTGCGCAAGAGTTTTCACAAATTCTACACGGAAGTATAAACCTGGTGCTCGTGCCACGTGTTTTGTTTAGTCTCACGCGTAGTCTAAAACTTTCTGCCACGCTTTCCGAACAAACCAAACCAAACCTTTAAAAGAATAGTCCACGATTTGTATTTCTATCGGTTCAATCCGTCTCTTATTTTCACATTTGGCTACATCCCTATTGTGTATATTTATACAGCTTAGATAATACTAATACTGATTCAGTGAGCGAGTTAGCGACTAGCACAATTCAACACAGGCTAATTAAACATTCATCACATTCATCTTACCCAGCGCTTCAGCCCACCACTTGACATCTATATACTTAGCTCATGTGGTTTATTTAGTACGTATTCTAGACATAAAACGATTCAGACATGTGAAGTGTCTTGCGATGCAGCGTGCAAACGGCTGAATCGATACCCTGTTTAGAGAGACAGTGAGAATACTCGGGCAGAATGCTTAACACAACTACTACTGTGTCAGAGTAATGGATGATCTGCTCAAGGAGGAGAGAAGAAAGCTCTCTGAGTGCGGTCGGAAGTGATAAAAGAGCAACCTTACACTGATGAGAGGGAGCATTCGCTCAGCTCATATATAACCCATACGTGCTCGAACAACCAAAAGCAAATCTTTTGAGTTTTTTAATTTATTTATTTTTAAATGAAATATACAATTTTTGTATTTAAAAAAGGGATTTATCCATATAAGGACCAGCCAAATGTCCCCACAAGGTCAAACCTGTGAGATATTTCTATCCTCACGGTGACATTTGGTCCCCACCACGATATAAAAACATTCCCCCCACCCCCTCATCCCCATCACCCACACACCTAATATGCACGTTATTTTGCTTCTGTCGGCAGGAATCAAATACCATGCTGACCTTTCGACAACCAGGCGACGCGAATGCTAGTGGGCGCATGATCCACGAGGTTACAGTAATTCCTCCCCCAGCCAGACCAGTTCTCACAGGAGAGCACGACGTATCCTGTTATTCTGCTCAAAAGCTACAACAGGAACCAAAACTCAGAATCCATTAAAGGTTCTCTAGACCTTGAACATGTAGAACTTGATACAAAAATATGGTTAAAAAGGAACAAAACGGTTTAAGAAAATGGTCTGGAAATGATGACCTGCTTGTTTATGTTTAGACGAGGGTCTTTTTATAGACACGCCCCTAAGGTGCTTTCACTCCGCCCCCATATCTGTCTGTTTAGAAAGGAAAAAAAACTGAAACCGGTCAGAGCGCAGCGCAGCCAGATAACACGCTGTGCTTTAAAAAAAAAAAAAAAGAAAGAAACAACAAAACCACGATTAATTCAAAGAAATTCAAGTTCATATGCGATAGAGACGGTTTCAAAGATTGTGACAGTGATGTTGCGGGCTTACAGAAGACTACGCAAGTTAATTCCAGTTTTTGTGTTTACGTGAAATGAAGAGTTCAGAGATCTCCGAAACATCTGTCAAGCTGTTAAGTTGTTTCTCCTACGAGAATCTTTCTCACGCAATTACGCACTTCGAAATCTTGAGGTGCCGCAAACAAAACATTCCCGTTAGTGTTAATCCAACATGCTCGAGCAAGCCTCAAAGCCTTCGGGACTGTAAGATACACGCAGCGTATTCCGGTGAAAGGAAGAACGCTCCTTTGCATTATCATAAGTTTCCTGCAACTAGATAAAGCTGCCATGACGACAACAATAAACAACAATAAACCCAAAATAGATAACCCGCTTTACACCACTTTTATACCCCAGCATGGTCGAATTCTCAAATCAGACAGTTTCGCTTCTTTATAGAAATAACATCTCTATATGACATAAATGGCAGCTTTAAACGAATGCTCTAATGTTTCTAATACGGTACTGTTTCTACAGTATATAACAGGAGTATATCATTTCAATTTAATAAAGAACAACCTAAAATCACTGATAACTCGAAGCTTTCTCAGGTGTAACGGTCAAGAATTCAACATGGGGGCAATTAAGAACTAACGTGCACTAGTTAGCTCAGGATAATGTGTGAGTAGAATTAACACGTGCTAGTTATCTCAGGATAACATGTAATTAGAACTAACGTGCACTAGTTAGCTCAGGATAACGTGTGAGTAGAATTAACACGTGCTAGTTATCTCAGGATAACATGTAATTAGAACTAACGTGCACTAGTTAGCTCAGGATAACGTGTGAGTAGAATTAACACGTGCTAGTTATCTCAGGATAACATGTAATTAGAACTAACGTGCACTAGTTAGCTCAGGATAACGTGTGAGTAGAATTAACACGTGCTAGTTATCTCAGGATAACATGCAATTAGAACTAACGTGCACTAGTTAGCTCAGGATAACGTGTGAGTAGAATTAACACGTGCTAGTTATCTCAGGATAACATGCAATTAGAACTAACGTGCACTAGTTAGCTCAGGATAACGTGTGAGAATTAACATGTGCTAGTTATCTCAGGATAACATGCAATTAGAACTAACGTGCACTAGTTAGCTCAGGATAACGTTGAGTAGAATTAACACGCGTAGTTATCTCAGGATAACATGCAATTAGAACTAACGTGCACTAGTTAGCTCAGGATAACGTGTGAGTAGAATTAACACGTGCTAGTTATCTCAGGATAACATGCAATTAGAACTAACGTGCACTAGTTAGCTCAGGATAACGTGTGAGTAGAATTAACACGTGCTAGTTATCTCAGGATAACATGTAATTAGAACTAACGTGCACTAGTTAGCTCAGGATAACGTGTGAGTAGAATTAACACGTGCTAGTTATCTCAGGATAACATGTAGTTAGAACTAACGTGCACTAGTTAGCTCAGGATAACGTGTGAGTAGAATTAACACGTGCTAGTGAGCTAGCAAAACTTGCAATCTATTGAAACCCCAACAGCATTCGGCTAGTTAGCTAGCAAACTACCCTTCTTTACCCGTTATGCTGTTGATAATGGAGGTGGTGTTCACTTTAGCATAGCTCACTCGGTTAGCGTCATCACTGTTCTTCAGATTTAGAACATTTTCGGATATTAAGCATGAGTAATTTGTAAACGTTTGTAAAATGTTTTTCACCAGATGACTTATTTCCTCTTACTGGAGTCATTCATCTCGATCGCTACCTTCACTTTTACTGGAGTCAATTATGACTGGCATTGGTTTTCAGCAAGTCAGTACGTTTGGTACTCTACTGATTACTGATTGTAGACATGACATCTGACTTTGCACAAGAAGCTGGCTGAAGCCAAGACTTGGAAACTGAGAGTACGCTTCTTGTCAATACACTTTACAGGCTTTGAGGTTTGGCTGATTTTTGAAAGGCTTTCACTAACTCAAATTGCCAGGATGCGGATCTCAAGAGAATACAGATGGATGTTATTTGTGCAAGCGCTTTTTACATTTACTCGAATATATAAATCTGTCACGCTGACGTTCCAAACTGTCACATCTGTCATTTATTTTTGTCAAGCACTACAAGTTCTAACAAGTTGAATATTATGGGAATAGGATGAGATTTGTTGGGTGTAATGTCTGTTAAAACAGACCTGTCAATCAAGGAAACTAGCGGCTCTGATCTTTCGGAGCTGAGTCAGGGGAAATATGCAGGGTGGGGCACACGTGTAATCCTGTCTGTAAAGTTGTACCTACAGCATATAGAGGCTTTCACTTAAACAGACGTCAGTGTAGATATAGCCTTGTCACATGACCAAACCGCCCATTATCCGTATTAAACAGTATCGTATATTAGAATTAGCGTACCCCAAACTGTTGAAATGAGTATCCCAAAGGTACCCGGATGGTCTAATATTTACGGTAGATTTTCGAAGTGTGGATCCGTGGACACTTTTTCAGCTAATATTACCCAAAAGTCCTTGCGCGAAGGAGGAAGGGAGGAGGAGCTTTGTGGCGGTTTGCTTGGCCGAAGCATAGTCAGTGTCCTAACCAAAAAGTCCTAACCAAAGTTTTTTTTGTTTTTTTTTATTGTCACGGAAACCAAAAAAAATCTGTTTTGATAGTGTCTTAGATTTCCATTTGCGGTTGATTTAAAACATAAAACATTATAAAAGTACAACTTAACCGTGACGCAGCGGACAACCAAACAAAATCTGTGCATTAAACTGGAACAAAATGAAACACGGCTAATAAAACTTTAGCTCTCAAACGTCAAGATTTCATTGGTGTACTCGCAACCCCGCCAGATCTCCGCAAAATTCCCACCCCAACTACTTCTGAATCTAACCCAAACAATTCTTGCACTCGAAAGCCTTTGTGCCTTAACCAGCTTAATTCCATGCAAAACCTTGCTTCAAGACTATCCCAATCTGGCGTGACAAACGTCTGAAATCACGTTGCTTTCCGTAGCTAAAACGTGTTTTTGAATCCTGCGTCCTGCTCTAGGCTAAGTCTGTCATCTGCAGCTATGAGTTTCTTTAACCTGGATTATAGAAGATGTTTTCTTAAAGCAGAGAAAGAGAATGAAAGTGTACGAGTGTGAGTGTGTGAGTGTACGTGTCATCATATCGACAGCGTGTTTAGGAGAAGCATGTTTTAAAAAAATAAATAATTATATCAAATGATATGATACGATACGCAGTATCAATACACCCCTATTACATTTCACCATCACATTAAAACCACCTTAATTCCACTGGGAAGCTAAAGCTAAAACAGAGGCCGCTTTCCAGTCCACAACTTTATCCTTTGAACGCTCTGAAGCTTCTCGTCCAGCTTCGGGAACAAAGAGCAGTCACGCAGACTTTCGCTTGCTTAGAGAGAGATGTAATCTGACAGCTTGACTTTCAGTAACAAACACACACACACACACACTCCCATACTCCGATGGACAGAGATGGCATCATTAAGCGCTTCCTCTCTCCCTAACTTACATCCATTACTGGATTTATTACAAAACTGATATAAATCTACTATATTACACTGCCTCTCTTATGCAGCATAAATATATCATGGACACAGAAGCAGAGTGTCCTGCTTAACTTTGTGCTCTACAATTATCCTGAAAACCCAGAAAGAGAAGGACAGGAAGAAAGAGAGTGAGAGAGAGAGAGAGAGAGAGAGAGAGACGGAAAAGGAAGCGAGACAAAGTCTAGAGAAGTGAGATCCATAAAACCATCCATCATGCAGTATAATAACGTATAAGCATATAAGTTATTAAAGGTGGTATTAAGTTTTTCTAGTTATTAGCCTAGAAGTACATAATGTCAATGTGGATTATATTTTGTTATATCGATGTTAGTTGGGTTATTTTCAGAAATTAATTATGTATTGGGGCAGTGGTGGCTTGGTGGTTAAGGCTCTGGGTTACTGATCAGAAGGGTCTGGGTTCAAGCCCCAGCACTGCCAAGCTGCCACTGTTGGGCCCTTGAGCAAGGCCCTTAACCCTCTCTGCTCCAGGGGGCGCTGTATCATGGTTGACCCTGTGCTCTGACCCCAGCTTCCTAACATGCTGGGGTATGCGAAGAAAACAATTTCACTGTGCTTTAATGCACATGTGACCAATAAAGACTCGTTATCATTACTAAGGGGGTCTGTGGACAAAAAGTAGAGAGAGAGAGAGAGAGAGAGAGAGAGTGATAGAGTGAGAGGTTTATCACCTTCGACTGTCTCTGAATCAAATTGCACAGCGATGTTTCATAATTGATTTGCATCAAGCCTGACTGTAATGAAAAACTCCCAACAACCCGACAAAATTGTGGCCCCGAACTCACAGTAGGTTTACTTTAGTCATGGAAGAAACACATTTATAACAGCGTTAAAGGATTACTCTCTCAATGGGCTTTACTCATCAATTTCTTACTAAAGCTGTGTCTATATGTTTGCTAAAAATTAGCGGCAGGTTGTCAGGCAAGTGTCGTGATGAGCGCTAATCACGTAAAAGCCCAAGCGCGTTCGTGGCACGGCTCATTTGCATTTAGTGACGCCCACAAAACTCCATAAAAGGAAAAAACTCGCAGTGAACTGACCAAAATGGGGAATATGAATTGCTTAATTTTGATTCTACAGCTGTGCCTATAAAACATATTACTTGGCAGCGTAACGACAGCTGAACCGAGTGAAATCTGGACAAAAAGGTGAAACAGGTGTGAATGAACATGAGGTGAGAACTGAAAATGGTTTGGCAGGGGAACACCAAACACGCCACACGGCGAAATGATCTTACTCTACTGGCAGATATTATAATATTATACGCTTATTTCAGGAGTTTATTTCTAGAAACAGAATAAGAATTAAAAAAGAAAAGTTTTAATTGAGTAAATATGTCTATAAATGGGTTTGATGGTTGTATATTTGTTAGATGATAATCTCATAATGAGAAATATTAGATAACATTTCCTTTATTCATAATATCTTCACTTGCTATGATATAATTTGTTTTGTATTTTGCATGTGTTAGCCTGTTTAAAAATAATAATAATAATAATTATTGTTTTTTCTTTCCATACTCAATACTTCTTTAATTAGTGTCGTTAATACAAAACACGACTGAATCGATTCGAAGATTAATCGAGCTTCACGCTAGTCCGTCTCCTTAAACGCCGAGCTACGCAAATCCGGAAGCGCTCGTAGTGTATGAACAATTCCCCCCCCCGAACAGGATGTAGTGAATTTCTTAAACGAAGTGAATCCTCCTCTGAACGTTTTAATGAATTAGTTCAATCGTATCCAACTTGATAAATAAGTCCCAATGTCAGCATGGTGACTCAACAGTACGGGGGGAAAACCCAGGAAGGAGCTGAAGTATTCCATGATCTATTAAAGACAAAACAATAAGCATTGGGTCAGTGTTTCCTTTTCCCAGCACACGGAATGGTCTACTTCACCTAACAGTCTGGACAAGTTGAGCCAGGTTTATTGATCTGTCTCAGATGGATGCATTGTAGGGAAGAGAGCGAGAGAGAGAGAGAGAGAGAGAGAGAGAGAGAGAGAGAGAGAGAGCGATCAAATCTGCTCTTCAAGAATGAGACGAGACGAGGTTTAATTAGCGATATCGGCCACGAGACGAGACTGGTCAGACCAGCAATCCTCATGGGTGTTTACGATGATGATCAAGTCTCATGATGTCCCCTTTTTTTTGTTTTTAGATAATTGTGTGATCATATCACACTGGATGGTGGTTCTCTTCCTGCTTCAGCTCTTCGGGTCTTTGCCTCGCCCTGCAGCCTTGATGGAGAGAAAAAAAAAACCGAGATCCTCCTGGTCATTTCAAGGAAATAAATGCAAAATGTGAATTTATAGCTGGAGATTCTGTACAAAGCTCTTAAATTCCACTGTCTGACCGCAGCTCCCAGAACTCGGGCGCGGTCCGAGGACTAGGACTAGAATCGACTTCCTTGTCCGAGCCGACAATAACGTACCGTCTTTCCAAAACAGCCGCGCTTTTGTGCATTGCGGAGGCGCCAGACGAAGCAGACGATGATGTACGGTATGAACTCTTGACTTGAGGTGATTTAAAGGAAGGTTTCATGCAGAAATTCCAATGAGGGTAATAAATAATGAAGGCCAGTATCAGCCAGTCAGCGTTATGCAAATGTAGTTTGTCAGTGGTCATTTCTTCAGGCTGGGAAGGTTTTTAAACCTGAAAGGATTGTTGAATGAGGACAAAAGATTGTGCAGCTGTTAAAACAGCTGGATCAATATCTTTAAGTAATTACTCTGCTCTAATGAAAGCAGCCTGTTTTGCGAGTACAAAGAGTACAGAATAGCACAGGAGCTCGAAAGAGTGATTTATCGGTCGGGTTTCCTGGATCCGTCTAATACGATCTTTTACTATTTCCCACCAGAACGTCCGTTCGAACCGTCGAGAATTCATTTATTTCATTTTATTTTGCTCTCAGGGATCCAACTAACCGTCCCACGAGCGTTCCTGATCACAGAATCCAATCCGAAATCATTCGTACATTTCACCAACCGACGATCCCGATCAAATAAACAATACCAGTTGACGCCAAAGATGGAGTGGTTTTCCGAAAGCGTCCCGCATGCTGAACTGAACACGTCACGTAATAGACTGTAAAGCGGTACAGCTGCCCAATTCTCACGAGTAAGCACGATACCCTCACTGGACGCTTTAATAGGAACACCTGGATCACATGATCATTCATGCTCGGTCATGTGGCGTCAGTGCAAGGCATAAAATCACACAGATACAGGGTTTAGCTACGGTTCACATCAAACATCAGAATGCGGGGAATAAAATGAGATCTCAGTGATATTACGGTGGCATTTTTCCTTTATCTAATCACAAAAACGTAAATGCTTGGAGTTCTCTAGATGCTACTGGGGCTTTGAGTGGAACCAGGTTCTGCAGTCAGATGAGACAATGCCAGAGCTTTTTGGCTGTATGTTTGGTTAAAACGAAGAACTTTTATGCGGAAAAGAACAGAAATCTTTTGGAGGATCTGTGATGTTGTACTGCTTTATTTTTCCTCCTGGAAACAGTGATTAGGATATGGTATAAATAGGAATGGGCTGTCATGATCTTGGTGCATTTTGACATCTTGTTGTTGTTATGCTTATGAGCGACACTCAGTCTTCCCGTCTTACACCATGCTATGTGACTCATGGAGTTTTTTTATATTTTATTTGTTTTGGAAGTGAAAATCGATTTCATGCATGACTTGATGGAGCAGTACAGACCTTCGTTATTGACACGTCACAAGCGACGGGTCCTCTGTATAATTGCATTATCGTCTCTATACAATCTTCTCTATACAATTCTCTATCTCGTAACCTCATATTCAGGATAATTTGGTGAAGGAAGAGTAGCGCTCCATACCCTGGCAGGTGAAACACTTGACGTGAAAGTGGACGTTCTGCACGCGCACCACTTCTCCTTTGCACACATCGCCACATCGGAAGCAGGAGATGGAGTCTTGGCCATGTCCTCCACGTCCTCCACCATAGCTGGGGTGCTGGTAGGGGCCTGTGGAAAGAAGAGAAGAAAATATTTGAGAAAAATGTGAAAAATACTGACATATTTGTTTGTCCTCCTTTGGGTCTGGCGTCTCGGAGTCAAGCACAGCTTGATGATTTCTCTGAAAACACACTTCTGCAGGAACTGAGGATTTGAATCAGGAGTGCATGAGCAGGGAAATAATCATCTTTTCTGTAACAGAGATGGGGCACTCGTTAATTCTGTTTTTTTGGTATTTATTAAACACAACTGTACGCAGAATAATATGCTTGTATGCTTCCATAAACGTGGATTCTTTTCATATAAGAGCACGGTCCGTCATGCGTTATTCGTTGTAGCGTATGCATGCGTTCCAACGTCACAATCTGCAGTGCCAATAAATAAATAAATAAATAAATACATAAATACATAGAAGCAACTGAGAATACAAAGCTTAACACATCAGCCCACTCCAGGTCAAATAGCAGATACTTTCCAACGGAAGATAACTGGCTATTGGCACTGGTTTTCACACAAGTAGAACCGTCTTTCAGCTGTACCAGATGTGCTGTACCAGATGTTTGATCTTGCAACATCTGTGACCACTAAAAAGCAGCAGGGTGAGGCTGAGTTTGAGAGGATAAGAAGGGAAATGATGTACCGGGGAGCAAAAGCTTAAAAATATGAACATGTTAGTGTATTTACAGCATTTTGTGTTTTTCCGTTTCCATCCTGATTTTCCAATAGTTGTCGCATCATGTTTATTCTCTGATGTCTTAATGTAAAATACATGGATCAAAAATATCATATTCAAGCATATTATAAATATTGGTGTACACATTTATACAAAAACATGCCATTATTAGCCACGGTCTTAAAAATGATCATGTGGTGCGACCCTCCAAATAATATATTTCCTTAATATGCTTACAATCTTGACAGATACAGTAACATCTATAGAAAAACATGAATTATTTAAGTATTTCTATCAATAAAAGTGACAAACACACATTACATTTATGTCCTTTTTCATACAGATGTTTTTTTAACCAATACGACTGATTTTATTTTAATGTACAAGACTAGTATTCACTTGAACGTACTGTTTCAGTGATTAAACATGGCAGCCACACAACCCGGATGTGTTATTTTTTAATTTGAATGAAAAGTTATTGAAATAATTGGTTACGCCACATGATGGGTGGTTGCACCACATGATGAGAACAAGTATGGTTTAAAAAGAGCTCAATGTATAATAAATCAGGTCTGAAATCTCATAAGCAAGCTTTATAGAAAATGAATCAATACATATTGATTGACAAATATTGTAAAAATCCAAGTGGGTGTACACGCAGTATATAAGGTACTAGGCATGTATTATGACTGATTAGGGAAAACAATTGTTGACAACAAATATAAAATGTAGAAGTCAGGATTTCACACACAGAATACATGAAATATCTCTTATTTTATTAGTATTGTTGTTCCAAGTAAGTTCTCACTGTGGTGTTACGTAATGTCCAGTGATTTAACGTCCAATTTCTGTGATTAAACGCTCTCTCTTTCTTCATCTGCTTTGGCAGGAAGCCGTTCTCAGTGTCGGTTATTCTATTGTTTCCTCTACAATGCTGGCAGAACGGCACGCGCCACTCCATTTTGCCACAATACAGTACACCCGGATTAAGCTCACAACAGAAAGCATTACACGCCAACTGGTGAACAGGAACAAGTCAAGGATTTACAAGCTCTACAAAACGAATGCAAGATGCACATTAATGAGTAACCAGTTAGAGGAACAGCGATTTTCGCAAATTACTACCATCAAACAGCGGACTTAAACCACTTGAAGGTCATTCTATTGGAATGGGATGAAATGCGAACAAGGATTCACATTTTGTATGATCACACAGCCACTTTTCCTCATGCTTATTATCTCTGTGGGATATTAAATCTAAAGTAATTGAGCAATTTTCTTTTACCACTCGAATTACTATGGTATTCTTTTTCAGGCTTGTTTCAACAAAGACACGTTGCGTGGGTTGGAGGACAAAATGTTTACAGTAAGAGGCTGCATAATGATAGCTGAAAGGAGAATCGCAGTGGCTAACAGCAGTAACGTAGGCTGGTAGATTTGATGTTCGCTTCAGAATAAGGTGAATGTGAGAAATAAATGGGGTTTGGCTAGACTTGAAGTAGCAGATCAAAACCTGAAGGTGTCAGTGTGATTGTACACTTTGACTGTCGAATGGTCGGTGGCAGTTTGAGTATTTCAGAACCTTCAATCCAATTCAATTTTATTTGTATAGTGCTTTTAACAATGGACATCGTCTCAAAGCAGCTTTAAAGAAACATATAAACACAGGATACGGATTTTAAGTGTGTGAATTTATCCCTATTGGGCGAGCCGGTGGTGACGGTGGTGAGGAAAAACTCCCTAAGATGATACGAGGAAGAAACCTTGAGAGGAACCAGACTCAGAAGGGAACCCGTCCTCATCTGGGGAACGATGCATAGTGTGAAAGTAAAAGAAAGTTCATTATGGGTTTTATATGAAATCTGTTTGTTGAACTAGTCCACTGTTCACTAAAAGAGACCTGAGTGCAAAACACTCTTTACAACAGTGGTGAACAAAAAAGCTTAGAATGGACAACACGTCAAACCTTGAGGCGGATGGGCTACAACAGCAGAAGAGAACTTGTCCGAAAAAGTCTGTTAATAATAAGCCTTTATTATTGGCGGGTCTAGCTAATGAAAGTCTTTCGAAAGATCAAGTGGAACTGCAGACCACTTCATCAGTGAGAGCCTTTTCAGCAGATAAGTGGATGTCCTGATGTGAACCTGGCTCTCTTCTAACTAGCAGTGAAATCAGTAAATGCAGAACTGCATTCACACTCACAACCTAGCAAAAAGTGAGTAAAGGTCAAGTAAGAGTGGGTGGCATCCGAAATATCTACACCGTCGCCTGCCAACAACCCAACAACAATAGAACATTGTTCTGAAAATCTCACGTTTCCACACTTTGCACAAGAATACGGAATAACTAAGAAAACAGTGGCACATAACAGCCAGGATAAAGGATTTTTACCACAGTGGATGAAATGATCACCTGGATATAAGCACTAGCTTAGTCTTTATTACAAATCAAATATGGAGGAAGAATCAGTTAGAAGGTCAAACAGTACAATACAGGACAAAACAATGTCATACAAAAAAGGTTGAAACCAGGGAAACAAGAGTTCCATACAGAAAAGATGTGTTTCAGGGGAAAATACCGCAGAAGTCAGATGAATGTCAGAGTCCCAAAGTCCAGGCTGGAGTTGGTTGGGGATGAGGAGCGTTCGCTCTTGGATCAATGGTGGAACTGCAGGTGACAGGATATTATGAAGGATAAATGTGGATTCTGCAAGTAAATTTTTCACAATAACAAACCCTAGTAAATGCTCAATGTTCTGGAAAAGTCTGAAAGCAGAAGTTCAAATCTTGGCAACGCCACTTATGGCAAGGAGTCAATGGAGCAAATCAATGCTTTCTGGCTGGGCGGGGCATACTCGCTTTCCACCAACTGTCAATCACAGTGAAATAAGCCAATCATTGGCATCTGTGAGTTTATGTATGAAGAAGCACAAGAATATAGGGATTAACTAAGGTTATTATGTTAGCCCTGACCCAGCTCAGTTGGTAGCTGTCATATAATAGGGGAGGTTCACTGATTGGTGAGAGTTGACAAGTGACCAAACTGGAGAGAAAATGGAAAAAAAATAAAGAAGAAGAAGAAGATTTGAGAGAAAGAAATAATCGGAAACACTGGATTACACCTAAAACTGGACAAAATTACTAGTCTTTGAAAAAGCACTGGAAAGGAGCTGTTAAGGATTACGGAGATCTGGTGCTCTACTGAGAGCTGCAGACGATGCACTATCGTGTGAGCGAGCGAGCTTCCTGTCAGTGGATTGTACATTAACGTTAAGACAGGCTTGGTGGGAGAGTGGGCAGCTAATTGTGGGTTTAGACTGGAGCTGACGGGTCTAGCCTATACTTTCTGCCCTACCATGTTTTCGTTAGATACCTTCTAGTGAATACACATGCACAGCGTTTACTTTGCTGGAAGATGACAGCAATGCATGCTGAGAAATGTGGCGAGTATTTGTAGTTCCATACCACAGTTCTGTTGAATTCTTTTGTCCCCCTGAATCCTTGAATTCTTTTGTCTGCCCCACATAAAGTAAAACATATTTAAAAATTTGTTGTTGTTTAACAAAGGAAAAAAACAACGACCAGATGATCTTTTGATGAAAGTTTCTGTTTAGACAGATGTTATGTAACAGTTAAGGAAGGAGTCTCCAGTGTCGGCGCTTCGTAGCTGTCGGTAAGTTTTCCGACATGGGAAAGTTCATGAGTTTATCCTGTCGGTTTCTTAGTCACATGACAACGGCAAGAGAGAGGTGTGGGGGGTCAGAACAGGAACTGATTTGTTTCACAGACGTTCATTAACATTAAATGTAACTATAGACCGTTGTGTTCGTTAATAAAGTCAAATTGAGCAAGTTGCTCTGGTATACAGGGAATAAGACGCTTCAGTATTATGGATTATTTTCTTATAACAGCATGGCCTGTCTTGTGTTATATAATTAACACCATTTTTAGGCAGTTAAGCTCAGGTAAGCAGATAACACTATAAGATTAATTGTCAACGGACAGCAGTGATTTGAAACACAATATAAACAGAGACAGTTTATAAGAAATCCACAGCGAACATCATGGATGTTTAAGAACTTTAAGAAATAAATGTCGCTGTATGTTAACGTGTAAAAAGCCAGACCATGATGCAGTGTGTGATGATGCAGTGGGTCTGTAGGCTTGGCAAGGTACAAGCACAAGCATTTATCAGACCTGACATATTAACTGGATGGGATATCTAACGCGTAGAAATGATCACACAGTGCCGGGAGACATATTGTAGACCCTGGAAGAAAGGAAAAAAACAACAACATCATTACACCTTCATTTAATTCAACTGGTTTAATCACGTGAACCAAATGAACACCAGTGTATGCTGAAATATACATTTTCACATTTGGACCAAATATTCAAGTCCGTCATCACACGCAAGATGTTCGGCTCATGAAATCGGGACGCAAGTACGTAAGATCAGCATGTTGCTGTTTGAGGGCAATCAGAGACTCGTTATCCATAGCAGGGGTCAAGTAACGGGCAAAAAGCATCACAAGGCATATACATAATTAAAACATCAAGTACACAAATGCACGATAAGATGCAACGTTTCACCGATACAGTACAGCAGGGTGCAAAAGTGCAAACAAACTAATAGGGAACCAGTCGAGTAACAAGCAAACGATGGAACGGTGGGCGGAGATAAAAGCACGTGGAGGTCGTCACCATAGGAACTGTGACGCAGTGGGGGAATCTGTAACAGCGGGTTTGGCTCGAGTATTACACAGAATAGAAAACGCTACCTGTAAGTACAATGAAATCTGGTTAGTGGAAAAGTCCTACAACTTAAACACAAGACTAGAAAAACATTATACATTATTTCGTGGACAGCTAAAAGAGCAATAGTGCCGTGCACTAAAAAGTAGGAATAAAAGCACAAGTCTATCATTAGACAACTATAAGTTGAACCTCTGGAAGGAAGTAACTCATCCCACACTAAACACATGGGGATAATAACATGTTTGTCAAATTCTGTCTCAGGGATTTGATCCAAGATGGCGGCAAACTCCGTGGTCTCTCTGGAGCACTACAAAGGTGCTATTTAACAAATCCACATGATCAACCAACTGCTCGGGACTATAATAATCAGAGGATATATTATCATTTCTTCTGTGCAGTAGAGTTTTGGTTTCCTGTAGGGCTTGCTGTTTAGTCTGTGATTCTAGAGGAACATGGTTTTGTTTTATATATACATATATATATAAAAAAACGTTGTGTCTGTTCATGGTGAGAGGAATGACAATGAAAAAAATCCTACTATAATAAAAACTCCTTGTCCTTAAAGTGCCTCTTGCATCCCATAATCCTCTTCACACAAATGCATCCCAGGTGGCTTTTAGTGTGGCTTGGCTGTGTTGCCTCTGCTTCTACCACTCTTCTGCCATCTGGGCACAGAACTAGCGCCAGGCTCCAGGGTGGCACCCTCCGGAACCGCCTCCCTCCTTCTGTATTTACTTCGACTGCTTCCTGCATCCTGATTGGTGTTGCTAGGTAAGCCACAAACTTCCATAAAACACCATGGCAACATCATAGACTCCCACCAATGACAAGCCGATAAACCCGACGACTTCAGGAACCCAAAACCTTCAGGAATGTTGCCAGATCATGTGAAGAGCGGCTCTGTCTTCCACCCCGCTTCTTCTTCTGATGATATACAGCTTTGCACCAGGCACTCGGAGGCACAAGCAATTTCCTATCTCTTTCCTTAAGCAAGCTATTAATAAAACAACTCCACATAGTAATGGGGCAGTAAGTTAGAGCATTACTCAGCACATGTCCTAAGCCTTGATTTAGAGTGCAGAAAGTGCACTGGTAAACTTCCTGGATGTAATACATCACTCTCCTTAAAAGAAGCCATGCAGGGCTGAGAGCGATATGAATTCTCTGTTGATGTCAGTCAGATAATATAACAAATGAGAGCAGCATCTGGAAATATTTTGATGCATTACCGAAGTGTGCAGGTTAGAGGTGTGTATCTGGAATTTAAAAGTCTCAGGAGCAACAGATATGACTCTCGTAGGACAAAAGACAGAAAAAAATCTGTTAAAAAAGGTTTGCTTTGTATTTGTTAGTTATGTAGTGTATTCCCAGCTGTAGTCAGCACCTCTTATTCGTTACAGGACCTCAGAGAGATCTTTTAATTACTAATGTTAAACATTCAGGCTGATTAAGCCTCAGAGAAGAAAAACAGCCCAGATTTGTAGAATATTTACATGAACAGTTTTCAGACTTTACCGGTCATCGACGGCCTCAACGCAGACATAATGACGTGACGTGTCCATATTTACAGCTGTAATTACTATGACATAAAGTAACGACGTCTCGTAACGACGTAACGACGTAACGGCGGTCCATAACGACGTCTCGTAAAGTCTGTCCATATGGCGTTCTTTAAGAGGCTGTTTTTCAACTGATGCCACAGATGATCCACGCGTGCACAATAAATACGTTTCATTGACACACGTTCTGTAAATCCTCCAGGGCTTCAAGGAGCCAAATGAATGGCTAAAACCAGCGCTAAAGCCAAGGCGTGGTTCTGTAAAGTTCGAGTTTGATCAGCTTACACCAGAGCTATGATTTTAAAAAGAAGGTTCAAGCAGAAAAGCAAGCACAGGTTCTAAACATCTACACAAATGATAACGATGAGCCTGAAAAGCCATATGTGTGCTGTGTCTATACGAACAGATCAGACAGTGTTGATGCTGCGCTCTGTTCAGTAAAAGAATATATTGTGATTGGGAAGTCATAGGAGCTTCACGTAGACCATAACAACAGGGCTACAGAACGCTACGGTGTGAAAAACGATCGAGGCGTACAGCAGCTTTGAACCTTTGCACATTTTAACACCATCTCGAGTGTCACTCTCCACCAGCCGAGGGTAAAAATCACGTAACGCACTCTGTTAGACTCCTGAGACACAGTGGAGAGACCTGACGTTAATCAGCCTGACGTTATGGATGGTGAAATGCGACGGTCACTCAGAGGTAGAAGACGATGACTACACACAAATGGGAACGGCGATGAAACAGGTGAACTTCTAATCCTTCAAGACATCCTTCAGGTTTTCCATCTGCGTATATATATATAGAGGGCTCCAGGGCTTCAAGTTGTGGCCTGGTGAATGCTGTTCATGCCAAAAGCGAAGCTTAAATACAGTATATAGAGTATATAGCTAGTTTATTGGTGCTATGTACAAATAAATTAGCTATGTACTGTAAATACTGTATTAGAAACTTCGCATTCGACCTAAACGAATTAGCTCACAAGCCATGCGTGAAAAATGTAGCTAGCTGGTTATTTATTTTTCAAAGTGGCAACCGAAATGCTACTACTCATTACGGATATTCCCCGCATGAACTTCTACCGTTCCTCAACCTCAGCTACATCACCCGAGTTCATCATCGCTCTTTAACCACCCTGTGGAACTTTCTGGAAAGATTTCTATCTAACGTTACTGAGTAAGATAAAGGAGCTATCTTTCAAAACAATGCAGTCTTTATCAAACTTTAGATATAGTTAACAACAATACAAACCTAATTATATTTTAGCACATTTGTTTTAGTGTTTTGGGTTTGTTATATTCCAGAAAGATAAGAAAAGTTCGCTGGGCATGTTAGCAGAACGACGAAGCTGAGACAAGGTAGCTAAATCAAACTATGGTCCTTTCAAACACCTTTTTCTTTTTGGTGTGTTGTTTTGGGTTCACGTCATGTGCTTTAGTTTACATTGCTACGTGCTTCTGTTTCTGTGCTAGCCCTGTCATTGCTTTGTTACCTGATTGTGTTCACCTGTTTTGTGTCTCGCCCTTAGATTCGTTTATCTTTCGTTGTCTCGTTTAAAAGTCTTATTGCACATTAGTCCCGTTAAGTCCAAGCCTTAGTTCTCCGTGCTCTGTGCTCCTTGCACCCTAGTTCGCATTGTACTTCCTGGTTTTGATATCCTCGCCTCTTTCCCTCGATTGCCCTGTGTTAATCCTGCCCGCCTGTGTTTTCACCCAAGACCCGTACATTGGATCTAAAAAGCAAGTCATAGTATGGAATATCGGTAAATAGAAAAAAACACATGTGGTGGCAATAGCTGCTCAGCTGCTCATGTCTGCTCAGTGGGTTGTAGTAACCTCGATGCTTGGCTGATAATAAAATTCCCAGATTCAGCAGGTTTTTTCCCCTCATCTCCTGATCTGAATGCTCTGGCATGCAGCCAGCCCTGATGCTGTGTTTAAGCCCCTGTAGTTCATTGCACTGCTTACACACATACACATACACATGCAAACATGAGTAGCATTACATGCTAGTATACTGTAGGTAAACTGCGTACATACAGTATAATAGCATGTAATGCTACTCATATTAGCATCAATAATAATATAACATTTAGCTGTTGTGTTAATATAGTAAGTATTATTATATGTATAAGTGCATTCAAAATGATTCAATCCCCAGTGCAAATCAGGTTTATTGTCAAGATGTACAAACAAATCAAACAAAAGCAACTGAAATAGTTAAACACGACGAATGGTTCAAGCGGTTTCCCCGAATTCAACTGAAAAATGCAACTTATGATGATTTCTCCAGTTTCAAAAGTATTCATCCCCTTCATGGCGAGCATCTTTAGTACTTAGTAGAGCACGCTTTTGCTGTTATGACCTGCTGCAAACGAGATGCAGATCTTCTGGCAGTGTTCCTGAGGTATCTTCTCCCGTTCCTCATGAGCAATGTCCTCCAGCTCAGTAATATTCCTGGGTTTGCATTCTGCAACCGCCTTCTTCAAATCCCACCTGAGATTTTCTATGGGGTTCAAGTCAGGTGACTGTGATGGCCCTGTAGAATCTTCCAGGACTTCTTCTGCAACCAAGCCTTGGTGGAATTTGAGGTACGCTTGGGATCATTGACCTGTTGGAATGTCCAATGACGCCCAAGCTTCATCTTCCTCACAGGCGGCATGATGTTTTCCCCTAGGATTTCCTGATACTTCAATGAATCCATCTCGCCTTCCACACGCTGCAGGTTTCCAGTGCCAGAGGATGTAAAGCAGCCCCAGAGCTTCACCGAGCCACCACCATGCTTGACTGTGGACAGAGAGTTCTTTCTTCATTCTTCTTCCACCAGACATGCCGCTGATCCATCGTGCTGAAAAGTTCCAGAACAAAATTCAAAAACTTCTGTGGATTATTTATATGATTTTGAGCCAACTTTTCTTCTGCTTTTGGGTCAGGAGTTCTGGCACGGAAACCTTCTGTGTTTAGTACGCGCCTTACTGTGCTCACTGAAACCTCAGTGTCCCTTGCCACCAAGTCTTTCTGCAGGTCTTTTGCAGCCACTCCTGCCTTTTCACAACCAGCCTTCTCAGAAATCTAGTTGCAGCCGTCGATAGCTTCCTTTTTCTGCCCCGTCCAGGTTTTCCATATATTTTCTACCCCTAACCAGTTCAGGTATTTCATGTGTTCCAGCTCAGAACACCTAGTGCAACTAATGAAGCCCTTGATGCTTGATACAACAGCTGTTTTGCATATTTGTGCTGTTGTGAGGGATTCTATTCAGGGGGGTGAATAATTTTGAGACTGGAGAAATCATTATAAGTTGCATTTTGAGTAGAATTTTGGGGAAACCGCTTGATGCATTCGTTGTGTTGAACTATTCCAATTGCTTTTGTTTGATGTGTTCATCGCAAACAGCTGTAAATGTTGACAATAAATTTGCAATGGGGGTTGAATTTAATTTGGATCGCAACTGTATATCCTAGTACACACATTTATATGCACACCCCCTGCAACGTTCCAGTCGTCAGCTCGTTCTGCAGCTTAATGAAAAGAATTCCAGGCATTACAGGTATTACAGTATCTCCATTGACGTTCATGGAGCTGCAGCATGTGCCTGTATTTCTCTCTGATCTCAGCACTTAACTGAAATCACGACTATAATCTCATTCGTGGCTTAAAGCACAAGAGCATTCCAGGTTATTAGTTTCAGGTTCTGAACGATATTTAGAAAGGATGAAAATTCCAGACATATGTCTGTTACGTAACGTTGAAAATCACCGAATATCAGCAGTTTCTAAAATACTCAAACCAGCCTGCCTGCTGCAAACATCCACGCCACGGTCAGGTCATTCTGATGGTTGATGTGAACGTTAACTGAAAGCACTGATTTTATGGATTGTGCTGCCACATGATTGGTTCAGATCAAACGACAGAATCTTACCTGTTATTCCAAACTGTACTTCAAATAGACGGTTTATTGTGATAGCCACTAATCTGACCGGTATGTCTGAAGACCATTAAAAGAAAGTGCTCGCGGAAAAGTATGCCTTCCAGCTGTGCCTTCAGAACATCTGTTTTTAGGACTTCTGAGGAATTCTGTGCAGCCTGAACAGGAAAGGAACAAGACGGAGAACGTCTTCAAAACTAACCGCGAAAGATGTCTTCGATCCTCAAGCAGCGTGCCGATCGACCTCGACATGCTGTCTACTGAACAAGCAGAAAGGGAAACTCTGGACTGAACTCGTAACTAGTACTGATCTGACATGGTGTGGTCACGAGTTAGCAGGCTTGTATGATAGTGATTTTTCCCTACTCACGATTTACCATCTTTTAAAATAATGCGATAAAAGATTGAATCATCCAGAACTGAGCATAAGCGTTTCTACCATTCTCCACTATGCTTAAAGAGACTAGGAGAGGCGTAATAATATTACCAGCTGTGAAATAGTTAAGTACTGGTCCACTAGTAACTAGTTCATCACTTAATTAGAGGTTAACCAGATTGAGATAGCGCTCTACACAAACTATGAACACGCTCAGCCTACAAACGGCTGCCTGGAATATCAGTATCCCGCTCACATCTGGTACACGTGAGGAATTCTTAGACCCAAGAGTTTTGAGCCTTATCTGACGCAACACCAGATAAGTGTTATTAGAATGGATTATACGCACCATAGCATCTTAAATGCTTCTTAACAGAGCCCCAGTTCCATCATATCTGTCTATTGAAGGCATCTATTAACTAAATGAGGTGTTCGATTAATACTGGAACAGAACTCTGCAGAAAGTTAGAAACACAAAGTTCTATAAGGTACCGGCGTGGTCTTCAATTGCTAACTAAGCTACGACCGAAGACTGGAAGTGATCTTAACTTCTTTGCTTCGTACGCATCTTTCATACATGACATCTTACCTGCCATCTTATAAACTTACTGCTCTTGTCAGTTGTATATTACATTCGCTTTAATAACAACAGCTGTGCGCCTGCCCAATCGAATGCAGTTCTCCAATCAGCCAATCACATGGCAGCAACACAATGCATACAATCATTGCGGATACAGGTCGGAAATCTCAGTTCGTGTTCGCATCAAATATTAGAACCAAAACTGTTAAAAATAACCACTTCAACCTGATCAGCGTGGCTGTGGATCTGGAGTCGATAATAATCCCGGGCGCAAGGTAGGAAGACGAGCTTTTTTGTAAAACAAGTGATCCTGCAAGAACGACTGGATGTACTGAAGTAACCATCACACTGACATAGCACATGTGACTGAGCACCTATAAAGCTTTTTTCAACAGTAATTAAACGACACTCGCAGGTTCGGATGCATAATCTGTGTCGAGTCAGTCGACGTCATGTTCACGGCACAAAACATATCAAAAGGATCTAAACAAGTAACACGGGCAAGGCAAAATCAGCCACAGAGCTCAGTCCAGGGTTAAATGAATATCTACCCCGCTGGCTAAACGCCTCCAGTGGTCAAATATCAACGAGACTGTCATCTGCGTTATTACATCAACACCTTCAGCACTGAAGGAACCGATTTGATCCCATACACACCGGGAACAGCACTCGGCTACTAAATCGACAGAAATGGACACGGTAAATATCGATGGACTGATCATCAGCGAACAGAAATCATGCCTGTAAACTGAAGCGCAAACAGTTTAATAATCTAGCATCATCTTCCGTGAATGAAGCACGGCCCATAGAATTCACCCGAAGAAAGTAAATGTGCAAATCGGAACCGAAATGTTTCGTATCGTATCGTCAGATACCGAATGGAAATCGTATCGATCGCGCCCTGATTAAATAGTCCGCTTGAACACTGAAATGAAAACGGAACATGTCAATTATACACTAATTGGCATTTTTGATTGTGAAGAGGAAGCTGTCAGAATAGTGCACTGCCTGTTATTATTATTATTATTATTATTATTATTATTATTATTATTATTATTATTCCTACCGTTCGTGCTCATGGTGAAAAGTGTTCTCTCATCCAGCACTAGTCCAGCATGGTGTATTATTTAA
The DNA here is from genome assembly GCA_012411365.1 of Ameiurus melas. Lineage (NCBI taxonomy): Eukaryota > Metazoa > Chordata > Actinopteri > Siluriformes > Ictaluridae > Ameiurus > Ameiurus melas. The sequence goes on along the minus strand of CM022769.1, from coordinate 24,384,527 downwards.
TGACGAGAAAGCGAAGAGAGGAAACTACACCTCACTACACCTCACTACACACGGGTTCCTCTGATGCTCCTCTCGGTCCCGGGAGCAGCCGGTAGTTCAGGTGCACGGACAGACTCGGACTCCTGAGCAGGATGCGGATGGGTGTTTCCGGTTCCCTTCGCGCACAATCCGATTTAGCAGGAGATTCGATTGGAGCACAGCCAGCTCGGTGGTGTTGTGCAGCGGTTCTCCGTCAGAGTCAGACTCAGAGCTCGCAGCAGCTCTCCTACACGGAGTTCCGAGATCCTCTACTTCTTCACTGCCGTCCACACTGTCCCGTGGTGGTGATGATGATGATGAGGAGGAGGAGGAGGGGAAGGAGGAGGATGGTGGTGGTGGTGGTGAAGATGGTTATGATAGTGACACACTCCTGAGCTCCTACATTTACACTGCAGAGCTTTAAGCAGCTGCACTTGTCTGTGTTTAGACGTGTGTAAAGATGAACAAAGAATGTTCTGAGCTTCACCTGCCCTACAGAACACCAAGCTTCAGCATCACTAGTTAACAACTTCCACCCTCTGGCCCTTTCCGGTATTACACGCTTATTCACCACTTGTGCTTAAAAAATGAACTTATATATATATTATATTTTTTATATATATAAATATATATATATATAAAATAAAACATCCTCACTTCTAACACGTAATGTATTCAATATTTAATTCAGCTGAGTAAACACTGTACGTGTTAATAAATTCACAAACACACAACGGCCACTTTATTAGGAACACGTGTACACCTGTTTATTCGTGCAATTATTCAATCAGCCAATCATCCCTGCTGGAACTAAACAAACAAACAAAAACAAGAACAAACAATAGAAGCCTTCATAGAATTTGTAATGGTCATAATGGTATTGGTTTAATGGAAGCTCTAATGGTCCCTGTGGGTCTCTACTGGTAATTTGTTGACTTGTACTGGTGACATGTTATGTCAAGTGTAGTGGTAGCTCAGTGGTTAAGATGTCGGACTACCTGATTGTAAGGTCGTGAGTTCAAATCACAGTACTGCCAAGCTGCCACTGCGGGGCCCTTGAGCGAGGCCCTTAACCTTCAACTGCTCGGTTGTATAAATGAGATAAATTGTAAGTCGCTCTGGATAAGGGTGTATGTTGTAAATGTAGTGGATAACATTTTGGACATAATGGTGATGGTTTGTAATGGTATTTGTAGTGGAAAATGGTAGAATTTCTGTAATGGTTTCTATTGGGATTTTTTTTTCAGCAGGGCTGTGTCAGGAGTGCAGTGCTCAAAATCATGCAGATACAGGTTTCATGTGACGTTCATATCAACCAGAAGACCCTTTGACCATGGTGTGGTTGTTGGTGCCAGATGGTGTGGTTTGAGTAGGTCAGAAATGGCTGATCTCCTGGGATTTTCACACACAAAGTCTATAGACTTTGCAGTCTGAGGTCATGGTGGACACAAGTTCACCAAAACTTTACAGGACTTGAAGAAGACCAGGGGATGTTTTTCTAGTCTTCACCAGTCTAGTTTCCTGTTCTTGGCTGACAGAAGAGGAGCCCGAGCTGATCTTCTGCTGCAGTAGTCCATCCACCTCATGGTTCAAGGTGTTGTGTGATGTTCTAAGATACTTTTCTGCTCACCACGGCTGTATAGAGTGCTTATTTGAGTCACCGTAGCCTTCCTGTCAGCTCGAACCTGCTCCAATCAACAAGGCGTCTCCCGCAGAGTTCCTTCTCGGTGGATGTTTTGAATTCAACCCTGTAGGTTCTGAGTTAGTGTCTGAAGTATTGAATTAGCAAAAGCAAGCATCACTTTACACAAAGTCTTAAATCAACACCTACAGCATGGAATCAACACATGGTAAATAACATGTACTGTTGAATTAACACATACGACGTTAAATTAGCTGAGATCAAATGTCGAATTAAGATTGAGTTTACAGTATACAGTATTTACACGTATAGAGTAATTTTCATATATATGCGATTATTTTAATCTAGTTTATTTGAGTCAAACTTAGACATGTTATGCATGATGATTTAACAGAGGATTTGGTGAAATGGCTTTGATAAACAAATGATATATACATATTTGAGAACGTATATCATGAATCTAGATCATGCCTCTGTATTACACACACGTTTCTTCTTTATTCTTTATATACAGCAGGGTGTGGATCTTACTGGTACTAAAGCTGACATCTTCTGGTGATTTTGTCGACATGCGAATGCAGTCTGTATTTTCCACTTCAGGAAGGAAGCATTAACACCTACGCAGTACTGAATAAACACTTCGACTGGGAAATACAATACAATACAACACATGTACAGTGCTCTGCACAACTACAGAGATTTGAATTCGTGCCTAAAGCTTATAAAGTCCAGCTGAACCCAAACGAACTATGAAGGATTAAAAACGAACACTTTGGCTGTTAATTCTAACACGCTGTGTAGATATCCAGGAATGTAGGAACGGCTTTTGCCTTTGTAATGCTTCCGATGTGCTGTTCTGAACAAAACTGCTCCTGTGTTACACACTGACTAGTGTAGGTAATAGTAAAATACATTTTGTTTTCATGTGGGAACATGTCCATAGGGGCACATCAAATATCAGCCATTTAACAAACGTTAATCTTCATAAAGTCCTTATTCACTGCGCTACACATTTCATATTCTGTCAAATTACTATTTATGAACTTTGGAGTGACCAACAATTTTTTATTATTATTATTATTTGACAGATATAAACCGATGTTCCATGTGTTTCTTGTCATTCTAGATGCAGCATGCTAACTGCCCCGTTTAGCTCCATAGTTATTATTGCACCTGGTGGTCAAGAATAGGAACTGCAACAGGTGATGATAAATAGAGACCCATTGAGGCAGGAATCACCCTGCCCCATACTCGATGAACATTTTCAGTGGAGGAGGAGCAGCAGACAGGACAGTTAATGGCGGGGTTGCGAATGTTTTTATGCCAAATCAGGCTCATTTAAAAAATATTCCGGCTGGAATGAAATGTAATAACACGCATAAAGGTAAAGAAACACATCGGAAACGTGTGTGCACCGCGGAGAACTTGTTTCCAACACAAAGGCTGATGAGCCTTTTCCACTGCCTAAATTTTTAAAGCTAGTTTCAGGTTTTTTGTGTGGTTTCTAAGATTGCAGTTAGACTGGAAACTGTGCTGAAACCTGGCAACCCTGGTAATTGATATTAGCTCTTCGGGAAACACACCTGATCCCATTTATTTTTTAATTCACTAGATAGTAGCTTACAGAATAAGTCAAGTGTGATAACATCTCGACTACATTATGTTTGTTTGTGACTGAATCTTGAATCTTCAATCCAGTGGATTTAACTAAAGTGTCTTTTCCACGTAATATCCACATGATGTCAGTGTTGTTCTCAAAATTTTTTCAAAAATGTAAACATTACAGTTTAAATACAATAATTAAAAAAAATAGACTGTAGACCTTTTAATTTCCCTCAGATGTGATCAAACAGCAAAGTCAGTTTCATCTTTAGCTTTACACTGAGGTTACTAGGCTACATGTAAGTTAATGACCGCCAAGTAGCCTCATTCATGCTTAGTGTTTTGAGCTGTGAACTAGTCTACGTCAAGCAGACTTGCTTTTGTGCATGGTATTTAAAAACAAAACCCTACAGTATAGGTGTTTTAACCTGGAAACATTTTTTTTTTATGGAGAAATCACAAGACGTAGCCCAGAACTAATGTTTCACAGATGTATATGATTATTACATGCAGGTTATATGATGCTAATTGGTGTCATAGACATCTATTGAATGTTAGCAAAGCAAAAGTGCAAAATGAAGTCAAATTTGTACAGCAAGCAGGTTGTTGGATAATTTAATACATTTGCGGTAAAGGGAAAACCCGTTCATTCATTCATCGATGCTGAGGTGAAAGTATAGAGTAAATGGTATTTTAATTGAAATTAAACGAGCTCTCCTGCTAGTGTTGGTTTTTATTTATTTATTTATTTATTTATTTATTTATTTATTTATTTATTTATTTATTATTATTATAATTCTTTTGTTGAACATTTAAAAAAATAATAATTACAGGTTTGTACAAAAGGCGAATTTCCCTTCGCTTCATTCTTCCATTCATCAGAGTTTCCCATCGATTCGCTAAAAGCATTCTGCCATCTTACAGGCGCGACAATTGTCCAATCTGTCACGATGTTGTTTTTTGTCCTGATCAGCTCCATTCAGCCTGACATCGCCGCTGTCTTTCCTTTCAAACATGTAAAAGGAAAGAATATGAAAAGCACTTATTATGCAGCTCATACCACTCTCACAGCAGAGATCCCAAACATGATGTGTAGCTTAGCGCTAGTTTACGACGATTTTATCTTTAATCACTAAGTCACAATCCAGGTATGAAGCCAGTGCCACCAAAACAAAGCTAGCTTTAGGTAAGGTGTGACTTTGATTTCTTTTAATTGCTTGCTTGAACTATTTAAGGGAGTATAAGCTATGTGAGGGGGGGAAAAAAAAGTGAATTCACGCTCATACATATCGTGCTTGCATGAACATGTCTTTGGCTAGGTATGAACACAGTGACAGGATTAGATCAATTTATCGACGTAATTAATCTAATCAGATGTTTATATTTGCAGTATGTTGTAGCCAGGGAATCATAGCAGGACCTAGCCAAGAAATCATACACTATGGGTATACATTTTCAGTTATTTTTTGGATTCATTTCTAGCCACTCATCAATCAGAATATGGATTACACATCGCTGTTACACCACAGGCAGGCAGTGTTTTATTTTAATAATAATAAAAAAAACCCCAACCTAATAATAGTAATAATAAAAATCAATACCTCAGAGCAATTTGTCACTAATCACAGTGCACGTTGGCATCGATGCCATCTTTTCACTGCATGATAAAGGAGAGGAGAAGAAGAAAGGGATGAATGAATGCACCATGAATTGATGGATATCTGTCGAATAGATGGTTGGGTAGAGGAAACGTATTACAGCGGTAATGATGTATTATAGCCGTAATGTTGAACATATGGATTACCTGTCTATTTAAAGATCTCGGAACGTCAGCCTTGGTACGGTCAATACACGTCACAGATGACCTGCCAAAAACGATGGCCATTACTGATATGGGAACAGTCCTGGGGTTTTTTTTTCTTCCCCCTCATAATAACCCATTTCAGTCTTAACAGCCACGATCTGAAGAACAGGCTCTATTGGACGAAACGAAAAGTGCTATCATTTTCAATAAGTGCTCCAAGTGGACTGGAAGTACACGAGGACAGGTTTTGAAGTGTCCGAGTTGTCTGCTCAATCATTTAAGGTGCACATCGTTTACTTCACAGTTCATCGAAAACCTTTTGGAGGCACTTTCGTGATTTACACAGGAATAAAAGTATCGCAAGAAGCACTGCGGCAAGGTGAAATCTAACAGTCCGGACCTTGGATTTTCCCATGATGCATTCCTGAAACATATCACCCAGTTAGCAAATAGATATGTGTCGACCATTTTCAGGGATTTAGATCCTAACTGAAGCTTCTCTATCATGCAGCAAAGTCCGCAATATCATCATCATGTATAATTTGTATGATCTGTAATGAGCTATATGGACGTTTGGAGATGAAAGAAGTTTTTTATGGTTCTTCAGCGCAGTGTATTGGTTCTTCGAGGTATCGTGAACCCTGTAAGGTTCTTTGTGGGACTGGAAAATGTTCTCCTGGTCGCATTCTTAAGAACCTTACTCTGGTTCCTGAAAGCGCTAACTAAGGGTTTTTAGAGAACTTCTGATAACATTAGCACATCGCACTGCTGTGACGAACCGTTTCTGGGTTCTTTTAAAGCAACAGTAAACAGATGATTCTCTAAAGAACTTCGGAGTAAACGTTTTATTTGTGCAACTGAAAACCCTTTTGTGGTTCTGACTGGAACTTTTTTTTTTAAGAGTGTAGAACCGTGGGTAAAATTCAGCGTGAGCCGAGTCGCGTTGTTCCTTCCTGATTTAAAATGAACAGACGGACGTATGGAAAACGTACAGAGTGACAAGTCTGACACGGGAAAGAGAAACGCTGGCTCTTCCCGTGAGCTTCGTGAGGGAGGAGTCACAAGTAAAAACAAAAGGTCAAGAGGTCAAGCATGAGCGAATATTTGAATAATTGTTTAACAGCAACCAACATAACAAAAATGAGTAACAGGCCAGACGGTAGGTACCTGGTTCTTGTTCACTTTAGGGTAGACAGGTAACTATGTAAGCAGTGCACACACACACACACACACACACACACACACGCACACGCACACGCTAGGGAGTCTCGGAAGCTTCCTGCAGGGTCTGATTTACTGAATTATTTGGATCTGTTTGGATTCTAGACGCTGTAAACTCTACCATGTCTGTTATTATTTTCTGTAAGATTCGGCCTGAGGGGAAATATGCGCTCATAGTTTCCTGGAAATTGTGTTTTATACGCAGATAAACCTTCAACTTTTACGCTGCCATCCTGATAAGATAAGAATTTATAAACTGTATAAACTCATCCTCCATTTTGTTTGAATCATTACTCAGACTGGAGTAAGGAGTACAGCACATGCTTGTGTTCATCCCATGCAGCAGCGTTGGGTGCCTTGACTTTGGCAGTCGGTACTTTGCGTACCAGAAGTTGTTCAGACACACGCAAGAGTTTGTTTAAAGTAGCGTGACGCCGTACACAGGACGGAGGACGGAGCAGAGTTCTGACGTGTTCATTCACGTACGCTGTAGTTTTGCCAGAATAATAATAATAATAATAATAATAAACAATCCAGCATTTCAGTATTGTAAACAAACCCGGTTACAGATGGTTCAGAGTGCTGCAGCGAGACTGTTGCTGGTGTTACGGAAGCGGGAACTTTTTAATTTCTCTTCACTGGCTTCCAATCAGCTATAGAATTTATTTTAAGAACCTTCTATCTGTTTTTAAATCAAATGGATTGGCACCAGCCTATTTACCGAGTTTGGTCGACCGTTCCTAGGCCAAGACTAAAATCAAGAGGCGATTGTGCTTTTAAAGTTTTATACTTTTAAGTTGCAGAAAGAACCTTTTACTCTCAAGTTTGTTAGAGAACCATCTATTTCCTGGTGCTTTAAAGAACCCAGAAATGGTTCTTCATAGCAGTGCCCCAAGGAACCATGTTATCATAAGTTCTCTAAAAAACCCTTAATCAGTACTCTTAGGAAGCAAAGTAAGGTTTTTAAGAATGATGCCAGGAGAACCTTTTCCAGTCCCACAAAGAACCTCACTTTAGAGTTCACTCTAACCTGTTAAGAGATGATCCCTTGGAGAAAGAATGAACCTATAATGAACCATAAAGAACGTCTTTAATCTCCAAAGAACCATATAGCTCAACTCAGGAATCCTATACACTGAAAAATGGTTCTTGACAAGAAGGTTCTTTGCAGAACCTATGGTAAAGTATGATTAAAGAACCTACAGCACCTACAGTATACGTCTCACGCGACACCATCTTTCACGATGTCTTTTAACTAATTTCCCCAAGTCTCGCATGTTCTAATCCTCAGATCTCCACCTTCGCGTGTTTGTTTTGGACCGTGGGAAATGGAAAATGAGAAAAAATATTTCAGGATTTTAATTCTCGTTTCTTAAAAATTATTATTATTTTTTTTAAAGCTCTGCATCTTTCGTAGTGGAACGTCTAGCAGTACAGTACCAGCTACAGAGTTCTTAATAGAATTGAAATCATTCTCCTAAAGGATAGAACGAACAGCCAATTTAACGTTGCGTAAACGTTTGCGTAACGTTCTTGTTAAAAAAGTTACACCGATACCTCAAACCAATTTTAATCGTCCTGTATGTGACAAACTTCACATAATGAACGTTCAGAGTTTGATTATCTCCTACTATTACAGGAAATAATACCTCATTTTATCACACAATCATTTGAATGGGTATTGATGTACGTTACGGGCGCAACGTGTTAATCCATGCAAATCTGGAATCCTTGGTAAAATGAATTTATAAAATGGATGACGTTTGAGGAATAACCCGTTCTTGTTTTGAGATTCTGTATCTTTGACATTTCCCCGTACAGAGAACAGGACAGAGTGTGCTGTTACTAGAAACTCACCTGGACAGGAAATCTAAGGGTTGTTGTGAATAAATATTTTATGCAAAGCATTTTGATGTTTTTATCTTTTGTCAGGTTGCCTTACCGCAGCCATGGTTCACTACTGAGCTCTCTGGCTGTGAAGATGTTGTACATGTTCTTCCTGGTTCTCCAGTTTTCTTCCTCTTTCCAAAATAATACCAGTCTAGACAACCATGGCTAGATTAAATCTTCCCCTGGATTTGAATGTGTACGTGCATGGTGCCCTGTCATGGACTAACATCTCATCTAGGGTAAATTCCCACTCTTCTCATGCCCGGTGTTCCTGGGATTGGGATCTGCTGTGACCCTGACCACGATAAAGTGCGTACTGAAGATTAATGAATGAATGTATATTCGTTAAGTCTTTCCATAGTCGAAGTAATTAGTAAGTGAATGTTTCAGAGAGGGCATTGACCGTGTAAAGATATCACAAAACCTTGAAGCTGGGGTTCCCAAACTAGCGGTCACAACCCCATGTATGGGTCACTCGACTTGTGAGAGAAACTCACAATATACTCTTTTATTTTATTCATAATCATATATTTTACACATTAATGTTAGAAATATATATCGTATGACCTATGTAGACGGATTTCATGTGCTACTACTAGTAGAGCAAACAATATTTTTTGATATCCTGATGTGCTGCACCAGCTTAGCTTAGCATTTTATTATTATTATTTATTTATTTTTTTACATCTGTCCATCTGCGCTAGATCTTCGACAGCCTTGAGAAACAGAATGGAAGTACACTATATGGCCAACTCGAGCGTCCCGCACAGAGCCCTGACCTCAACCCTTTTAGGATGAACTGGTACTGGAGTCTCCTTACGTCAACATCAGCACCTGACCTCAACCTCACTAACGCTCTTGTAGTTGAACGAATACAAATCCTCACGGCCACGCCCCAAAATCTAGTGGAAAGCCTTCCCGGAAGAGTGGAGCGCTTTATAACACCAAACACAGGGGGAATAAATCTGGAATGGGATGTTCAACACGAACATACAGTATGAATGTGATGATCAGGTGTCCACATACTACTGGCCATATACAGGGTGTCCCAAAAGTCTCCATACTTGGAGGAAATGATCACTTTTTTAGCAAAATGTCTTCCAAGTGGACGTCTGCGAAAATCCACTGACGAAGGTACGACCGACGTGGTGCTGATGTGCATACGCTCTTAAAAATAAAGGTTCCCGTTAGAACTTAGAGGTTCTAAGGTTCCCATTAGAAAAGTAACCAAAGAATGAAACCAGGAGAACCTTCTCCAGTCCCACAATTAACCTTATCACTTTAACCTGTTAAGCAATGATACCTCGAAGAACCAATACACTGCAGTGAAGAACTTCTTTAATCTCCGACAAACCATATAGAACCCTTTAAAACGAACAATGGTTCTTGACAAGAAGAAGGTACTTTGCAGAACCTACGGTGCTGTAAAGAACCATTAAAGAACCTATATTTTAAATCCGGAATAATAAATTGCCCGGTGGTCACGGCTTGGTGTCGCAAAGCATTTATCACGCCCGCTTGATGTCGTTCGCCCCAGAGAAGTTTGGGAACCGCTCCATTAGGGAAGTCAGCAGATCAGATCCGATCTGAGAACCTCTGAGAACTTCTGCGCTGTATCATGCATGTCTTATAAGAAATATAATATACTGTATATAGGGCAAGGTTTAGGCTTGGCCATTTGGGAAATTTCCACATATTCATATTTTGGCGAAAATGGACTCTTCCTTGGGATTATAGTGAGAATTGTACTTGTTAGCATCTAGATGTCCATACACTATTCATATTAGATTGATCTCATATCTTACACCTACATCCTTCAGCCTCTTTTCTTTATATGGCCTCTTGGTATTATTGTGAATCCTAAGTATGAATGCTCTGACATTCGCAAACAATTAAGCAAATAAATAAATCCACCTTAAGACCCTGAATTCAATGGATGAGCACGGACACCTACAGTACTTTAAAGAAGTGACCACTAGATGGTGGACAGAGTACTCCATCTCTAACGACTTACTCCACAGTCGGATTTACAAACAACCACATTTTAATTCTTCACATTTTACATTCGGCAAGTGGCTCGACATACAAAAACAAAAAACAAACAAACAAACAAACAAACAAACAAACAAACACAGAACACACAATCAGATAGCATTTCGCAGTGCAGTGGAAATAAGTATGATCTTGTCAATTAAGAGCATTTTTTAGGTGGAATGATATGTGATATAATGTCTATAACACAAATTCACATACAGTATATACATCTCATATGTACTCTATATACACTGTGCGAGCCATCTTAATGCTTGAAATGCTTAGGTTATACCAGGGGTTCATAAATACAGTACCTTTTATTGTGCTTTATGCTGTATAACCTCGTCAAGCCCACAAAAGCTGAACGTCGCATCGCGTTCAAACAACTCAACCACATGACTCATAAATACTTGCACATTCAATCCGACAACCTGTAGCAGACACACGCACACACACGCACACACACACACACACACACACACACACACACGCCTAGAGGAAGGAAGCTCTGGTCATGTCAAAAAACAACATCGCTAGTCTTGGACAATCATTGTAACATAACAATATGTTTGACAGAAGGACCAGCACACCTTCCTGTATAAAAAGAACCAGATTCTACCGGGTTACGCTAAATTCCCCTCACGAAAGTCTGTAAACACAAAGACCAAAGTTTTATAAACCAAAGTGACACTTGGAACCGTATCAGGAGATTGTTTTTTCTTCATCTTCTTTTTTCTTTTTTCTTTTTCTGACTGTCCTTTTGGACAGTTTGCTCAAGAATCTCTGTAAACATTGCACACCGCACACACACACACACACACACACACACACGAACGCAGGCTTTAGCAGAAATGGTACGCTTTGTTGTGCATGTTCTGAAAGGATTAATGCAATACAAGAGCCTTGGGCTGAGCCTTCTTGCATGAAGTGCACTCGTGCATTCAAACACAGACGATCCGGTTAATTATTACGGAAAAGAATCGCTGCACCGAATCGCGTCACCGACATCGTCCTTGTCCATCCACGTCCATCAACACAGACGTGATCGGTTCTACACATCATATACTCGGCTGTTGTTTATTGCTGAACGGGATCAAGCTGAAATGCTAATAGGGGAAGGTTGAAGTACACAGACTGGGCACTCTTTTTTCCTTCCTTCCTTTTCATAAGCGCAGCTGGTTATAGCACACGGAGCCAGCAACCTCCACCTGTTGCTCCTCGTCAGCAGCTCAGATTTCCTCAGCGTTCAGACAAGGGATTGCAGAGAAAAAAACAAAACAAAACAAAAAAAACCCCAACCAAACAAAAAAAAAAAGTCCCTGGTTTTAAAACAAGCACTTAGCTTTTCAATGGAATGCAACAAGTCGATATTTAAAAAAATATACATACAAATAAAAAAATAACAGCGCTGGTCTCAGATCAGCGACGCTCCATTTAACGATGTAGTGCCTATGCTAAACCAAAACCAGACTTCTTATGTAAGAACATGATACACGATAATCTGATTCCAGAGCTCCTCTCTCTCTCTCTCTCTCTCTCTCTCTTTTTGGAAGTGGTTATGGCCCAAGACATGTGCCAGAGTGTCATGAGGTAGCTTACGTATATGTCGGATAATATAGCCACATTCCAAATGTCAAGAATTGCCCTATCTTGTACCTAAATATTATATATCATGGTTTGGGTTCTAATATAAAGGCCATGTCATGCTGTATGTATAATATTCCATTTGTTCACTCACCAAACGATTGTGACGTTTTACATTTAAACGCACGGGAAAATTGGAGGCAAAGAACGTTAAGAAGTTGTATTTCTCTATGCAATAAATAGTTAAATCATGGAGGTCAGGGTTCTATTGCAATTCCCGTTCGTGTTGGAGGAACTGGCAGCCAGAGAGCAAGTACCCAGCTCTACTGTTCCGCAGTCTGTAAAAGACGTCTGCTTCGAGGTGTGGTCGCCGTAGCTATATCCCGTTTTGTTTGTTGAAGGCGGACACTGAGGCCTTCTCTTGCACAAGATTTCTTGGAAGGCGCATCTGAACTCAGGACTCCTGCAGTAGATCAGGGGGTTGAAGGCCGAGTTGGAGTAACCTATCCAGTTCAGTGTTTTATACAGCCAGTCGAGGGAAGCCATTTCCATCTCCACCGTGGCCACGTTGAGGACGAAGAACGGCAGCCAGCAGAGCGTGAAGATGCCCATGATGATCCCCAGCGTCTTCAAGGCTTTGTGGTCTTTGAGGCCGAACCTGGTCTTGCGGTTCCGCGCCTCGTTCCCGTCCTGGCCGCACAAGTTTTGAGTCCGGATATGACCTTCCGTGCGATAGATGTTTCGAAGCTGCCGCCGAGCTTCCAGGTAGACTCGGCTGTAGACGAATATCATGATCACCAGCGGGATGTAGAAGGAGATGATGGACGAGGTCCATGCGTAGCTTCTGTTGATGTTGAATTCACAGCAGAAGGGATCATCCAGGCAGCACTGCGCCTTCGGATTGGTCGACACCCACCATTTCATGTGCATTGGCAGAAAGGATATGAGGGCGGCCACCCCCCACACAGCCACGACCACCCAACAGGCCCGGCGCTTGGTCAGCAGTGATTGGTAGCGCAGTGGCCACATGATCGCCAGGTAGCGGTCCAGGGCTATGACGCACAAAGTCTCGATGCTCGCCGTTACGCACAGCACATCCGTCGACAACCAGAATTCGCAGAAGACGTTCCCAAAATGCCACTTCTCAAGGAGGATATCACAGGCGCCAAAGGGCACAACAAGAAGCCCCATGATCAGGTCGGCACACGCCAGGGAGCTGATGAAGCAATTAGTGACAGTCTGTAGACGCTGGAAGCGTGCGATTGCGGTAATAACCAGCACGTTTCCAAAGACGATAGCCAGGACCAAGATTCCTATTACGATGCCCAGGATCACCATCTCTGCCTCGTTGTATATACCATCCTGAGTAGTGTTCTGAATATTTGAAGCGTTGCATTGACTAATGTCTAGTGCTGCCATGATCTACAGAATGAAATATACAAAGAGAGTCAATGTCAAATAAGGCAAAGGCAAAGGCAGGTTTGTTTATGTGGCATATTTAAGGCTTTTTTTTTTCCCAATTCAAGCTTAAGAATAAAGATAAATGATAATGATTGAACTAAAATAAATGGAAGGTGAGGACCAAAGTGCTAAAGGCAGAGTGCTTTTTATTTATTTAGATGATGATGATAATTTTTTTTTTTTGCATTTTATAAAGTAAAGCAAAACAGAAATGTTTTCAGTCTGCATTTGAGTGGGGGAAAAAAAAAGAAGTTTGAACATATCTGATATCTACTGCAGCTTTGCATAAAATGAGAGCGGTTATCTCATCCAACAGATAAAGTTTCACAATTTTCATAAGAGTATGTCCGATAATCGATATTCCTTCAATCATTATCACGCTGATTTCGCTGAACAAATATAACCGTAGGAAAATATCAACAAAAATTCAGATGAACTGGTTGAAAGAGCCATGTTTAAGGGAAGCAAAGCTTGCAAACCATCACAGCCGAATATCCAAGCAAACTCGTAATGATCTGTCTGCACAAATTCACGAGCGTAAGGATCAGAATCTCAAGTCAGTTCTCACCTAAAGAGGTCTTCGCAGTCGTCCAGTCAAACTCCTGTTAATTCTCGAACCCATGAAATAGTTTGTTTGAAGTCCTAATAAATATTCCTTTCACAGAGCGTTTGTTTTGTCCTCAAGACAAACTGCTCAACATTCGGGTGTTTAATGGCTCATCCGTCCTTCCTCTTTCTACTTTCCTTTTCTGTCTTCCTTCCTCCTCTCTCTCTCTCTCTCTCTCTCTCTCTCAGAGCGCTCACGGCATTTGAGCGCATGAGGTCTCGATGACTGAATGTGCCTCTGACACACAGTGAGAGCCTTCTAGCAGCCGGTGACCTCACACCTCAACCAGCCAACCAGAAGCTGGATCTCTTCTAACGCTCCAGAGAACGGTGTGTGTAAAGAGTTATAGTACGTCGCTTCCTAACTGGAACGAAGGAAGGGATTAGTCTCGTGCACGTTGTCTATATAAGGGGTTCTCGGTCTTGTTGCAGCCAGACAATGCGTTAAATGTCAAAATAAATAAATAAATAAACGACACAGTTTCACTATTTTTGTATTGTAGGCAATTAGGCAGTGCGAGCATTGGTTCCCAGTAAAATATCAGAAAAACACAATGCATACTGGGATATTTAATGTTTTAGGCCGGGAGAGACAACGGTAAACATTCTCTTCGTATCAACATCGGAAAATTAGTGTTTGAGGTTAAGTCGATGCTAGTAAACTTCTCAGTTTAGTAAAGAATCACTGCGTGTGTGTGTGTGTGTGTGTGTGTGTGTGTGTGTTAATTTAACGTTAGATAAATTAACGTGTGTATTAATTTTTTTCGACATTTTTCGTAGCATCCTTCTACCCTGTAGTGTTTCGCTGCTTGCGGATTCCACCTTTGAAAACCCGGCTATCTAACGTCATGCCTTCCTGTAGACAGGTGTGGTTTGATGTATGTGATGAATTCTGGACAGGAAGTTAGGCCTGTTGGGAAAATGTTTATGTTGGAACAGAAAACGTTATTGTTATTAACTTATTAATCCGGCCATCTATTCTTTTTCCACGTGGGGAGCCTATTCCAGGGAACTCGGGGAACGACGGCACACACGCTCGTGCCAATCAGCCTACAGCAGATGTCTCTGGACTGGGGGAGGAAACCAGTGTACCTGGAGGAAACCCCAGAGGCACAGGGAGAACATGCACACTCCACACACAGGGCAGAGGCAGGATTTGACCCCCCCAGCCTGGGAGGTGTGAGGCAAACCACTAAGCCACCGTGTCCCACATTAACTTGTTAAACACCTTCCTTTTTTTTTTCACTCTGGAACAAAGCAGAGGGATTTTGAAAAAAAAAAAAAAAAAAAGTTGGTTCTTGTTCCCCGTAACGCTTCTAATCCCTGGTTGTTGAAGTCGAGCTCAGGTTTTATCCTTGAGCAACACTGTTAACCTTCACCACCTCAGATGTGTCCCGCCTCGAGTATAGGTCGCTTTGAATAAAAGCGTCAGTCAAATGTAGTGGATTATAATTTACATACAGTAGAATTAACAATGATACCGCCATGTTGAAAATAAAACCATAACAGAAATTCAAATGATTTCCACTACAATACCATTACAAACCATCAGCTGTTAACCATTAAAACCATTAAAACCATTACCATTATTAGTCCTTCATTTTATCTACTGGACATAACACGCCATCAATAGAAGGCAACAAATTATAAGTAGAGACCGACCGGGACCATTACAGTCTCCATTAACCAACCAATACAACTCCCACTATAAGCATTAAAACCATTACAAATTCTGTGAGGGTTTCTATTGGGGTTGTTTTGTGGTTTTATTTTACTTTAACGTATATATGATTCACGATTATTTACTATCTTTTTTTTTTATTTATTACAGTGCAGTACAGATTTATTTTAAAAACATAATCCAACTATGTAAATATTAGACTCATTGTTTAAATGTGTACAATAATATTTACTGGAGCCGGAGAGCTTTGTATTCCAGAACTTTCCACCAAAAGGACTTGTTGCGTTGTAGGAGTTATTGAGGTCGTATTCAAGTGAGCAGTTAAAATAGTGCCCTGCAATAATATTGGCACCCTTGGTGAATATATGAGCAGAGAAGGCTGTTAAAAATTGCATTCATTGTTTAATCGCAAAATTACTCTGCTCTTATGGAAATCAAACAAGTGCAAACACAACAGAGGTTGAATAATTAAGAATTTATTAAAAAATGTGTTAAATAGAGGTGTGAAAAATGATTGGCACCCCTTTAATTAATACTTTGTGCTAGCGCAATGTTATGCCAAGATAACAGGTCTGGGTCCTCTCCTATAACGCCTGATGAGGTTGGAGAATACATGGTGAGGGATTCTGAGACCGTTCCTCCATACAGAATCTCTCCAGATACTGATCGCCCTGTCCTTTTTCTCGTTCTACATGTCTGGTTTAAGTCCAGGAAGGCATAGTTTTCTTTAAAGGTAACTTATTATTGCACAAGTCAAGCAGTTAGTCAACTGCATCAGAAGTCAGGTTCTCTCCTTCTCCGGGTGCTCACTGTGTCTTCCTACCTTGGAAATGGAAATGCATCTAAATTGTTCTTGAGTTCCTGAGGAACCTGTGTGCTAACGTGCTTATTGTACGCCTCATAAAATACCTCTTGCTTATTTATTGCGCTTTACTAAGAAAGCTGACTCCGGTGTTCCAGAGTGAGGAAGTGGTTAAGTCATATGGGTGGTATCGATCGAGAGACGCATGACCTACTTAAGGACAAACTTGCAGATGTATGCATGCACAGATATCCACACGCATAAAGTAAATGCACAGAGACTGTGCCCCTCGGAGGACGGGTGGAATGTTACACCCGTCATCCACTCGCTTGCTGGTCTTCCCACAGGATGCCCGGCATACAGCTTCATCTCTGCCATGCGTGCCGTCCTTCACCCCGTGTCAGTGCCCAGGCGGCTCTAAAATGTCTGCCTGAACTTTCCGGAGGAAATGAAAGACACAAAGCTCTGTTGACTCAACCTTAACCTTCGTGCTTCGTTCAATACTTCTTGTATAAAACGTTGGCATGGACTAACGTTGTTGGAGCTGCGTAATAATTAGGAATAAAATAAGCTCCTCTCTCCAGGAGCTGTCTGGAAAACTTCCTGACACCGGAGACTCCTTCCATTCACGTCTTCACCGACCTTCGCCATATCGACAACACAGCTGTTACTATGGAAACAATCTATTATAATGAGTGCATTAATATAAACCTGCGATTCGTCGTTACACCATAGCCACGTTGTAATAGATAATTAATAAACACTTTCCGACCAATCAGATTCGAAAAAGAAAGAGAACGGAAGTATAAAATACTCTAATTTAAAACCTTTAAGGTTCCAAAGTGAGATTTTCGGTGATTTCTTGATTTTTTAAATGTATTTATTATATATATTTTTTAGCAGTACAATTTAAAATATATTTTGAAATACCTAATACCTAACCAAGGTGTGTGTGTGTGTGTGTGTGTGTTTACGTGTTTATAGCATGTTTATATATCTTGATGAAGACCAAATATCCACCCAATGATAGGAAAATCTGGCAGTCGTGACATTGTAGCGACATTTCGCTAGTCTCCACATGCAAAACTGTATTTTTACAAAATATTTTATATAGAAAAATAAAGCGAGAGCGTAAGATTCATCTGTGGCTAGCAAAGAATGATGGTAATGTGACCGAGCAACAGTCACCTTGGTTTATATTCAAGCAGTCAGTTTTATTCCTGGGTTAGTGAAATGTTTTAGAATGTTAATAAGGATATATATGTCCAGACATGTTAGGTGTCCCAGCAGCGCCAAGCTGCTACTGTTGGGCTCTTGACCAGGGCCCTCAATTCTCTCTGTTCCAGGGGCACTGTATCACGGCTGATCCAAATGTCGTTCTGACCCAAGCTTCCTAACAAGCTGGGATATACGAAAGGAAAGACTTTCCCTGTGCTGTAATGTTTATGTGAGAAATAAAGTTCTCCTCTTGTTTATCAGTTCCACTCCATGATTTGTGCTGTTTCAGCTCAGCGGATAAAACATAACGCCGTGTAATACAGTATGATTTGCATGAATGCATAATCGTGCCAAGTTGTGACAGCCAACACACACACAAGCTGTTTTAGTATTTCCATCGCTCTGTATGTAAAAGACTCTGAATGTAAAATAAGTTTGCTAAACTTAGCTGAGATGACGGATTGATGCGTATGCGTAAATGCTGATAAAAATCGAATAGATAGATAGATAGATACTTTATTGATCCCCAAGGGGAAATTCAGTTTTTTTTTTTTTTTTTTTTAGAATAAACACTGTACGTTAGCGTTAGGTTAGGCTCCTGTCTCGGCACGCACCATATCGGCATTCTGTGGTCTGGTTATTTTCACTTCCTACTCAAATGAGGTTGTTTGGTGGAAACAGAGAATCCTTTTATTCCGCCTGGCTTTTGGGGAACAGATAGACGGAAATAAAAACAGGGAAATGAATTGTTCTTTGCCGGGCCTGTAACGTAATCTAGTATATATGTTTGAATATACTCAATATTCAAATATATCAGATAAATTGCAGAACAGTTGAAGGCCTTGCTCTACTCTCAGCAGCTTTTATTTGAAACTAATAAATAAATAAATAAATAACGCCTAAAGCTTTGCTTTTGGTTACCGAGGTTTAGATTGATTTAGATATAGCGTTAGGGTAGTAACGCAAACCTTCCCGGCACTGCTGCGAATTCACTCTTTAATATGAGTTAGTAGAGTGTTTAGGCTAACTAAAGATGTCAGTGGTTTTCTATCGTGTCTGTAAAAACACTTGCGTTAGAGAACACGTACGAGACGTTGTCTGGAACAGCGCGCCCGTACCTCAACACTCTCCTTGAGGTTGACTCCTCACGCAGTCTGTACTCAATGAATGACCGACGTTAGTAGAGTCTACTCAGCGAGGCATGAGGGTCCCTTTCCAGAACCTTCAATCTGGCTGTCCCTCAGAGGCGGAATGAACTTCCAACCTCAGTCCGGACCGCAGAATCCGTCGCTATCTTCAAAAAAACATCTACACCCCTACTCACCCCTAATCTGCTGCGCTCTTTGCTCCTCTAGAACTCAGAAATAAATCTTATATGGTACGGTAGCACTACTTGTAACTCAGCGGTTTATGCGTGCATGACACACAGCAGGGATACCTTTTGTTTCCATCGATCAAAGGCAGATCGGATAAAACATATACGGCCCCTGATGAGAGAATGGAGCTTGGCGTGACGCAGAGGAAGACAGGAGTGAAATGTGGACGACGGGTGAAGCTGGACTCGATCGCACTGTGGATGGGAGAGATTCATAGGATAGGAAGGAAAAGGCAGAGAGCGAGGCCATTTCCTTTCAGGCTGCTTTAATTCCATGACACAGGTTTGGGTCTCTCAGATGAAGACCCTGATTCATTAATGATCGAATGTTTAGAATAATAATGAGTGTGTGAATGGTGAACAATTCAGCGTATGCTTCCTGTTTAGCCCGTTGGATCCAGAGGTTATCCTGGGAATACCGGGTGTCGGGAGTCGGGAATACACCGTGCAGCTGATTAAGCCACAGCTAGTTAGTGTGTGTGTGTGTGTGTTGTTTGTTTTGCTAATGCCTTGAAGTTATTTTGCACTTCAGCACCAGTCAGTCAAGTTTAACAAGATGCAGATATTTGAATTTTAGAATGTTTTTGTGTTTCCAAAAATACCTGCAGTTCTATTTGAATCCAGGTTCTACAGTGTCCAGGTGATAGTTTACACCTTTTAACATGGAAAACTCTACAATGACCCTCTATCCATGCTATCCCAAAATATCCTGAAACCTGTTTTGTTTTCTCCGGATGCTAATAACGTCTGTTATTAAGCTTATTTAGCACGATGTTATTGTTATTGGATCTGGACTACGTCAAATCTCACAAATGTGTTCTATACATTTGTGAGAGCCGATTTCATGAAATGAGCCAAAAATACAGGCGTGCTTCTACATCACATCGTGCTTCTACTGTAATGGCACCATTTGTTAGTGTGTCTTTGATAACTGTAATCTTTATCCGACGTTTCTGGACTACACAGCGAACCGTGTTCACAGACGATGAGTTCTGGAGGTGTTTCTCAGCGCATGCAGTGATTCACATTACAGAATCAGGCCTGTTTTTAATGCCGTGCCGCCTGAGGGCCCGAACATCACGGGCGTGCAGTATTGATTTTCACGCTTATCCCTTTGCACAGAGATTTCTCCAGATTCTCGGAATCTTTTGATGTTATTATGTACGGTAGATGATGAGATATTCACAGTCTTCACTATTTTACGTTGAGGAGCATTATTCTGAAATTGTTCCACCGGTCGTAGACGCAGTTTTCCGCAGATTGGTGAATCTCTGCCCATCTTTACTTCTGAAAGACTCCGCCTCTCTAAGATCCGCTGTTTATCCCCAATCATCTCACTGACCTGTTCCCAATTAACCTCCAGATGTTCCTTTTTAATAACCTTTACTTTTCCAGTCTTTTGTTGCCCTCGTCCCAACTTTTTTGACACGTGTTGCGGATTCGAAATGACCTTGTTTTTTCCTTAAAACGTTCCGTTTCCTCAGTTTAAACAGTCGATATGTTTTCTACATTCTATTGTGTTCTATGTATGTCCTGGAACATCTGAAAAAGAAAAAAAGAAAAGTCGTTTTCATATGAGACGATTGTTAATCGTGCAGAACGTGCAGAACATGATGACACTCTCAGTCCAAGCTCTCGCACCACGAAGGTGAGCTAATGACAGAGCTCCAGTGCCATCAGTGTCTGCTTTCATGTATCACTAACCATAGCAAACCTTTCCATAAAAGTAGAAACAGGAAGTAACATGACTCAGAAAGTTAACCAATCATCTCACAGGGCTGAGGTTGGATAGCTTCCAAACCTGATGTGGACCGCATTAGGGTTCGGTTGAAGCAAACCCCAGACCAAGAATCGGTTCTCTGGATCCGGACTGTACCTAGGCTCGAGTGTGAAAATGACATCATAAAAAGACATGTTTGTGGTGTTTTGCTAATCATGAAGCATGCAGTTGTGCCGAGCTGCATGTGTGTGTAGATAGATGCTGAAAAACATCATCCAGAGCTGACCCCAGACAGAAAAGATGTCCCTATTTGGTCTCGTCTTGGTTGGCGATTATCGTCTTTTCTCTGGAAATTTCCTGGGTAATGTTTTCTCCGACTTTACACTCGACTGTACAAAAAAACAGTGTGTGGACGTTGTTGAGGAACCTACAGCGCTTTGTTTTGTTTCTCACTCTTGTAATGTTCCCTAAAAGGCTCTTTTTCCAAACTCATAAAACTGAACACTTTGAAGGGTGCCTTAGGAGGATAGTTCTCAGGACATACGTCAGTGTATCAACTAGTAAAACAGACACAGATACAGCATGTCTTATATTTTATAGCTGTAATTGCAGTTTAACTTTGTTTGTTTGTTTGTTTGTTTGTTTGTTTTTGTGACCACTGCGTAACCCCTTGCTTTGAGAAGATCGGAGCATCTCCATGCACAAGACTGGCACCTTCCGGACCGAAACGCAAACTATAAATCACTTCCTCCCAACACTACCTAATTAAGAATTTATACACCTAGGCATGAGTGCAATTGGCTTGGACTCCATGACAAAATAATAAACACCATAAATAAGAAATGATCATTTTCAGGCCGAGAGGCAGAAATTTCTCTCCAAGGTCTTTATCGGGAGAGAAAATTCAATTTCTGTAGGAACAAATCAGTTCATTTAAATGCAGAGGTGTCTGAAATTGGTTGGGGTTGTGTTTATTGGTCTATCATCATTATAGGTATTATAATCTTAGAATTATATTTATGGGTTTTGCGTAGTATACTAAAACAAACAAACAAGAACAATGGTTCTAGCGTTATAGAGAGCTGACAAAAAAAAAAACTTAAGATTGTGCTGGATTGAAAACTTTTCTTTTTTGAGAGCGTAAGACATGCCTGGACTTAAAGAGATCTTTCTTACTAAACATCATAATTCCTAGTTATGATTTTCCAACATTAGCAATCTGATCCAGTTGGTACATTTATGGCATTGGGAATACATCCTCATACAGAGTGGCTTACATTTATCTCATTTTATACAACTGAGCATATGAGAGTTAAGGGTCTTGCTCAACGGCCCAGTAGTGGCATTTGAACTCACGGCCTTCTGATCAGCAGTCCAACATCTGAACCACCAAGCCATCATTGACCCAGCGCTTTATCCTGATCCGGGTCAGGGTGTATCTGAAAAACTATCCCGGGAATACATATCGGATGTGATGCCAATTCATCATATGGTTTAAATGGGACAGAAATAGACACTATTATCCTCAAAAGGGTGCGTTTGAGGTAACTAACAATGACCAGATGATAAGCCAGTTCAGTACCGAGCAAGTAATGAAGATGAAGTGGAATCTTTTGCACGTGATTTTGGTGTCGTACTGTATGTCTCATCTGTGTATCCATCTGCACACACACAAACGTGATTATGAGTCTATAATATACCCCTGCCTCTAAACGAGCCCTGGGTGTGGACTCGTGTATTCAGATCAAGTGTGAAGACACGGAAGATCAGTTGATCTGACTGACAGTTTATATGACAGATCTTGGAACACAACACAACACTATACGAAAAACGGAATGCTTCTTACCATGGGATAAAGTACATGACGACATAACGTCGTTCTCTCTTAGCAGTGAAACTCTTTTGTGTATGAGTAAGGTACAGATTGTTGAGTTGCACTGATTGTTGTCCCTATTATGGGATTTGGAGCGTGAGGACCGGACGTAGAGGAACCATGATAAAGAGGTCAAGTTGAGGTAGAGCGCCACTCCTCCATGCTTGTCTTCCGCTATTGAGTGGGGGGTCATAGGACACGCAGATTGTCGTAATGACCCGTAGGAACACACCCTGCATCGCTGGCCAAGAACCTCCTGCAACCTCACTCTGAATAGAAAATAGCTGAGCGTTGCACTGATTAGTTCCATTACTGCAAAAAAATTTATAAATAAATAAAATAATGCACTGCCACACAAATATAAATATGTAGTTGTACTAGAAAAATGAAATAGAAATCAGTTGACATGGCAGGACACACAGGAAAGAAATCATCCCATCGCGCCAATCCGTATACAATGACCTTCAAGTAATATCATCCAACCCATAAGAAGATCTCCTGTAGTTTCTCCTAGAAAACAATGACATCTTTAGAGGTGTAAGTGCCAGAGCAATTATTATTATTATTATCTTTTTTTTTTTTTATGAGTTGGTTAGGTGTTCATGGAAGAGGTGGGTCTTTAGCTGTTTCTTGAACATGGTGAGAGATTCTGCGCTCCAGATTGAGGTTGGAAGTTCATTCCACCGCTGAGGAACAGTTAGTTTGAAGGTTCTTGAAAGCGACCTTGTGCCACGCTGAGTAGGTACTACTAAGAATAGGTCGTTGATTGATCGCAGATTGCGTGAGGAAACGTAAGCCTTCAGGAGAGAGTTGAGGTAGGAGGGTGCTGTTCCAAACAAGGTCTTGGAGGTGAGCATCAAGGCCTTGAATTTGATGCGGGCGGCTACAGGAAGCCAGTGGAGGGAGATGAAGAGGGGTGTGACGTGGTGTTCTCTTGGGCTGGTTGAAGACGAGGCGTCCTGCTGCATTCTCAATCATCTGAAGGAATTTTATGGAGCTGGCTTGGAGGCCCGAGAGTAGCGAGTTGCAGTAGACCAGTTTTGAGATAACAAGAGCCTGGACTAGTATCTGTGTAGCCTGTTCAGTGAGGTAGGGTCGGATTTTCTTGATATGCATATGTTGAGAGATGTCCAGTTTACTTTTGAAGAACTTTCACACACAAACAAATGGTACAATAGTGTATTTTTTACACCTCTAATGTAATTTGGAGAGAAATACACTAGTGTACGTGTAGCGTTTGTAGGTAGGAGCCAAATAAAGTGCTGCAGGAGTCTAAGACCTGCAAATGAGTTCCGGTTCCATCGTCCCAAAGTCAATGGGTTTTTTGAATGGTTTCTTGGTTAAATGCCTGAAATAAGGTCTGCGGTTAACACAAGTTCAAGATATTTTCACGTTTTATTCTGTGACTTAAAATACATCAGTAATACCCCACTTGTGATTTTGCTGAGCTTTTACACGTCTTGAAAAAGGCGCTTGCTGACAAGTGGCTAAATGGGACAACAAGAAGAGGTTGTTGAGGGTATGAACCACAGAATAAAAGACAAAATGATTATTATGATTTATACCACAGCGAGGTCGAATGCTCGAATCTGATTGGTCAGAATGGGGGGGAAATTTTCATGTAACAGCGCATGTAGTTCCGTGAATTTTTTTTATTGTTAGGCGACATTTATTATAATTTATGGAAGGAGTCTCCAGTGTCAATGCTTTGTAAGCTTAGTAGTCTATAGCATTGTTGTACATCCAAGCCCAATTCCAAAAAAGTTGGGACACTGCGTAAAATGTAAATAAACCTGTATGTTATTCACAATAGAACATAGAAAACATATCAAATTGTTAAACTGACGAAAAGTACCGTTTTAAGAAAAATAATAAAGTCATTTGGAATTCGATGGCCACAAGACGTCTCAAAAAAGTTGGGACGAGGGGAAATAAAAGGCTGGAAAAGTAAGTGTTAGTAAAAAGAAACAGCTGGAGGTTAATTGGGAACAGGTCAGTAAGGTGATTGGGGATATAAAAAAAAAGAGGATCTTAGAGAGGCGGAGTCTTTCAGAAGTAAAGATGGACAGAGGTTCACCAATCTGCGAAAAACTGCGTCTACAATTTGTGGAACAATTTCAGAATAATGTTCCTCAACGTAAAACTGCGAAGACTCTGAATATCTCATCATCTACAGTACATATTATCACCCACGTTTTTTGGAATTGGTGTTGTAATAAGCTAAACCATACTAGCTGAAACGTCCCAGCCAATAACAATAACAACCAATAAAAATGGTTTATTCCACTGTCTGTGGTTTGAGCCTAGTTTAGATGCCAATTTAAAAAAATGTCTGGCTGGGCAGGAAAAAAAAAGGAGAGAGTAGAAGAAAGGAGAGAATTCTTTTCAGCTCGGAATTTTACGAGAAATAGTATATTAGAGAAACCTAAATGAGAAGCAATGGGAATCACTATTACATCTCTAAATAAAAAAGAGAAGCGTTCAAACGAAGGCGCGGTTTCAAGCAGCGTTATTCTTCTACACCGAACAGCACAGAGTACGCCCGCTTATCTTAATTAAAGCGTCAATAAGCTGCGCGAGTTCGAGCAGATCATCGTACATCCATCTTACTCTGAAATGTGTTTTTGGCATCCATTAAAACCTTTCATGTAGATTAAATGCATATTAAAAGGGCTCTCTCTTCATTAGGATTTAATTTATCTCCGCTGCACTATTTACACTAATGCATATCTGAGGTACTCTCCACGTCTCGTCTGCTTCGGAGGAGGAAACCGTCGCCTCATTACTTATGCGTTAAGCTTAAGGTGAAGGCTGAAGAAGCTTGGCATTAGCGTGAAGAAAAAACAGCAGCTCTGATAGTAGTGCCTTCTGTAGCATAAACAAGGTTTTATATGAATGTTTAGATGAATTGTTGTGAAGGTGAAGCTTTCTGTTAGGACACGTTCGCGCAGCATCTACGGAAGGAGTCTCCAGTGTCGGTGTTGATGTGTGTTCAGGACAGAAAAGAGATGCTGGTGATGGAACGAATGTTTTTAGGTGCTTTAACGCAAACGAGAACAGGCACTGACTCGCCTTACAGGCATTCAAGAGCATTAAACACAACTATAAACGGTTCAAAAGTGTGACGTGACGTTGGTTAATGAATGAAAATGGAATCGTCGGAACGGTTTGGCCGTGTCACTCGACCCTGCCGTGGATTATTTTCGCATTTTCGTATTGCATTCCAGTCCATCGCGTGTTATTCATTATGTATTGTAAAGAAAGAATTCAAACTAAGGAAAGGGTAACATAAAGCAGACATGCAGCTCTATTTCAGGAAAATCCTGGCCATCGAAACAACAACAAAAATAACATATGAAAGCAGTATAAATGCTCCGAATAGCGTTTATATCTCCGTCGCCCGCAATGATGATGAGGAGTTTTAAACGACCACGACGGCGTTCCTTCTGTGCCTTTGGGGTGACTGGTGCATAACTCAGTACACATCAACCAACATGCATACCTGAGCAATTTGCATATGTAAGACAAAATAATTATAATACGAAAACAACATGCCTTTTAGGAGCTGAAGATAATTTGGATCACAACCGTACCACTAAACACTGGCCTAGCAAAATCACCAATTTTGGAGGGAAAAATCCCTGAAAGAATGAAAGTACGTACCAACTGGCATCGGAAAAAATACCGCGACTGTGACGAGAGAAAACAAAAAAAGACAAGTGTTTGACTGAAGGAGAGACAGAAGCAGACTGACATGGCATCTCAGACTGGAATTGTGGGAGAAGAAAGATATAAAAGAGTAATAGAGCCAGGGTTTGTTATTAATGCTGTTAAAGTATGTGAAGCAATCACCCAGATGAGGATGGGTTCCCTTCTGAGTCTGGTTCCTCTCAAGGTTTCTTCCTCATATCATCTTAGGGAGATATTCTTCACCACCGTCTCCACCGGCCCGCCCAATAGGGATCAATTCACACGCTTAAAATCTCCATCCTGTGTTTATATCTTTCTGTAAAGCTGCTTTGAGACACTGTCCGTTGTTAAAAGCGCTATACGAATAAAACTGAATTGAATTGAATCATGTGACCTTCTAGAATCTAGACTGTTCTATCTGCTATATACCCTGAAGCAGGTTTTTTTCCTTTCTAAAGCCGGAAATAAACACTTTTCAGTTTTAAATGTTTAAAAAAAAAAAAAATGATTACAAACGTACGTAGGAAAACATTGAACAATTTTTTTTTTTTTTACATTTTTAGATTCATTTACGCTTCTGACGTCTTTGCTTCTTTCCCACATCGCTTGTCGATGTCACAAAAAGCACCCAAAATAAAAATAAAAAATTACAAACCACAATATCAAGTCTTCCAATGACATTTTGCCATTTTATTATCAGCTTTCTTTTTCTACACACGTGATTATGCGAACTCATTAGTCTGTGATTAAAGGAGAAAAAGAATCTCGTCGATGTTTATGATTCACGTTCATTAGCACGCCTGTGGAATTTCGGACTATCAACCTTTGCTCAGCAAATAAAGATGTCAGCAGTAAACATTTCTCTCTAAACAGATTGAGTTTTGTTTTTCATAGACTCGTGCTCTTTCCACCTGTGAGTATTTAATTCACTCGAGTGCAGAATTTGACTCTACACACCCTGATAGTTTAATAGTCGGTGTAGACATTTCTTGCCTGGTTTAGATCTCACATATTTGACAGACTGTTTTCATTTCGTATAAATAGAGACTTTTTGGGGAAGAGCCTATAAAAGTATAATACAGTCCTATATAGTATAAAGTATAAACCTTGTGTCATACAAGGTTCTGTTTAAGGTCATTCGTAAATATGACATTAGCGTTTGCTTTTACACTGATGACGTTCTCAGTTCGGCCCGATAACGGCATAACGGAAGATATAAACACTTTGATGAATAGAAATCTTCTTCTGACAGAACGGAAATACAGATGTTAGGTATAGGTAAGTCTTCTAAATCGCTACGTTTGGTGAACGTCAAACTCGTCAGAAATATTGTAAAAAAGGATCGGGTGATGTTTTTCCAATTTTCCTCGGTCCACTTTGCGTAAGTCCATGCTCTCTGTAGCCTCAGATTCCTGATTTTGGCTGACGCGAGTGGAGCCTGATGAGGTCTTCAGCCATTAACAGACACTTAAACAGTGTCTGTTTTAGCTAGTCGTATGTTGTTCTTATATACTGTACAGTGCCGTCGTTTCCCCAGGGCAGCAATGCAATCACATTGGTTACACTAAGGTCTCGTCACCATTTTGTTCCCACAGTACTCATATAACAATGGACTATTTCCCCCACAGGCTCACCCTGATTACTTTAAATAGTCTGGATCAAAATGTCCAGACACTATATAAACAGATGATTTAAAAAAAAAAGTCGTCTGCTGTTTGTTCTGGGGGTGGTGGGACTTCCTTTAGCTCAATGCCAAGATGTAGAAGAACACAAGACTAAATATTCCATCATTCTGAAGCTGGATGGTGAACACTGAAGAACGAAAACATGCGTCATTGTTACGAGTCCTCGGTAGCGAGACGGTGGCAGTTCGTCTCCACAGAGCGATGAAAGGTGCGATACGAGTCTGTTTCATGACTCGGGGTTAGGAAGCTGTTTTAGACCTGTCAATCAGAGGGACATTAAACAGTCTGAAACAGCATAGGAGGGTTATGGTAACTTTTTTAAAAATGAACAATGTGTACAACCGCGGTGAGCAGAGAAGCATCTCGGGACATGTCGAAAATTGAGGTGGATGGGCTACAAAAGCAGAAGACCACATATATCAGATTCCACTCCTGTCAGCAAGAATCTGAGGCTATAGTGGATACAGACTCACCCACACTGGACAGATTGGAAGAACAATCTGGTCTGATAAATCTCGATTTCTGTTGCAGATGATCGGGTTAGAATTTGGCATCAACATCATGAATTCATGGTCTCGACCTGCCTTGTGTGAACAGTCCAGGATGGTGATGGTGGTATAATGGTGTGGGGACTGTTTTCTTGGCACACACTGGGCCTCTTAATACCAATCGAGGACTGTTTGAAGCCCAGAGTGTCATTGTTGATCACATGCATCACTATGATAATGTGCCATGTAACACATTCGTGTCCAACCAGTTCCATGAACAAGGATGAGTTCAGGGTGCTTTAATGGTCTCCCGAGTGAGCAGACCTGAATTCAGTGGACGGTCTTTGGGACGTTGTAACACGTCTTTGGGATTCGACAAACCTGCAGCAATGGCGTGATGTAATCATATCAACACGGAGCAGAATCTCAAAGCATTGAGCGTTTCCAACACCACGCGTATGAACCACGGAGGATGTTCTGAAAGCAATCGCGAGTCCTAACCAGTATGAATATGGATTGCAGAAATTGCTTTCAGGTGATTTGGAGAGGAATAAACGAATGTGTTACAAATGACTGATATTAAGGATTTGAAGCCTTTGCTGCTTCTCCTCCATCATTTATGTACAAATAACCCAAGTGTGGGTATGATATTTGCTGTATTGATTTGGGTATAATGTAAAAATAAAGAAGCAACAGTGAAGGATCAGTGAGTTCACTGCAAGACAGCGAGGACAAGACTAGGTTTAAAACTCCATTAGAAAGAATGATTGCGCTTGCACTGGTCTTTTATTCAAATCAACCAGTATCCACTGGAGGCCATGTCGCAAGCACACTAACAATTTCTTTACCAGCAGGGTTTAAACGGCGACAATCAATGGCTTCATGAGGTGTGTATCGATCTCCTGAGGCCTGTTCTCTCTAAGCAACACAGACTAGCACATCTTGTACTACGTTCCGTGTTGTTCGTGTTCCTCCTTCTCATATGCATAAGATTTTGACCTTTCGCGTAAAAATTCATCCTGTATATTTTCATATCTCATGTCAAGTGCAGCAGAAAAACACAGAACAAAACCCAACAACAAAATAAAGAGTCGATTGTAGGAGAAATACTGTATCTTTAGTGATCTGACGCGTGATCTTATGAGGGAAGACTCGGGTCTTGTGTTGCTCTTATCTTAAAACGTCTCGCGCGAGTAGAAGCAAATCACAAAGGATGATCAACTGCATCACTGGGAAGAAGTGCAGATTTTTGACCCAGTTTTGTGTTGCATCGATTCCTGCAAATTGCGTACTGCCTCTTTTATTCACAGCTGTGCGGTTAAACTGATGTCAACCCCTGCGACTGGGGCTTTCAAAGAAGTTCAAGAGTGCAACATGTCCGTTCCTCACAGCCAGCAGTGTTTCATTACTCAGCCTTGTTATGACAAGCACCAGCTCCCTGGACTTTGTAGTTTCAATGTGAGGTCAATTCCAAAGCTATTCGCAAGGTCAGTCCATCCAGAGGGCAAACTCTGCCCCCTATAGGTGAATTATAGTAAACATGTTGATACTATGTTGCATCATTAGAAATATTTCCTGAACACAACACCACCCCACCACTCCCCCCATGAGACTATGAGTAGAAGTTCTTAATACACACACACACACACGTAGCGTATGTAGCGGATGTTTCCATGGAACCCTCTCTGCATGCTCTTATCACTTTCTACATTTAGCTCTAATAAAGTACGGTGTTGGTCCTCATGTGACCCGAGCCGGTTTCACATTAGTACAATCTGTTTCATAAATGCAGCGCTGCACCCTGGCGGACTTTCAGTGACCTTTCAGAGCTATGTAAACTGATCTTGGGTGTTGGGGAAAAAAATGAAAAAGACTGACAGAACACATACTAATGCTTTATTGTGAGGTCTGAGGTCTGTAAGGGCACCAAAGACACCAAACAGCTGGAATTAGTGTGACTACAACGTATTTATCAGCAGTAAATGGTATGAGGTGTCTATACAATCCTTTAAGGCCTTGACCAACTTAAACTGTACTGTACATCAAAGCCGGCTCATCCATAAGTCCATAAAGTCCTTTTTCTCAACTTCACATGTTTTTAAATTCCATTGAAATGATTAATAATGACCTCTTTTGAGTGATCAACAAATTAAACAAATGTTGTTATTTGATAGATGTTCAGCGCACTCGCTGGTCTGTTTAGCTCCATAGAGTTATTATTGCACCTAGTGGTCATAAATGGGAACTGCAGCAAGCGATAACAAATAGAGGTCCATTGGGGTAGGAATCACGCTGCCCCATGCTCACTTTATGAACATTTTCAGTCGAGGAGGAGCAGCGGACAGGAGAGTTAGTGACAGGGTTGCCAGGTTGTTGTTTTGGGGATTTTTTTTTTTAACACAAATCTGTGCTAGATTAAAAATACTCCAGCTGCCAAGATGTTGTTTTATAGTCAATAATCGGAATAAGGTCTAAGAAATGTCTTCAAACAAAAGCAACGTGGAAGTGCAGACAGTGTGTCTATGATTTATGGAACCATTTCCATTTTAAAATACATTGTACAGCTTGAAGGATGAAAAAGCAGATTACAGCGTGGATTATATCTGTTCATCAGAAATGCGTGTGCACCACGGTGACCTTGTTTCCTCACATAAAGGATGATTAAAGGAGGGGAAACGTGTGTCCGTTTTTACAGTGTCTAGATTTTTTGGGGGCTAGTTTCAGGTCTTATGTGTGTGTTGTTGTTGTGTTTTTAGATTCAGTTGGGCTGGAAATTTTGCTTTAAGATTTGTAATTCTAAATAAAAATGTAATTAAGTAAGAGAACAAGCATGCCATTTAAATAAGTAGGGTATAAATATGCCAAAATAATACTTAAGTACAATAATGAAGGTGATTACTCGAGTCATTTCCACCTGCGTTTGCATTAATCACACAGTGGATGGAGATGAGATTAAAACATGCTGTAGAAAGTACTCCTCGTACGGTGAAAAGCTGGTCCTGTCTTGTGCCAGAACCTGGATTTATCTGAAACCCCATTATTCAGAAGTCCAGCTGGCGAAGACGAACACGTGGCAGAATGGAAGATGTTTTACATACCAGTCTGTTAAACACACATCGGAACACAGAGTACGACGTGATCTCCTCGAGTGGCTCACGATTAATGACGTTCAGAATTTCAGTGACGTTAAATACTGTAATGTGTGGTGTTCTTGGCAGACATGTGAATACAACTTTATAACTGATATATGAGTGAGTGTGGGCGGGATTATGAAAAACACACACACACACACACACACACCACAGATACACCACACAAGTCACGTTCTATGGCAAAGCCTGACTGAGGGTTTCTATTCCACTTTCTTTTTCACTTCCTGTCTCGTTTACAGTATAAAGACGAACAATCTGAGGACGTGCTGTCAGCAATCTCTCATCAAAGCACACGAAAAGACACAGGATAGAAGTATAAGTTTGGTGTATTTTGTGTATCATTTCTTGGTATTCATAAGATGACGTTGGACTACTGATTGGAAGGTCATGAAGTCAAATCCCAGCCCTGCTGTGGGATTAACCCTCATCAGCTCAGTTGTATAAATGAGATAAGTCACGCTGGATAAGGGCATCAAATGTTGTAAATGGACATAAAATCTCCAATGTAGCTGCTTATCTGCATTTAAGTGAGTGTGTGTGTGTGTGTGGATGGTCATCTGATAACAGAATTCAAAACTGTTAACGTAGACATCTTTGCAGAAGCTCAGTGCAAACAGCGATGCTAACAACCGGTGACCTTATCTAGCTAGAAACCCAGAAGAACATCGCTAGTCACACATACAGTGGTTAGTGGTGAGACTGACACTCATCACACCCAGATCATGGTGACTCTACGTGTGTGAAACGTTTCCTCCCTCTGGCTAAACCGTGCAGGCTGTGAGCATGACTTGCAGCATTGGGTATGAGAACAATCCAACAGCATGTGTCCTCTGCATGACTAACTCACAAACCCTACAATTTCTATAATTAAGTAACGATCACATATTGCTCTGTGAGTTTCTTGTGTGCCATGAGTGACGTGTTTTTTACATAAATGAGTCATTGTTTTATGTTAAGAAACCCTTACTCACAGATTAAATGATACTCAGAATTAACATGTAGGCTAATAATGAATAGTTCAATAGTGGAAATTAGATGCTTTGATTGGTCATAAATATAATAATTTTTTTTATTGATTTGTAACTGTTGTGACTGTATTTTTAACACACGCTGTGAAATAAACAACAAAGGATGCCCCCCTTCCTTTTCATGCAGGAATGAGCAAGTAGACAGATACTATGAAGCTCAAATTAAAGCCTTTTCCTTTTCTTTTTTTTCTTTTTTCTTTTTTTTTTTTTACTTGAAATTGCATAAATTTTGAGTCTACTATCTAAGCTTTTTGTTTTGTTTTGTTCTGTTTCATTTCATTGTTTTGGCTTGTTCTATTTTGTTTAGTTTGTTTTGGGTTTGTTTTGGCCTCTTTGGTTTGCTTTAGTTTCGTTGGTCACACTTCATCCGATCAGAGTCGGCTAGAAAAGCTGTAACAGTGAAAGCTCTAGCAGTGAATCGAGGTCGGTTGGCTCTGTGATTACGTTGTCAGTCTTCAACTGATGAAGCACAAACCCGTAATTACTGAGGAAAAGTGTTGTAATTGTCAAGCTTATCAGTCAGTTGCCAGCAAGGGCTTCGCTGAAGGAAACTGAAAGTAATTTGTATTCATGTGCAACACTTTCAGCCAACAATTCAATCATTTGATTAAACACTAAGCTGAGCCGACCCTCTGTAAGTTCCTGTGGCTTATGTTATCACAGCAAATGGCTGCTGTTAGCATAGATAATGGTTTGGCACCGGGGTTTCGGACGAGTCGCACGCCCTGACATATAGGTTTAAACCTTTATTATGACTGCTGCGGTGTTTTAGTTAATACACTTGAGTGTTTCAGTGACTTCACAGCTTCCAGTTCATAAGCACTGGCCTTACAACAAGTGTTACAACAACAATTTTATATGAATAAAATGAGGGTCAGGCTAACATAAGCCTTGGGGGTTTGTTTTTTTGTTTTTTATGCATTGCTAATTGCAAACTGGTGTCACACAAGTGACATTAAAGTATTA
Organism: Ameiurus melas; assembly: GCA_012411365.1. Classification (NCBI taxonomy): domain Eukaryota; kingdom Metazoa; phylum Chordata; class Actinopteri; order Siluriformes; family Ictaluridae; genus Ameiurus; species Ameiurus melas. Next base: position 24,350,987 of record CM022769.1, on the reverse strand, counting down.
GAAGGAGATATTGAGAATATGTGCTCAATCTCATTTATAAAATCAAAAATAATAATGTTAACGACATTGACTCACCCTCACAGTTAGGGCCTGCTCCTACTCACATTAGCAAATATTTACTTCCACTGACATGGCCAAGCTCCTTTGGACCCTTTATCCATGATAAATCATTTTTGTGTGGTAGGTGAGAAAGAGATTGGCACAAACATGTTTTAATCTGTGTTTTATAACACAAATTAAAGACTACATTTGAGAAACATTCTCGTTAGCTGGAAAACTGTATCCTATTAAAGACATAATAGCTTGTCCATAGTTAATCTTCCTTATTACAAATCCTTATTCATAAATACGTACACTTAGCTATTTAGTTGTGCTAGTCCAGACTTTAACCATAGAGTTATTATTACACCTAGTGGTCACAAATGTGAACTGCAACAAACATTAATAAATAGAGGCCAGGGCAGATAATGCCAGGGTTGCCAGGGTCACATTTTTTTTTTTTCTAGATTGGACTATTTTAAAAATACTCAGTGGCCACCGAGATCTTGTTTTATATCAAATAATGAGAATTAAATCTAATAAATTTCCACAAACAGTGTGTCTATGATGTACGGAATCCTTTCTATTGGAAGATTCTGTATATTGCAAAAATTGGGAGAGGGAAAGCGGGATTATAGACCGGATAATGTTTGTACATGTATGAAATATGTGTTTCAGGGTTCACTATCACTAAGTTTAGTTAGGCCTAGGGCATAACGCAATCATGATGGACTTGTAGTTATTAATGTCATCCTGTCCTAACAAAATTGAATACTATCACAAGCCAATACGATTCAGAGATTTATACTGATGTGATGTTTCACATGCACTAATTCCTTTTCTGACAAGTGTTTCCATTATTTCATGTATTTCATGTTTGACTGTAGCAAAAAAAAAAAAAAAAAAAAAGGTAGACAGGCCAACTGAAAAGACATTCCTTACACATGGTACCTAGCCCTGATTTCCAGGCCATGTCATTTGCACAGATGGCACTGCCAGTTTGCTCTCAGCCTTTCCATTAGGAGAAAGCTAGAGGAGACATCAAACATTACCCAGACGTTATACCCGAGCGTGACAGATGTGTCCCGCTTTCACGCAAGTGTTGTCTTACTGTTCCAGCTGGATGGGGACAATTCAGTTCAATCCATTCAGCGCGTGAATCGTTTCCAGTTGTCACTACAACTCACAATTCATGCTGGGATTTCACCTTTTAAATTACACCTGGTTATATCTCGTTATACGATATAATTCAAATTATTTACAAAGTTTATAATTAATGCGCTCTTTCTAATATGCTATAATAATATTTCTCATTCTTTAAAAAAAAAATTCACAAGGAAAAATCACTGACCGACGCTAATTGTTTATGTGACATTTATGGAAGGAGTCTCCAGTGTCAGCCTTTTTAACGTAACGGTAACATGAAGTTTTCCGCCACGAGCGACTCTTCACGACAGAGGAGTTTTTACGCATCGCGGTAGCTGAAAACTGAAAATAAAATAAAAGAGTTTACAGCTGCTATAACATAAGTAAGAACAGGAACTAACTTGTCTTGCAGAAAAGAACAAATGTGCTTCGTAAATGCATTAAGAAATTGTTATTTGTGGAAAGTTGCCGCTGTATAAGAAAATTAAAAACCTTTCAGCGTTGTGCTGTAATTGGAAACAATCCATTTCAGCCCGAGAGCATGCATCGGGCCGCATCACAACATCTTGTCGTTGCTCCTAACAGCATGTCATGTCATGTCATGTTTCATCCCTTACTTTATCCCTTACTAACTCTCATCCAGGTTTTTAAAACACACACTTATAGCAGTTTTCTTTAGAAAGCGTAACATTTCTATGGAATTACAATAAATAATCAGCTATAATTAGGTTTCATTGTCACGTATTAATAACTCACATTGTAATTCAGCAACACCACTTTCACAGAAACATCAAGCTGAACTTGTGGCAATAATATCCTGTTTGTGTGGCTTAATATGTGAAAGGAAGAAACAAAGGAAGGAAGTAATCAAGGAACTGCTGCAAAAGCACAGCAGCCTTCCCAGGACTTCCACCCGAGTGCTAGGAAGCCGTAACGGGGAATTGTTGATGTTCTGAAGTCTCAGGGTTGAGTGATATAGTTACCTCTGGAAACAGAGCTCATATCGGTTACCATGTACAATTAGAAAGCATGCGTATATATATATATATATATATATATATATATATATATATATATATATATATATATATATATATATATATATATATATATATATATATATATATATATGTATACACACGCATGCTTTCTAATTATATAATATATATATATATATGTTAGCAGCACTTAGAAAACAGATCGACAGAGTAATCTCAGGCTTAACTACACCATCAAACCGGGAACAGGTGGAGAGCCACAAGCTCCAGGAAACATGATGAATAGTAATTATCAACACTTCCACAATGCAGTAAGATGAAACCCAGGAACTACATTCACTGACACCTGCTCATTCATGCAGTTATCCAATCCACCGCACAGGTCAAGAGCTCGTTCATGTCAGAAATCAGACTGGGGAAAGTATCTCAAGTGATCTCGAGGACAGTGACCATGGTGTGGTTGTTGGAACATACGAGAGGTGCGAGAGTTTACACAGAATAGTGCAAAAAACAAACAAAGAAAAATATTCTTGTTGACGAAATAGGCACTCTTTACAACCGTGGTGAGCTGGAAAGCATCTCAACAACATCTACAGCATATCAGGTTCCTCACCTGTCAGCTAAGAACAGGAATCTGAGCCTACAGAGGGCACAGGATCACCCAAACTGCACATTAGAAAAAGATCAGATGAACATTTTGTGTGAGAACACAGGAAATACGTGAGCATCAAAAGTCATTCAGTGAGATGATATTTTTCCCCATGGAGATATATGACACGAACCTTAACCGAAGGATCTGTATCAGCATGATTTTAGGAATGCAGGGTGAATGAGCTGTAAGTGAACAGGGTTACATGATCACCCAGACCACAAACACCATGGCCGGGCAGGAATGGAAGAAGATTCCAGAAGGATTCTGTGAGGAGCCTTTTTGCTTCTGTAAACCCAGAGAAACTCACCGGTGTCCAGACACATGCTGCGGAACGATACAGACTTTTCTAGCGGTGTCTTAAACAACAAACGTGCTTACCGCACAGGCCCTTAGGTGATTGTGCACCTTTCCAAAACGATTGACTTTTCTCTGTCGCCTGCGTGCGAACCGTCCAAATCAGCTTATCCTGAAGGTATAATTCTCAACTGAATGTCAATAGCCAAATAAAAATCGGATTGGAGTTAGTTTTTGAGCCGTTTGTTCTTCAGCCGCTTCGCATCATGCTTTTTTTTTCCCTTCTTTTCGCATTTTCCCCTTTTTCAACCCTTAAAGAAATCAACTTAGGCATATTTACCTGCACGTGGAATGCGTTATAAAATAGTTTTAATCTCACGTCGAGGAATTTTTATAGGGAGCGCATAAAACGACGTTAATTATTTCCATCCAGGCGCTCTCTGTACGGTCGTATTATAGACACGTGCTAATACACACTGTAGTTAAAATAATGAATGATTACCAGAACATTTCTCACCGGCCAGCACTGAACTGTAAAAGGTGATTTTAATTTCTAATAATGAAATCATTGTGGGAGAATTCATTTGAGTGAGCAGATTGAAAGCAGAGCATGTGAATCAATCTGCGATAATGTCATATCTCAACCCGGTCAGGACTCAATTTCCCAAGAGGCAACACTCGATCCCAATATGGCCGCTGCAAACGATGCCTCCCGCTCACGCATGCGCTCACTCTCCCCAGAGTTCTAGCACAAACCTGCGAGTCATTACAACTCAATCACACCACAGGATAAGAGAGACTTTGGAAGAGAAGAGACTTTGTGAAGTAATGTTCAGTTGACTTGTTTCTCTGTCATTCTCTGAGCCGTTTCTAATATTTTGACTATTCATCCTTTGACCCGTTGTTCCGTCCCTGACTTCGAGATCTGCCTTGCCTCTCTTTGTTTGTCTGACTGATCGCATGACCCTTGCCTGTTTAACAACCAGGAACTTTGTCTGTCCCCTTTTGGATTATCCTGCCTGGACTCCTGTCACCCGTGCCTGAAAAAATGCCCGTGCATTGAAAGCCACGGCCGGGTGTTAAGCGGCCATGTTCAACAACTAGCCAACCTGAACGAACAGGTAGCTAGGCTAAACCAGGCCGCACCAGCCTCTACTACAGTTTCTCCACGTCTTCCTCCCACCCCGGCACCGGAAAAATATGACGGGGATCCGACCCGTTGCTGAGGTTTCCTACTGCAGTGCTCCCGTGTTTTTTCTACATATCTTGAAATGACGGAAAATCGCAAGATCATCCATTTTATGGAATTGTTAACTGGAAGTGCATTGCTCTGGGCCACTGCCGAGTGGGAACAAGCAGATGGCTCCATCACTACATATGATCAACTTACCGAGCGATTCCGGATTGTATTTGATCACTCTCCCGACAACAGGGAGACTGGGGAGGAACTGTTAGCTCTGCAACAAGGGAAATGCTGCGTGGCGGACTATGCGCTGTAGCAGCTAGAAGTGGATGGAACCAACACGCTCTAAAAACCATGTTTCGCCGAGGATTAAATCCTGACATCGTGACTGAACTGGTGTGTTGCGATGATCAATTAACCCTTGATTCACTCAGCAGCCTGGCCATCCGTCTTGACCGACTGCTAGAAAGTCGCCGCCCAACTTGCAGTGAGGGAAATCTGGCGCTACCAGCTCCTCCAGCTGAACCGATGCAGCTAGGTCGATCGAGGGTTAGCAAGGAGGAGAGAGAGAAAAGACGTCGAGAATTTAGATGTTTCTACTGCGGCGCAGAAGGGCATTTCATTCCTCAATGCCCTCTCAAACGACGCGGAGCCTCAGGAGAGACTACTGCGGCTAAGCAATACCCTGCCAGAGGTGAGTGTGGGTTCAGAAACCCGGAGCTCGTCACAATCTGCGTTTTTATTGCTTGTTGTATTAGAATACTCAGGTTAGAATACTAACCTGTCCTGTACTCTAGAGCCGCTAATCGACTCAGGAGAGGAGGGGAATTTCATTGATCAGTCCACCGTCCAGCAACACAATATCCCCAATATCGACCGCTACAGAACCCCCGCCGTATCCAAGTCATCGATGGGGCTCCCATCGGAAAGGGGCTCATCACTAACTGCACCGAACCAATCAACCTCCAAACCAGTGCACTCCATCAGGAGAGTATAGTTTTTTATGTCACAATTTCCACCTGACACCCCGTGGTCCTGGGCCTCCCATGGCTAACACACCATAAGCCAGTAGTTTCATGGACTCAGAAGGAAATCACGCACTGGTCCATTCATTGCTTTAAGAATTGTCTTCGACCCCTGGTACTCATGTTAGTCACCACGTCCATAGAAAGTCAACACTGTACCACAACCATCCACATCCCCATGGAGAACCGGGACCTCAGCGAAGCATTTAGTAAGATAAAGGTGAGTGGCTTAACGCCTCATCGGTCATATGATTTCTCTATTGATTTGCTACCGGGCACTACACCACCCCGAGGAAGGGTTTACCCTCTAACAAGAAGGAGCAGCACGCTATGAAGGAGTACATTCAAGAAGCCCAACTCCAAGGTTACATACGACCTTCCACGTCACCCGCGTCTACTGGATTCTTTTTTGTGGAGAAGAAGGGAGGGGGTTTGAGACCCTGCGTAGATTATAGAGGTCTAAACCAATGTTGCAACAAGTATCGTTATCCTCTACCACTAGTCCCCGTCGCTTTAGAACAACTACGTACTGCCACCGTTTTTACTAAATTCGATCTGCATAGTGCATACAATTTGGTCTGGATTCGAGAAGGGGATGAATGGAAAACAGGGTTCAGCACCACCTCTGGGCACTATGAATACCTTGTCATGCCGTACGGACTTTCTAATGCTCCCTCCGTATTCCAGTGTCTGATTAACGACGTCCTATGGGAGATGCTGGGACATTACGTCATCACGTATATTGATGATATCCTGATTTATTCCGATTCCAAGGAGGAACACGTCCATCACATGCGCCAAGTCTTGCAATGATTACTTCAGCACCAATTATACATCAAAGCAGAGAAATGTGAATTTCACAGAGACACTATCTCCTTTTTGGGTTATATCATTAGCCCTGAGGGGATTACCATGGATCACAGCAAGGTACGAGCCATGGTGGAATGGCCCAGACCCATGACGGTGAAGGAACTCAAGAGATTTCTGGGCTTCGCTAACTTGTATAGAAGATTTATTCAGAATTTCGGTTCCATAGCAAACCCTTTGATGTCTTTATTAAAAGGAAACCCCAAACGCCTGTCCTGGAACCACGCTACCCAGGTTACATTTGAGCAACTCAAGAAAGCCTTCACGACTGCTCCCATCAATAAACACCCAGACCCATCCGAACCTTTCATTGTGGAAGTGGACCCCTCCGAGACAGGTGTAGGAGCCGTTCTTTCACAGCGTTTCGGAGATAAGCCCAAGCGCCACCCGGTGGCCTTTTTCTCACGCAAGTTATCCTCTGCTGAAAGAAACTATGGAGTGGGGGATCGGGAACTCTTCGCCGTCAAATTAGCACTCAAAGAATGGCGACACTGGTTGGAGGGAGCCACGCACCCCTTTGTCATATTCACGGACCACAAGAACCTAGAATATCTACGCAAGGCGAAAAGACAATCAACTCGACAAGCCCGATGGGCATTGTTCTTCACCAGGTTCCAGTTCACCTTGTCGTACCGACCCGGTTCCAAGAACACAAAATCTGACGCCCTATCTCGTCTAGGGCACAGGACGTCTTGAACAGCCACGAGGAGTACATTATTCCTCCCTCATGTATTATCGGTACTCTAGAGTGGGAACTGGATCAAGTTCTGAGTAATGTTCTCACGTCTCAAGTGCCTGAGAACTGTCCTCAGTGAAGACTCTTCGTGCCTGAAGGTCACCAACAAAAACTCATTATTTGGGCCCACACGGTAGTAGGTACAGGTCACCCAGGGGCCCGGCACACATATCAGTTGCTACAGGAGAAGTACTGGTGGCCAAGTATGGAACGGGACACACACCGTGTGGTGGCCTCATGTTCTTCATGTGCAAGAAGTAAAATACCACAGAGACTTCCCGCTGGAAAACCCATACCGGAACGCCCCTGGTCACATATATCGATTGACTTTGTAACCGACCTACGCAGGTCCCAGGGTAATACAACCATTCTGGTCACGGTGGATCGATTCTCGAAGTCTGTAAGATTCATTCCTCTCCACAATCTCCCCACTGCATTTATGACCGCGGAGATGTTATTTCAGTATGTGTTCCGGTACTTTATCATTCCTGAGGAGATCGTGTGCGATCGAGGATCGCAATTCACCTCTAGTGTATGGTCATGTTTTATGGAGAAGATGGGCATCACAGTGAACCTCACGTCAGGCTACCACCTACAAGCAAATGGCCAGGCAGAATGAATCAACCAGGAATTGGACAGATTTCTCATAACTTTCTGCGCCTCCAACCCCGAGGATTGGAGCAGGTTTCTTCCGTGGGCCAAGTATGCTCAAAACTCCCTCCGACACTCAGCCACACAACTCATACCATTTCAGTGCGTTCTTGGGTACCAGCCCCCATTGTTTCCATGGAACGCGACCCCCATGGAATCTCCAGCTGTAGACCAGTGGTTCCGGAGAAGTGTATGAGTCTGGTCCGACACCCACCAACACAATCAAGTAGCATCCAAATACAAACGCCTTGCTGATCGCCGCCGCAGTGAGCATCCCTGCTACCGACCCGGCAATAGAGATGGTTGTCAACCAGGGACTTAAAGCAGCCTCATGGCTGCAAAAACTCACACCACGATACATGGGGTCCTTTAAAATCATTAAACAAATCAATGACGTTACCTACCGTCTGGAGTTGCCCCGACAAAGCCGCATAGCCCAATCGTTTCATGTGTTCCGTCTCAAGTCAGTTGTCTCTGGACCTCTAGCCACGGAGGTGCCAGGTGCAGGAGGGGCCAGCTTGAATACTTGGTCCAGTGGGAGGGCTACGGACCGGAGGAGCAGTGTTGGGTCCCAAAGAAGGACATACTAGATCCGTCACTTTGATTGATTGAATGATTTTCATGCAATGCACCCTGTTCTTTCGGGTCCACGGCCCCGGGGGAGGCCCAGGAGATCCTCGGCTCCCGGAGTGAGCCCTTTTGGGGGTGGGGGGGGTTCTGTCATATCTCAACCCGGTCAGGACTCAATTTCCCAGGAGGCAACACTCGATCTCAATATGGCCGCTGCAAACGATGTCTCCCATTCACGCATGCGCTCACTCTCCCCATAGTTCTAGCACACACCTGCGAGTCATTACAACTCACTCACACCACAGGATAAGAGAGACTTTGGAAGAGAAGAGACTTTGCGAAGTAATGTTCAGTTGACTCGTTTCTCTGTCATTCTCTGAGCCGTTTCTAGTATTCTGACTATTCGTCATTTGACCCGTTGTTCTGTCCCTGACTTCGAGATCTGCCTTGCCTCTCTTCGTTTGTCTGACTGATCGCATGACCCTTGCCTGTTTAACGACCGCAAACTTTGTCTGTCCCAGTTTTGGATTATCCTGCCTGGGCTGCCTCCGTCTTAACCCACGGTACCTGACAGCTAACACCGATACGCTGATAAACACACACCAGACGGATGTTATCGAGTCATAAAATGTAGGAGCCAGCTGGGTTCCTGTATGCAAATAAACACCACGTGACACCAGAACGAGATCCGGATAGGACTCGAGAGTAGTAATACTAGCAGTATTAATAATTTCACATGACAATGTACGACCACGTGGTAAAGAAAACATTACTCAACTTCTTTTAACAAGAATCGCTAGCATAATTATTTTCCCCTTGTCGTTCTGCTTTATTACGCGTAACTTTAATTACGGACTCTAATGTTGTGAATTCTTTATATTTCCGGATTTCTTGAGTTAATAATGATGTCTGGTGAAAAATTTTCACGTGAACAACCTCATTGGAATTATAGTTAGTGAAAAAAACGTTGCTGCGTTCAGTACTTATTTCCCCCGCTGTATTCCTCAGTAGGAGCAGATGGAGAAGTGGTTGGCAGATAAGAATGCTTTCAATTGAATAAATAGCTCTTTTCTGCACAGAAAAGAGCTCGGGACGTATTAGCATATGCATCAGCTTGAAACAAAGCTGTTGAAAGCAGCAGATTGAACCCTGTATTTAGGATTTCAGAGAGAACGTGACCAACGCTTCTGGGTGAGCTTTTAATTGGGAGTGACACGTCGCGCCTCGGCTGTTCTAGTTTCAAAGATCGAAGACTGACCAAAGCTTTATTTCATTTCATCTTATTACATTAAAAAAAATATCTTCAACCATTTAGACATTTAGTGAGATTTTACAGGTTTTCTTTAAATGACGTAATGCTCAGCTTTCCGGTTCTTTCTGCAGTTTAAAACATATCTCTTTTTTTAAACATTTTTTTTTCGCCGTTGTATTTCCAAGGACGCTCTCTACTTGCCATCAAGCCCGTGCGGCACAGCAGTACCCTTTGAGCTTTTACAGGAAACGATCAACAAAGGGTTAAACATTCGCTCAGCATGTTCTGAAAGCAAAAGGGCCCTTTCAAATATCCGACCAGATATTTACTCTGCCATGGAAATTCAGCTTTGGGAGGCCAAGCACGCACTCATGCACACGCACACACTCACATGCACACACACACACACACACACACACACACAGCACTGTCGCACAGCAAGCCAAATATAACCCTGTGTTATCAGTGCACTCAGTCACAAGCCTGATGTAGAGAATCCTGCAGCTGGATGACAGCATGATACTTTACAGTCATTCAGACTGAACGGCCTTGGAATCGGAGGGATACAGATAGACGCAGGTGTAATGCTTCGTATAGATCAGGAGTGTAAAATATACGTAAAGCATGTGGGTCGAGACCGGCCCGATAAAGTTCTGATAGAATCCGTGATCTAAATGAAAAATCGTCTAATTGGATTAAAAGTTTCTAAACAAGTAGAACTTAAATCCAATGTCAATACGAAATTTGAGTCCTTCTTGTTAGCAGGGTACACCCTGGACAGGGTGCCAATCCATCGCAGGGCACAATCACATACACACTCACACACCCATTCATACACTACAGACACTTTAGACACACCAATCAGCCTACCATGCATGTGTTTGGACCGGGGGAGGAAACCGGAGTACCCGGAGGAAACCCCCCTGCAGCATTCTTCATTAGAAAGCTAAAAAAAAAATCCCAATTAAGTCCATTTCAGTTCCCGGTTGTAACAATACAAAACGTATAAAATTTCAAGACAGGGTGAGTATTGATTAAAAACACTTTGTGCTAGGAATCATAATTTGGAAATGATGACATGAAAGTCGGGCGCACGTGCGCACGGGCGCACGGGCTTAGTGGTTAGCACGTTCGCCTCACACCTCCAGGGTCCGGGGTTCGATTCCTGCCGGGGTGTGTGTGAGTGTGGTGGTGGGTGTGTGCGGAGTTGCATTTCTCCCGTGTTTGGGGTTTCCTCCGGTTTCCGTTCTCCCCAGTCCAAAGACATGCATGGTAGGTTGATTGGCAGCTTGGTAAATTGTCTGTAGTGTATGAATGGGTGTGTGAGTGTGTATGTGATTGTGCCCTGCGATGGACTGGCACCCTGTCCAGGGTGTACCCCGCCTTGTGCCCCATGCTTCCTGGGATAGGCTCCAGGTTCCCCGTGACCCTGAAGAAGGAATAAGCGGTTGAAGATGGATGGATGGACATGAAAGTCATAAATTTTATACGCGATACATAAATCCATTTGTAAATTCAGAATGTAGTTTTCGAGGTAAATTTGCCCTATCGTTGGGAGATCGCAAGTATGAATCCCAAACATTTATTTTATTTCCGTATTATTTTTCATGATGACACGCATGTGTTTAGGTGCCTTAATTTCCAAATATGGCTGTTCATGAATTCTTCTGAGCCATCAAAGAACAATAAAACCGTTCTCACGGTGCATTGTAGCATGTGTTTTATTCCTCATGCCATTTTTCATTTTTGTATTCATGATTCCACCTGTAAAGCCATGGCGCCATTCTACAGAAGTGTGCTCGAGTGTAATGAAAAACTAATTGCCAGATCCATCTTTTTATAAAATTTTTTTATACTACTCGGACACCTCTGAATAAGTCAAATGTACGATTTTGAAATCTTTTCAAATGCTTCTCCTCAAATTCCTCATTTTTCTCAAACGTGGCAAAAACGACAGTTTAGAGTATAAAAACGTCTTCAATATACTCAAAAATGTGGAATGTTTCCTAAAATAGGATTATAGTAAACTAAGTATATCATTATTAAACCTATTTCTCACTGTTTTTTATGCTTGAGATCGATTCATTGTTCTTTTGGCAGAACATTTTACTCATTTACTTTTAGAAAGAAGCAAAATGATCTGCCAGTAGAAGGAGAACATTTAAAGCGTGAGATGTGTTTAAATGCATCTAAAAACAGGATGATTTAAAAAAATTATAATAATAATAAAGTTCTCACTTCCCACAAATATCTAAAGACTTTAAGCCCTTCAGAAACATCCTGGAGCTGTGTAAGAGGAAGACGTAGGATGATTAGTGACCCTGAGCACCTCCTCTGTGCACAGCGGGATGTCTTTACAATCAGGACATGAAAGCGAGAGCGCAAAGAGAACAAGGGACTCGAGGAGGATGGAAACAGAAGCTAAATGTAGATGGCAATTCACCGTTCTGGTGCAAGCGAACTCCACCAACCACTGACTCCGCTGAAAGCCAGTGATGATTTCACTCAGTTCTAGTGTTGAGATCCGTAATAACATCACAGGCGAATGGTCTTAACCCTGCCCTGCCAGCAGGTGATCTGCTGTTGGAATATATGTGGCAAGAGGCGAAGAGGTCTTTAAAGCAACTATTGGTTCTAATTTTAGCACTCTCCATTTACTGGGAATGTTTCTGAAGTTGTGATGTACGGACATTATCCATAATCCTCCTTTCCCTCTCTCAATCTTCACAATATACTGTATCTTAGAATAGAAATGATTCTGTACATCATAGACACACTGTCAGTACTTACACTTTACCTTAGTTCCTGATTATTTGCCTGATTTGGTGTAAGAACCATGACCATGGCAACCCTACCGTTATCGATCAGTCCTATCCACTGCACCATCTCCACTGATAATGTTTATAAAGCAAGCATGGGGAAGTGTGATTCCTGCCCCAATGGGCCTCTATTTATTAGTGCTTGTTGCAGTTCCCATGTTTGACCAGTAGGTGCACTGATAACACTGTGAAGCTAAACGGGGCAGTGAGCACGCTGCAGCACAATCACAAGACGTCTAGAAAGGCGAGCGAATCGACAGAACGTCGGACTATATCTATTTCAAATATATGGAGTGTAAGTATACCTCTCACTGAGAGGTATGTTGTTTTCCAAACGCAGTCTATTGTGAGCCATAATGTAAACATGTTGGAGAAGGGAAAGCAGAAAATCAGCGTTTTCAGCCACTCTATCCCTAATATACAGCAAAATAGTCACAAGATAAAATACTAATGGGTTCTACTCATAGCCTTGACACTTCCCATGAAGTAATTTTTGAAGTAAAGAAAATTGTTTGCGGCTCTGAAGGTGATAGATGCCTTGTTGACAGCAGGGGACAACCCTTTTTTTTTTTTTGAAGTACCAATAGGCTTTGGCCAAAAATGCTAGGAAAAAAACCTTAGAGTGTAAGAATCTCCACATCAACAGGAGGATAAACTTTGGATGATAGAAGATGTGGAATGGTGCGTTGAAATATATTATAACGCAAGTCATATAGTTTCATGCACCGTTTTGTTTTTGTATTTTCTAATTGAAAACTGTTAACACAACATCTACAGAGAGCAAACCTGAAGATCACATATTCCTGCATAGCGGTGTAGGACTCGAGTCTTGAAATGTTTCAAATACTGACTTGGACTCGTCAGTTTTTGAGCATTATTATTCTCTCTAAATATGGTCGGTCTCAACTGTTGTCTTTTCTCTTCACATACACAAAGTTTGGCAGGAAGTAATTCCTTCTTCTAGACACAGACTAATCATTGGCGCAGTCCGTGAATGAAGATGTCTAGTTGGAGTAAAGTCTGGACATCAAAAAGGATTTCAATCTTGGTCTTGATCTTGACTCATTTCAGCTTTCATTTGGACTCAGTCTTGACTTGATCAAGTCTACAGCCCTACTTAAGGACCTTTAATGTTTTTCTGTTAAATTTTTCTGTTGAATTGGGGGAAAAACATACAATGCAAACGCTTAAGCGCTTTTCAGGATGATCCACTGGTGTTTTTTGTGTAGAGTCACACAATGTAATTGACTTGATAGAACTCCAAGTCCAGTGCAGACAGTTCCACAGCTGTGACCCTTCAGGGTGTCCTCCTTAACACTCAGCATCTCTGGGTCTCTCTAAACAGCTGACTGAACATCTGTCAATAAAAATAATTAACACTCACAAAGCAGGAGAAGGCTATAAAAAGAAAACCTTTTCCTGGCTTGGAGTTTCCACTGAAAGCCAAGGAACGCTGGTCAAGTTGAGACAAGATCTGAAAGAACAAGAAACCTTCAAGCTTTTAGACTGGTCAGGAATGAATAGCAAAACCCTCAGTATCTGTCTGTCTGTCTGTCCGTCTATCTATCTATCTATCTATCTATCTATCTATCTATCTATCTATCTATCTATCTATCTATCTATCTATCTATCTATCTATCTATCTATCTATCTATCTATCGGTCTGGCTGTCTGTCTATCTATCTATCTGTCCTTCTGTCTATCTATTTATCTGTCTGTCTGTCTGTCTATCTGTCTGTCTGTCTGTCTGTCTATCTTTCTGTCTGTCTGTCTGTCTACCTGTCTGTCTCTCTATCTATCTATCTATCTATCTATCTATCTATCTATCTATCTATCTATCTATCTATCTATCTATCTATCTATCTATCTATCTATCTATCTATCTATCTATCTGTCTATCAGTCTGTCTGTCTGTCTGTCTATCTATATATCTGTCCTTCTGTCTATCTATCTATCTGTCCTTCTGTCTATCTATTTATCGGTCTGTCTGTCTGTCTACCTGTCTGTCTCTCTATCTGTCTATCTTTCTGTCTGTCTGTCTGTCTGTCTGTCTGTCTATCTATCTATCTATCTATCTATCTATCTATCTATCTATCTATCTATCTATCTATCTATCGGTCTGTTTGTCTGTCTATCTGTCTGTCTGTCTGTCTATATGTCTGTCTGTCTAATCTGTCAGACAGAGACAGTAAATTCAGTCCAATAAATTTATCTGACACTCGGCTGTGTGCTGCCACCATGTGTCTGTCTGCTCTAAATCTGAATAAAAATGGCGTACACAAATTTGGGCCTCACATCGTCCTCTCTATCACTGCACTGTGCTGATTAACACACTAGAGAGCACCACAAGCTGCTTTCAGTAAACATTTCAGGGGGAAGAAAGAATTAATCTGCCGAAGCAACGCTGGCACACTGTGAAATTGGTTGAGTTCTAAACTCTGTATTACACATGCACCAATCAGCCATAACATTAAAACCACCGACAGGTGACATGAATAACCTCGATGATCTCATCACAATGTCACCTGCAGGGTCGGGAGGGTCACTTTAAAAATGTATTACCCTTACAGTTACAAATTTACTTCATAAAAAAGTCGTCAGTAACGTAATCCAATAAAGTTTCACAACATGAAAGTTACATAATCTGATTATTTTTGGATTACTTCAAGGCCACATATGTAAATAAAGTCAAGAGAGAAGCAATGTGATCTAAAATAGTTTAATTCAGAGCTGATTTTTAGCTTAAAACATGGTCAATGTTTGGATTTATTTTAATGAAATAAAATAATTTAATTTATTATAAACAAACAAACAAACAAACAAAGAAATAAAAGAACACTGTCCCTGATGCGGCTAACATTCCATCACAAAAGCTACTGTGACCATATTCTGGTTTTTCAAAAAGAGGACACTTTTTATTTGACATTTTTTTCCTCTGTTCTTTTGAATGTCCACGGAATAAAATACAATATCACATGTCGGACCTTCTGGCATCATTTATACATTTGAAGGACCATGCAATACGAAGCAATGCGATAACATGAAATAAAAATGACCTTATATGGTCATGGGCATCGTTTCGACTCAGAACAGCTGTCATTTGCTGGTTTTTTATAATTGACCAATCGGTGTGCGAGAAGGCGGGACTTACAGAGAGGGTTAAAGCGATGCAAACACACGCACACATGATGCAGTATTAGACCATAAACACATCATAAAGACACTAAAGCTGAAATCCCGGACATTTTCTCGAATTTACACGTGGGAGAGAGAAAACCAGAACTATAATCAAAAGCTGTCCGTACTGTGTTCTGTCCAAACTATTCATTTACTTGGATAATTGTTCAAATTAAATGTAATCCTGATTGTCCATCCATCCATCCATCCGTCTTCAACCGATTACTCCTTTTCAGGGTCACGGGGAACCTGGAGAATATCCCAGGAAGCATCGGGCACAAGGCGGGGAATCCTGATTGTATTCCCATTTAGTTTTTTATTTTTATTTTTTACAAAATGTACCTGTAATCAGATTACTTTGTTTTGTGAGTAACACAGCTTTTTTGTTTCCTGATTACCTAACACCGTTACTGTCACGTATCTGGGAAACCCGGACTCCACTTCCCATCAGCCACTGCACTACACCACATGACCACATGCGCTACCTCATGCACCTGATTCACGTTTCTGTTAATGAGCACTCATGTGTATTTATAGTCCTTGTCTGCACTTTCTCCTTGTCTTTCGTTGTCTTAGACCCACAGTGTTTATGTCAGTTTCTTTGTCTCATGCCACAGCGTTTTTGCCACGTGTCTTGTTTTGTAGTCTGTTTGTTCGTTATTAAATATTTAAAATCTGCGATTGCTTCTGCCTCAACCTTCCAACCTCCCGAAGCGTGACAGAACGAAAGACCGCGAATGAGAAGCAGCAGATTTAATTATTTTTTTTTCGTTCATGATGGATGCCTGGTACAACAACTACGCGGAGTGGTATCTCCGGCTCACGGAGCAGGGAAGAAGGTCGAGGGCACTGATGGCTCAGACCAGCCGCAGTCTCAACTTACCATCGCGGTACAGCGCATGCACCACTCCACACCCGGAGTTCGTGGTAGAATAAGCCAAGCTACACGGGTTGGAGTGGATGCTCGAAGATGAGACCGAATCCCGTCCTCCCTCCCCTCTTCTGGATATTGCTCTGCCGTCCCAATCAGCTGAGGTCGTCACGCAGCCATCCCGTTCAGCTGAGGTCATCACGCAGCCGTCCCGTTCAGCTGAGGTCGTCACGCAGCCGTCCCGTTCAGCTGAGGTCGTCACGCAGCCGTCCTGTTCAGCTGAGGTCGTCACGCAGCCGTCCCGTTCAGCTGAGGTCGTCACGCAGCCGTCCCGTTCAGCTGAGGTTGTCACGTAGCCGTCCCGTTCAGCTGGGGTCGTCACGCAGCCTTCCTGTTCAGCTGAGGTCGTCGCGCAGCCTTCCTGCTCGGCTGTGGACGCCGCTCAGCATCCCTGCTCGGCTGTGGACGTCGCTCTGCCTTCCTGCTCGGCTGTGGACGTCGCTCTGCCTTCCTGCTCGGCTGTGGACGTCGCTCTGCCTTCCTGCTCGGCTGTGGACGTCGCTCTGCCTTCCTGCTCGGCTGTGGACGTCGCTCTGCCTTCCTGCTCGGCTGTGGACGTCGCTCTGCCTTCCTGCTCTGCTGTGCACTACAGGAAGAAGGGAAGCTGGCAGAGACAGCGTGATGCTAAATAAACATTGGTGCAGACCAAGTGTACCCTTTTGTGGCAATGCCTAATTCCACTAAATTCGCCTAAAATTGTTCAGGAACAGTTTGAGGAACCTGACAAAGACTTCAGTTTAATTCAATTTTATTTTTATAGCGCTTTTTACAGTGGTTATTATCTCAAAGCAGTTTCAAGGTGTTGATTCGGCCTCCGTATTCCCTAGATCTCAATCTGATCTGAGTGTCTGTAGGATGTGCTGGACAAACAAATCTGATCCATGGAGTCCATGTCTCGACCGGTCAGAGCTGTTTTGGCGGCACAAGGGGAGGGGGACCTACACAATATTATCCTTGTAGGTATGTATTGGACTGTTGTGTATTATACACAATGTCTCCATGTAGGTATGTATTGGACTGTTTAATAAAAAATATATATATAAAGTAGAGTATTAAAAAATTAGACAGAGTAATAATAAAGAAGATCAATGCCGTTTGAAGGAAAGTGACCTTTAAAGGAAGTAATACTGTTCTTGGATTAGTCATCGGACCATTACCTACAGTACAGGGAACTGAATCCAGGGTACTTGAGAAATAAATGTAGAGGTTGGGAAAACTTAAGAGCAATTAAGGTTTAAGCATCACAACATGTCGAAACTTGAAGCAGATGGGCTACAAAAGCAGAAGATCACATGGTTTTCCACTCCTGTCAGCCAGTAACAGAAATCTGAGGATGCAGCAGATAAGATCCTTCTGCTCTTCCAGCCTAACTTCCACAAGGTCCGATCTGCCACAAGGTCCGATCTGCCCCAAGGATCTGCTGTGTGTTCTGAGATGCTTTTCGGCTCACCACTGTTGTACAGAGTGGTTATTTGAGTTACTGTAGCCTTCCTGTCAGCTCGAACCAGTCTGGAACCATTCTCCTTTGACGTCTCTCGTCAACAAGGCGTTCTTGCAAGTCAGTGAAGGCTAACTTGCAATAATGAATGTATTACACAACAACACCAACAACAACAACAACAATAAAGGTAATATACTGTACGTAATAATGAGAAACACATCATCGATCACCTCTGCAGATCAGCGCAAAATGAACACAACTTGACAGATATATACACACAATCGCACTCAGAAGGAAACTACTGGTTTACATTTAATGGCCATTTTATTAGGTACAACTAAGTCAGTAGCAACTTTATCTTTGCTTATGAATTCCGTTTCCACCTTCCACGTTTCTACAGCCCAGCTTAAAACTGTTCACTGTTCTCAACACTTTCACGCTTCTCCTCATGCAGTTGATGTTCATTTTACGGGTATTTGTGTGTATTTTGGTTGTACAGTGACCTTGGGTATGAGAAAGGTAAGGTGCTACATAAATTCCTCTTCTTCTTGTATGTGAATAATTACTGACCGATGCTTACTGCGATTTTCTATGAAATATATTTTCCCATCTCTGTTGTTCTTTACTGTTATTGTTCATAAAAATCACGCAAAGGATTTGAACTGTACAAGCAGTATGGAATCTGTCACTATTTTATTTGCAGTATTGACCTGCATAAATAATTACCGCATGGCTGTTCGCCTAAAAATGGAATTAATGTACTAACATTTTCCAATCATTACCGTTTGCCACCAAATACTTAACAATCATTTCTGAATGGCAGTTTGATTGAGAACAAAAGAGTGGTCCGTGATTACTGCAGAGTACTGTACTTACCTTGTTGATAAATATTTAATATTGGCAGTTTTACAGAGTATTGCTCATCTACCCCCACCCACCTCTACAATTCGTGTCAGTTGTTCTCCAGATAGACGTACCTAATCAACTCAGCACTGTATAGAACTGTCCCGTTTATTAGGAGAAGAGAAACCCCCCAACACCCAAGATCAGCAGAAGGAAAGAAAGGAAAGAAAGGGAAGAATACACCACCTGGGGATGGAAGGTTGGATTGAACGTAATCGATAAAGTGGTTTGAGAAAGCGGCGCCCTCTGACGGACACGTGCTGCACGTAGTGCTGTTTAGATTCCTGAAGATGGCTGAGCTCCACACAAAAAACCATCACAAGGATTTCCATCAGACATGAAGTGATGCGATTAGGCCGATTAATCTCCGGTACAAAGGGGAATACGCCAGCTGTCAAACAGCCCTGACCTAAAACGAACGGCGGTAAATAATTTACCAATTCGTGACGAACAGGAAATGATGGTGAAGTACTGGATACACAAAAAAAAAGACAAAAAGAAAGCTCTACTATGGATATAAGGCTAAAGTAATGTAAGCTAATTCAAGTACAGAGAGACTATAGGATAAACAGAGATTTATCAGGCCATCAGTGGTCATCTTGGGCTCCTTGCCTTCATTATGAAAAGACTGTCTGCTATACGTTACAGGAAAATGAACGTCGAGCCGTCACCGACCTGAAATGGCTTATTTGCCAACAATATTGGCCACTTGCCAACGATTACAATTTCCCTTGTTGAAGAATGTCACATCATGCTTTTTAACCATTTATGGTTGCGTTTAATGTTGTCGAACTTCCGTAGGACGTTAATAAGTTGGTTCCTGTTCTCGCTTACGTTAGAGCAGCTATAAACAGACGTTCCCTCACCGGACTCGCTGAATTCTCGTTCTTGAGGTTAAAAGACAAAAAAAAAAAAAAAAAGCAGCATGTTATTGAGAAGCGTAAACTCCTCTGTCCTGAAGAAGTTCGAATACTTACCAATTGTTACAAAGCTCTGACACTAGAGACTCCTTCCATAAAATGTCTCCTTACAGAAAGCTACACCATATCAACATTTTTCTTTGTTTAAATAACACAGTGCTTTGGTCTTAGAATTTGACGATGCAGACTAGACAACCTGTGATTTGCCATGTCGTTGGCACAAGTGGCATCGTCATGTTGTACAAAATTCATGCGGCAGTTAATACTATCTTTGATAAAACGACATCTTACTGCGTTTGCAGAATACACAAAGGTTAGTGAGACTTCATTTAACCTAAATTCTGTACCTTAATTTTTAAAGATTTCCTGTTTGCTAGTAAGCGAGCTAATGTTACGCTTACAGTGAGGAAAGAAGTATTTGATCCCCTGCTGATTTTGTACGTTTGCCCACTGACAAAGAAATGATCAGTCTATAATTTTAATGGTAGGTTTATTTGAACAGTGAGAGACAGAATAACAACAAAAAAATCCAGAAAAACGCATGTCAAAAATTTTATAAATTGATTTGCATTTTAATGAGGGAAATAAGTATTTGACCCCCTCTGCAAAACATGACTTAGTACTTGGTGGCAAAACCATCCATCCATCCATCTTCAACCGCTTATTCATGCTTCAGGGTCGCGGGGAACCTGGAGTCTATCCCAGGAAGCATCGGGGCACAAGGTGGGGTACACCCTGGACAGGGTGCCAGTCCATCGCAGGGCACAATCACATACACACTCACACACCCATTCATACACTATGGACAATTTACCAACCTACCAATCAACCTACCATGCATGTCTTTGGACTGGGGGAGGAAACCGGAGTACCCGGAGGAAACCCCCACAGCACGGGGAGAACATGCAAACTCCGCACACACATGGTCCCGGTGGGAATCGAACCCCGGACCCTGGAGGTGTGAGGCGAACGTGCTAACCACTAAGCGGTGGCAAAACCCTTGTTGGCAATCACAGAGGTCAGACATTTCTTGTAGTTGGCCACCAGGTTTGCACACATCTCAGGAGGGATTTTGTCCCACTCCTCTTTGCAGATCTTCTCCAAGTCATTAAGTTTTCGAGGCAGACGTTTGGCAACTCGAACCTTCAGCTCCCTCCACAGATTTTCTATGGGATTAAGGTCTGGAGACTGGCTAGGCCACTCCAGGACCTTAATGTGCTTCTTCTTGAGCCACTCCTTTGTTGCCTTGGCCGTGTGTTTTGGGTCATTGTCATGCTGGAATACCCATCCACGACCCATTTTCAATACCCTGGCTGAGGGAAGGAGGTTCTCACCCAAGATTAATTATAGACTGATCATTTCTTTGTCAGTGGGCAAACATCAGCCAGGGGATCAAATACTCCATGTTTGACGGTGGGGATGGTGTTCTTGGGGTCATAGGCAGCATTCCTCCTCCTCCAAATACGGCGAGTTGAGTTGATGCCAAAGAGCTCCATTTTGGTCTCATCTGACCACGACACTTTCACCCAGTTGTCCTCTGAATCATTCAGATCATTGGCGAACTTCAGACGGGCATGTTTGTGCGCTTTCTTGAG